>JAVTVJ010001010.1:0-341932 GCA_034509425.1 Eopsaltria australis | reverse complement strand
CCACCTGAAACTCCGCATGGATCAAGATCCTTCCCAGACCCAAGCTGCCATCAACTAGAACTATGGCTGCAATTGTAGGGCTAAATGCCTCCTAAAAACTGGCATCACGAATCTGGGGGACTGAGTTTTCTTTTACTTGGAAAAGCGCCATTGTTTGTATCGAAGGCCACATATCTGGGAGTTGACAGCCGCATGCTGAAAATCCGCATCGATTAAGATTCCTCGCAGACCCAAGCGGCCACCAACAAGGACCCTGGCTGCCCTTGCAGGGCCAAAATCCTCCTGCAAACTGACATCAAGAAAGTGGGGGGCAGAGATCTCTTTCTCAGAGAAAGGGACACTTTTTGTGTCCCGGCCCTAAGGCACGTGCTCCACGGTGATGCGTTTGGTTTCTGCCTTTTTTCTTTTATATGTTCTCTGTACTCTCTGCACATATTTTTGTGGCTCTGTAGCCTACTATATTAATAGCTAGTTTTTCCAGTACCTTTCCATAGCCTTCCCTAAGCAGAAAGACAAAACAAATTCCAGAGCTCCAAGCCCCAGGGGGTTGCAAGGCCCTGTCCTATCTCAGTTCTTCCTGGGAACCAAGGCCGTGAACAACTCTGAGGTACATTTTCATAAGCAGAGTGCAGCCAGTGCTGAGAGGGGGGCTCCAGGGAAGGGGCTGGACCTGAGGGGGAATTGAATCGCCACTTGTTCTCCTTATTGGTGCTCTTAATCAATTATGCTAATTTTCTAAAAGCTATAAATATGTACTCACCCCTGGAGGGGCTGGGCTTTTATGGACACCTTTCCATAACTGCTCCTGAAGACCTTCAAAATAAAGATCCCCTTTATATTACCTCCTTGCTAAAATGATCTCGAGTTTCTTTTCCAGGCTGGGGGAAAAGGCAACAGTTATTTGGCACACCCAGAAGGGACACGAGAACCTGGTACCCTTCCTCTGGACCGGAAACATCCTGCAAGGAATTCCTTTCTGACAGCAATCTAAAGAATTCCCTGCCACGGGCCTGAGGTCGAGACACCATGGTTCCAAGATCCCACAGGAGGTAGTATAAAGGTGGTTCTTTTCGTTGTGTAGTGTGTAGTTTGTATGTGTGTATTGTTTATGTATTGTGTATCTGTTTAAAGTCAGTAATTGTTAGCGATCCCAGGACAACCTGGCGTGGTGGTGAGAAAATTTGCTTTTGAAATCATTTCTCCAAGTTTTTCCTGTTGCCGATTTTCCAACCTGCCCCAGAGATCGGCTGGTGGGGAGGAGGCGGGTGTGTGATCTCGGCTGAGATTGTTCACTGGTAGAGAAAAGCAAATCACAGTGCGAAAGTTTTTTTCATGTTTAGCACATGCGAGTTTTGAATTGAAAGCTGGCCTGGAGACATCTGGGCATGGAGCGGCCAGGGGAGGCCTGGTCTGCTTCTTGGTAGGAGGTGGGGGATGGGCCCCGCTTCCTACAGGTTTGTGGAGCGGCTGGGTGTCCAGCCTGCTCCTTGGTGGGAGGCTGGGGGGAGATTCCCACTTCCTACAGGTTTGTGGAGCGGCTGGGTGCCGCCTGCTCCTTGGTGGGAGCTGGGGAGACGATTCCACTTCCTACACGGTTTGTGGAGCGGCTGGTGCCCCAGCCTGCTCTTGGTGGGAGGCGAGTGAGAATCTCTGCTTCCTACAGGTCTGTGGAGAGGCTGGGTGTCCAGCTGCTCGTTAGTGGAGGCTGGGGAGAGATCCTCGCTTCCAGCAAGTTTTGTGGAACGGCCGAGAAAGCTCGGTTCGCACCATTGTAAGGGAAGGGGAGAAGCCCCCACTTTCTATGTTCCATCTGTAAAAAGTTTTTCCAAGATTTTAAGGCAAGGGCGACTCCCGGACTTCCGGGACGGCTCCGCGAGCCGGGCGGTCACTCCCCCGTGACAGAAGCGGGGCACCAGCCGCTCTGAGAGGGGCGGAGGTGATTCCTGCCATTGCCCTGGTCACGGCCGGGGGATGCGCGGGGAAGCGGTCCCAGGAAGCGAACCGGCACCGGGGCTGCCGCTGCGCTGCTTCGGCCCTGCTCTGGCGGAGGCGGGGCCGCCGCTGCGCGGCCACGGCCCGGCTCACTCGCTGCTCCTGGGCCCCGCCCGCACCGGCCCAGAGCGGGCCGGGAGGGTGAGATCTAAGAGCAGGAACGGCCCTATCGCACTTTCCACAGTAACGAGCTTGGTTTAAGGACACCCGAGAGCCGCTGTGAGCAGCAGCACGGGCCGAGCGCGGGCGAGCCGGGGGTGCCCCTGGGCGGGGGTGCCCGCATGCCGCGCCCGTCCCCGGGCGTGCGAGGGCAGCGAGCGCTCTTTGTCTGCTCTGGTAAGCACTCAAAGGGAAACACCGAGCCCAAAGAACAAGAAGCCGTTTTTAGGCTCCCTTAAACCATGCTATAAGTAAGCAGAGTCCTGTGTTAACAAATATCTTAGAATGGTTTACTGAGTTAAATTTGTAAAAGACCTTCTCCTGTATCTTTGTGAGTAAAAAAGACCAAGGACTCTTTACTATTATGTAAAATAATCCTGAAACTGGAGAACTAGGGCAGTCAGCAACTGAAAATTGCTGCATCCAACCAGCAGCCAAGAATTGATACATCCAACAGTTGCATGCAACCAACTGTAAGTTTGTTCTGTGAACATAGAAGACATGGACACTATGCCATGCTACTGAAACTGGATAATGTTATTCTGAAAACGTTTGCTGTCAATCCTAGTATGTCTGTTCCCAGCACTAACTGATAATGTATGTAAGTCTGACTGTTTGCAGACCATGGAAGAAGCCTATTCCAGCAGAGCAGACCTGAAAGATGTGCCAGCCCGGGAGCTGTATGCAGATGAGAAGCAGCTTCATGCGAGATGGTTCAAACAAAAGAC
Organism: Eopsaltria australis; assembly: GCA_034509425.1. Taxonomy (NCBI): domain Eukaryota; kingdom Metazoa; phylum Chordata; class Aves; order Passeriformes; family Petroicidae; genus Eopsaltria; species Eopsaltria australis. The sequence goes on along the minus strand of JAVTVJ010001010.1, from coordinate 339,053 downwards.
AGGTTATGGGCAGTAACAACACGAACCAGGTAAGCCAATGAGAAAAGTGTTACCATCGAAAATTGTACGGGCATCAGCAAAAAGCTGACTGATTATATCAATGAAGATCTAGAACTGAGAAAGGTCATCTAGAAGGAAGGAAGACTAGAACTATTCAAGGCCAGAGACTGAGTCTATGTGAATGAAGGGACAGTAATCTTACGAGCTAAGTAAAAAGAGTCATTCTAAGTCGCTGACTACCAGCTCACAAATGCAGAGCTGCTGGCAGAAGAGCCTTGAATTCACTCTCCATGAGTTAAGAAGACGTCGCTCATAGACGCCAGAAAACAGAGACTGATACAAATTGAGATGATATGATTTTAACTGTTCTTTTGTACCTCTTATCTGTACAGTTGGTAACCGTGATTCAAATTTGGTCCTTAAATTTGCATGTAACTCTAGTCCAAAATGTATCCAAAAGCTCTTCATAAGGACAACTTGTCAAAGTTGAGAATCTGGCCTGGTAAGTTTTGCCCCAAGATAAAGATTGGGCCTGTGCCCATGGAGCTGTGATTCCAAATGTAATGTTTAATCATATTAAGGCTGTTGACAAAACAAAATAGCTCTTAATTTCCTACTAGCCACAAAATCATTAACACTAGTTGTTGTTCTTATGCAAATCTGAATGAAAAATTTTTTTAGAAATTTGGTTGAAATTTGAAAGCAAACTCAAATTCTACACCAAGTAACTCTCAAAAGAGCTTACTGAACCTTGAATATCTTCAGTACACTCACTGCATGGTTACCAAACTGAACCTAGATAAAAGAAATGTTCATAGTAACTGTAGTTATAATTAGCATCTGTGTAACAACTAGTGGGATAGCCAGTTGTATAAACCAGAGGTATGGTTGAATGCAGAGTAGAGACTAGACAAGACAGAGTCTTGTTAGTCTCTAAAAAAGGGGGGAATGATGCCGTTGGTTTCTGCCTTTTTTCTTTTATATGTTCTCTGTACTCTCTGCACATATTTTTGTGGCTCTGTAGCCTACTATATTAATAGCTAGTTTTTCCAGTACCTTTCCATAGCCTTTCCCTAAGCAGAAAGACAAAACAAATTCCAGAGCTCCAAGCCCCAGGGGGTTGCAAGGCCCTGTCCTATCTCAGTTCTTCCTGGGAACCAAGGCCGAGAACAACTCTGAGGTACATTTTCATAAGCAGAGTGCAGCCAGTGCTGAGAGGGGGGCTCCAGGGAAGGGGCTGGACCTGAGGGGGAATTGAATCGCCACTTGTTCTCCTTATTGGTGCTCTTAATTTATGCTAATTTCCTAAAAGCTATAAATATGTACTCACCCCTGGAGGGGCTGGGCTTTTATGGACACCTTTCCATAACTGCTCCTGAAGACCTTCAAAATAAAGATCCCCTTTTATATTACCTCCTTGCTAAAATGATCTCGAGTTTCTTTTCCAGGCTGGGGGAAAAGGCAACAGTTATTTAGCACACCCAGAAGGGACACGAGAACCTGGTACCCTTCCTCTGGACCGAAAACATCCTGCAAGGAATTCCTTTCTGACAGCAATCTAAAGAATTCCCTACCACGGGCCTGAGGTCGAGACACCATGGTTCCAAGATCCCACAGGAGGTAGTATAAAGGTGGTTCTTTTTGTTGTGTAGTGTGTAGTTTGTATATGTGTGTATTGTTTATGTATTGTGTATCTGTTTAAAGTCAGTAATTGTTAGCGATCCCAGGACAACCCTGGCATTGGTGGTGAGAAAATTTGCTTTTGATATTTTCTCCAAGTTTTTCTATTGCCGATTTTCCAACCCAGAGATGGCTGGTGGGGAGGCTGAGTGTTAATGATCTCGGCTGAGATTTTCACTGGTAAGAAAAAAGCAAATCACAGTCTGAAAGTTTATTTCATGTTGCTGCTTTGTCTGAGGGACTTTGGTGTGGCCTGGAACATATCTAGGCATGGAATGACGGAGGCTGGTCTGCTTCTTGGTAGGAGGTGGGATGGGCCCAGCTTCCCTACAGGTTTTAATGCCAGGCTGGGTGTCCAGCCTGCTCCTTGGTGGGAGGCTGGGGAGAGATTCCCACTTCCTACAGGTTTGTGGAGCGGCTGGGTGTCCAGCCTGCTCCTTGGTGGGAGGCTGGGGAGAGATTCCCACTTCCCACAGGTTTGTGGAGCGGCTGGGTGCCCAGCCTGCTCCTTGGTGGGAAGCTGGGGAGAGATTCCCACTTCCTACAGGTTTGTGGAGCGGCTGGGTGCCCAGCCTGCTCCTGGGTGGGAGGCGAGTGAGAAATCCTCACTTCCTACAGGTCTGTGGAGAGGCTGGGTGTCCAGCCTGCTCCTTAGTGGGAGGCGAGGGAGAGATCCTCGCTTCCAGCAAGTTTTGTGGAACGGCCGAGAAAGCTCGGTTCGCACCATTGTAAGGAAGGGGGAGAAGCCCCCACTTTCTATGTTCCATCTGTAAAAAGTTTTTCCAAGATTTTAAGGCAAGGGCGACTCCCGGACTTCCGGGACGGCTCCGCGAGCAGGGCGGTCACTCCCCCGTGACAGAAGCGGGGCACCAGCAGCTCTGAGAGGGGCGGAGGTGATTCCTACCATTGCCCTGGTCACGGCAGGATGCTTGAGGCAGTCCCAAGGAGGAAGCAGGTGGGACCAAATCATTTCTCCAAGTTTTTCCTGTTGCCGATTTTCCAACCTGCCCCAAGATCGGCTGGTGGGAGGAGCAGGTGTGCTGCATCTCGGCTTGAGATTGTTCACTGGTAGAGAAAAGCCCAAATCCAGTGCGGAAAGTTATTTCAAGTTAGCACACGCGAGTTTTTGAATTGAAAGCTGGCCCTGGGAATCTGGGCATGGAGCGCGGGGGAAAGCTGGTCTGCTTCTTGGTAGGAGGGTGGGGGATGGGCCCCGCTCCCTACAGGTTTGTGGAGCAGCTGGGTGTCCAGCCTGCTCCTTGGTGGAGGCTGGGGAGAGATTCCCACTTCCTACAGGTTTGTGGAGCGGCTGGGTGCCCAGCCTGCTCCTTGGTGGGAAGCTGGGGAGAGATTCCCACTTCCTACAGGTTTGTGGAGTGGCTGGGTGCCCAGCCTGCTCCTTGGTGGGAAGCTGGGGAGAGATTCCCACTTCCTACAGGTTTGTGGAGCGGCTGGGTGCCCAGCCTGCTCCTTGGTGGGAGGCGAGTGAGAAATCCTCGCTTCCTACAGGTCTGTGGAGAGGCTGGTGTCCAGCCTGCTCCTTAGTGGGAGGCGAGGGAGAGATCCTCGCTTCCAGCAAGTTTTGTGGAACGGCCGAGAAAGCTCGGTTCGCACCATTGTAAGGGAAGGGGGAGAAGCCCCCACTTTCTATGTTCCATCTGTAAAAAGTTTTTCCAAGATTTTAACGCAAGGGCGACTCCCGGACTTCCGGGACGGCTCCGCGAGCAGGGCGGTCACTCCCCCGTGACAGAAGCGGGGCACCAGCCGCTCTGAGAGGGGCGGAGGTGATTCCTACCATTGCCCTGGTCCCGGCCGGGGGATGCGCGGGGGAGCGGTCCCAGGAAGCGAACCGGCACCGGGGCTGCCGCTGCGCTGCTTCGGCCCTGCTCTGGCGGAGGCGGGGCCGCCGCTGCGCGGCCACGGCCCGGCTCACTCGCTGCTCCTGGGCCCCGCCCGCACCGGCCCAGAGCGGGCCGGGAGTGTGAGATCTAAGAGCAGGAACGGCCCTATCGCACTTTCCACAGTAACGAGCTTGTTTTAAGGACACCCGAGAGCCGCTGTGAGCAGCAGCACGGGCCGAGCGCGGGCGAGCCGGGGGTGCCCCTGGGCGGGGGTGCCCGCATGCCGCGCCCGTCCCCGGCCGTGCGAGGGCAGCGAGCGCTCTTTGTCTGCTCTGGTAAGCACTCAAAAGGGAAACACCGAGCCCAAAGAACAAGAAGCCGTTTTTAGGCTCCCTTAAACCATGCTAAAGTAAGCAGAGTCCTGTGTTAACAAATATCTTAAATGGTTTACTGAGTTAAATTTGTAAAAGACCTTCTCCTGTATCCTTGTGAGTAAAAAAGACCAAGGACTCTTTACTATTATGTAAAATAATCCTGAAACTGGAGAACTAGGGCAGTCAGCAACTGAAATTGCTGCATCCAACCAGCAGCCAAGAATTGATACATCCAACAGTTGCATGCAACCCACTGTAAGTTTGTTCTGTGAACATAGAAGACATGGACCCTATGCCATGCTACTGAAACTGGATAATGTTATTCTGAAAACGTTTGCTGTCAATCCTAGTATGTCTGTTCCCAGCACTAACTGATAATGTATTTAAGTCTGACTGTTTGCAGACCATGGAAGAAGCCTATTCCAGCAGAGCAGACCTGAAAGATGTGCCAGCCTGGGAGCTGTATGCAGATGAGAGCAGCTTCATGCGAGATGGCAAACAAAAGACAGGTTATGCAGTAACAACCACGAACCAGGTAACCATGAGAAAAGTGTTACCATCAAATGTACCATCACAAAAAGCTGAACTGATTATATCAATGAAAGATCTAGAACTGAGCAAAGTCATCTAGAAGGAAGGAAGACTAGCAACTATTCAAGCCTAGAGACTGAGTCTATGTTGAATGAAGGGACAGTAATCTTACGAGCTAAGTAAAAAGAGTCATTCCAAGTCCTGACTACCCTCACCAAATCCAAAGCTGCTGGCAGAGAGCCTTGAATTCACTGCTCCAGAGTTAAGAAGACGTCTGCTCCATAGACAGCCAGAAAACAGAGACTGATACAAATTGAGATGATATGATTTAAACTGTTCTTTTGTACCTCTTATCTGTACAGTTGGTAACCGTGATTCAAATTTGGTCCTAAAATTTGCATGTAACTCTAGCCCAAAATGTATCCAAAAGCTCTTCATAAGGACAACTTGTCAAAGTTGAGAATCTGGCCTGGTAAGTTTTGCCCCAAGATAAAGATTGGGCCTGTGCCCATGGAGCTGTGATTCCAAATGTCATGTTTAATCATATTAAAGGCTGCTGACAAAACAAAATAGCTCTTAATTTCCTACTAGCCACAAAATCATTAACACTAGTTGTTGTTCTTATGCAAATCTGAATGAAAAATTTTTTTAGAAATTTGGTTGAAATTTGAAAGCAAACTCAAATTCTACACCAAGTAACTCTCAAAAAGAGCTTACTGAGCCTTGAATATCTTCAGTACACTCACTTCATGGCTTACCAAACTGAAACCTAGATAAAGAAATTGTCATGGGTAACTGTGTTATAATAGCATCTGCTGTAAAACTAGCTGGGCATAGCCAGTTGTATAAACCAGAGTATGATTGAATGCAGAGTAAGACTAGACCAAGACAGAGTCTTTGTTAGCTCTAAAAAGTGGGGAATGCATGCCCGTTTGGTTTCTGCCTTGTTTTCTTTTAATGTTCTCTGTACTCTTGCCCATTATTTTGTGGCTCTGTAGCCTACTATATTAATAGCTAGTTTTTCCAGTACCTTTTCCATAGCCTTCCCTAAGCCCGGAAAGACAAAACAAATTCCAGAGCTCCAAAGCCCAGGGGTTGGCAAAGGCCCTGGTTCCTATCTCAGTTCTTCCCTGCGGAAACCAAGGCGAGAACAACTCTGAGGTACATTTTCATAAGCAGAGTGCAGCCAGTGCTGAGAGGGGGGCTCCAGGGAAGGGGCTGGACCTGAGGGGGAATTGAATCGCCACTTGTTCTCCTTATTGGTGCTCTAAATCAATTATGCTAATTTCCTAAAAGCTATAAATATGTACTCACCCCTGGAGGGGCTGGGCTTTTATGGACACCTTTCCATAACTGCTCCTGAAGACCTTCAAAATAAAGATTCCCTTTTATATTACCTCCTTGCTAAAATGATCTCGAGTTTCTTTTCCAGGCTGGGGGAAAAGGCACACCGGACCAACCTGAAAATGCCGCTTGGATCAGATCCTTCCAACCCCAAGCTGCCATCGCTAGAACTCTGCTGCAATTGTAGGGCTAAGATGCCTCCTAAAAACTGGCATCATGCATCTGGGGGACTGAGTTTTCTTTTTATTTCACAATGGAAATGCGCCATTTGCATCGAAGGCCACATATCTGGAGTTGAACAGCCGCATGCTGAAATTCCGCATGGATTAAGTTTCCTCGCAGACCAAGCTGCCACCAACAAGGACCCTGGCTGCCCCTTGCAGGGCCAAAACCTCCTTCCAAACTGACCATCAAGAAACTTGGGGGCAGAGTTCTCTTTCTCAGAGAAAAGGACACTTTTGTGTCCCGGCCCTTAGGCACTTTTGTCCCGGTTGATCCGGGTTTGGTTTCTGCCTTTTTTCTTTTATATGTTCTCTGTACTCTCTGCACATATTTTTGTGGCTCTGTAGCCTACTATATTAATAGCTAGTTTTTCCAGTACCTTTCCATAGCCTTTCCCTAAGCAAAAAGACAAAACAAATTCCAGAGCTCCAAGCCCCAGGGGGTTGCAAGGCCCTGTCCTATCTCAGTTCTTCCTGGGACCCAAGGCCGAGACCAACTCTGAGGTACATTTTCATAAGCAGAGTGCAGCCCGTGCTGAGAGGGGGGCTCCAGGGACGGGGCTGGACCTGAGGGGGAATTTGGAAATCGCCAACTGTTCTCCTTAAATTTGGTGCTCTAATTATGCTAATTTCCTAAAGCTATAAATATGTACTCACCCCTGGAGGGGCTGGGCTTTTATGGACACCTTTCCATAACTGCTCCTGAAGACCTTAAAAATAAAGATCCCCTTTTATATTACCTCCTTGCTAAAATGATCTCGAGTTTCTTTTCCAGGCTGGGGAAAAGGCAACAGTTATTTGGCACACCCAGAAGGGACACGAGAACCTGGTACCCTTCCTCTGGACCGAAAACATCCTGCAAGGAATTCCTGTCTGACAGCAATCTAAAGAATTCCCTGCCACGGGCCTGAGGTCGAGACACCATGGGTCCAAGATCCCACAGGAGGTAGTATAAAGGTGGTTCTTTTCGTTGTGTAGTGTGTAGTTTGTATGTGTGTGTATTGTTTATGTATTGTGAATCTGTTTAAAGTCAGTAATTGCTAGCGATCCCAGGACAACCTGGCGTGGTGGTGAGAAAATTTGCTTTTGAAATCATTTCTCCAAGTTTTTACTGTTGCCGATTTTCCAACCTGCCCCCAGCCAGATCGGCCGGCGTGGAAGGGAGCAGTGGGTGTTGATCTCAGCGGAGATTTGTTCACTGCCGGTAGAGAAAAAGCAAATCGACGTGCAAGTTTATTCATGTTAGCACAGCGAGTTTTGAATGAAAGCTGGCCTTGGGAGAACATCTGCGGCATGGAGCGGCCGGGGGAGGCCTGGTCTGCTTCTTGGTAGGAGGTGGGGGATGGGCCCCGCTTCCTACAGTTTTGTGGAGCGGCTGGGTGTCCAGCCTGCTCCTTGGTGGGAGGCTGGGGAGAGATTCCCACTTCCTACAGGTTTGTGGAGCAGCTGGGTGTCCAGCCTGCTCCTTGGTGGAGGCTGGGGAGAGATTCCCACTTCCTACAGGTTTGTGGAGCGGCTGGGTGCCCAGCCTGCTCCTTGGTGGGAAGCTGGGGAGAGATTCCCACTTCCTACAGGTTTGGTGGAGCGGCTGGGTGCCCAGCCTGCTCCTTGGTGGGAGGCGAGTGAGAAATCCTCGCTTCCTACAGGTCTGTGGAGAGGCTGTGTGTCCAGCCTGCTCCTTAGTGGGAGGCGAGGGAGAGATCCTCGCTTCCAGCAAGTTTTGTGGAACGGCCGAGAAAGCTCGGTTCGCACCATTGTAAGGGAAGGGGGAGAAGCCGCCACTTTCTATGTTCCATCTGTAAAAAGTTTTTCCAGGATTTTAAGGCAAGGGCGACTCCCGGACTTCCGGGACGGCTCCGCGAGCAGGGCGGTCACTCCCCCGGGACAGAAGCGGGGCACCAGCCGCTCTGAGAGGGGCGGAGGTGATTCCTGCCATTGCCCTGGTCACGGCCGGGGGATGCGCGGGGGAGCGGTCCCAGGAAGCGAACCGGGACGGGGCTGCCGCTGCGCTGCTTCGGCCCTGCTCTGGCGGAGGCGGGGCCGCCGCTGCGCGGCCACGGCCCGACTCACTCGCTGCTCCTGGGCCCCGCCCGCACCGGCCCAGAGCGGGCGGGGAGTGTGAGATCTAAGAGCAGGAACGGCCCTATCGCACTTTCCACAGTAACGAGCTTGTTTTAAGGACACCCGAGAGCCGCTGTGAGCAGCAGCACGGGCCGAGCGCGGGCGAGCCGGGGGTGCCCCTGGGCGGGGGTGCCCGCATGCAGCGCCCGTCCCCGGCCGTGCGAGGGCAGCGAGCGCTCTTTGTCTGCTCTGGTAAGCACTCAAAAGAGAAACACCGAGCCCAAAGAACAAGAAGCCGTTTTTAGACTCCCTTAAACCATGCTATAAGTAAGCAGAGTCCTGTGTTAACAAATATCTTAGGATAGTTTACTGAGTTAAATTTGAAAAAGACCTTCTCCTGTATCCTTGTGAGTAAAAAAGACCAAGGACTCTTTACTATTATGTAAAATAATCCTGAAACTGGAGAACTAGGGCAGTCAGCAACTGAAAATTGCTGCATCCAACCAGCAGCCAAGAATTGAGACATCCAACAGGTGCATGCAACCCACTGTAAGTTTGTTCTGTGAACATAGAAGACATGGACCCTATGCCATGCTACTGAAACTGGATAATGTTATTCTGAAAACGTTTGCTGTCAATCCTAGTATGTCTGTTCCCAGCACTAACTGATAATGTATTTAAGTCTGACTGTTTGCAGACCATGGAAGAAGCCTATTCCAGCAGAGCAGATCTGAAGGATATGCCAGACTGAGAGCTGTATGCAGCTGAGAGCAGCTTCGTGCGAGATGGCAAACAAAAGACAGGTTATGCAGTGACAACCACGAACCAGGTAACCATGAGGAAAGTGTTACCATCAAATGTACCATCACAAAAAGCTGAACTGATTATATCAATGAAAGATCTAGAACTGAGCAAAGTCATCTAGAAGGAAGGAAGACTAGCAACTATTCAAGCCTAGAGACTGAGTCTATGTTGAATGAAGGGACAGTAATCTTACGAGCTAAGTCAAAAGAGTCATTCCAAGTCCTGACTACCCTCACCAAATCAAAAGCTGCTGGCAGAGAGCCTTGAATTCACTGCTCCAGAGTTAAGAAGACGTCTGCTCCATAGACAGCCAGAAAACAGAGACTGATACAAATTGAGATGATATGATTTAAACTTTTCTTTTGTACCTCTTATCTGTACAGTTGGTAACCGTGATTCAAATTTGGTCCTAAAATTTGCATGTAACTCTAGTCAAAAATGTATCCAAAAGCTCTTCATAAGGACAACTTGTCAAAGTTGAGAATCTGGCCTGGTAAGTTTTGCCCCAAGATAAAGATTGGGCCTGTGCCCATGGAGCTGTGATTCCAAATGTAATGTTTAATCATATTAAAGGCTGTTGACAAAACAAAATAGCTCTTAATTTCCTACTAGCCACAAAATCATTAACACTAGTTGTTCTTATGCAAATCTGAATGAAAAATTTTTTTAGAAATTTGGTTGAAATTTAGCTCAAATTCTACGCAAATGTCTCAAGAGCTTACTGAACCTTGAATATCTTCATTCACTTCATACAGTTTACCCAAACTGAACCTAGATAAAAGAAATGTTCATAGTAACTGTAGTTATAATTAGCATCTGTGTAACAACTAGTGAGATAGCCAGTTGTATAAACCAGAGGTATGGTTGAATGCAGAGTAGAGACTAGACAAGACAGAGTCTTGTTAGTCTCTAAAAAAGGGGGGAATGATGCCATTTGGTTTCTGCCTTTTTTCTTTTATATGTTCTCTGTACTCTCTGCCCATATTTTTATGGCTCTGTAGCCTACTATATTAATAGCTAGTTTTTCCAGTACCTTTCCATAGCCTTTCCCTAAGCAGAAAGACAAAACAAATTCCAGAGCTCCAAGCCCCAGGGGGTTGCAAGGCCCTGTCCTATCTCAGTTCTTCCTGGAAACCAAGGCCGAGAACAACTCTGGTGCACTAATAGAAGCAGAAGAGTGCAATACAGTGCTGAAGGGGCTCCAGGAAGGGGCTGGACCCTGAGAATTGGTCATGCTTGAATTTCTCCTTATTGATTGCTCTTAATTATGCTAATTCCTAAAGCTATAAATATGTACTCACCCTGGAGGCTATGGGCTTTATGGACACCTTCCATAACTGCTCTGAAGACCTTCAAAATAAGATCCCCCTTTTATATTACCTCCTTGCTAAAATGATCCTGAGTTTCTTTTCCAGGCTGGAAAAGAGGCAACACAGGGCAGCCACCCACAAATGCATGGATCAGATCCTTCCCAGACCCAAGCTGCCATCAGCTAGAACTCTGGCTGCAATTGTAGGGCTAAATGCCTTCTAAAAACTGACATCATGCATCTGGGGGACTAGGTTTTCTTTCACATGGAAATGCGCCATTGTTTGTATCGAAGCCCCATGTCTGGGAGTTGACAGCCGCTTGCGGAAATTCCGCACAGATTAAGATTCCTCGCAGACCCAAGCTGCCACCGACAAGGACCCTGGGTGCCCTTGCAGGGCCAAAACCCTCCTCCAAACTGACATCAAGAAACTGGGGGATAGAGTTCTCTTTCTCAGAGAAAAGGGACACTTTTTGTGTCCCGGCCCTAAGGCACTGTGCTCCCGGTGATGCCGTTTGGTTTCTGCCTTTTTTCTTTTATATGTTCTCTGTACTCTCTGCACATATTTTTTGTGGCTCTGTAGCCTACTATATTAATAGCTAGTTTTTCCAGTACCTTTCCATAGCCTTTCCCTAAGCAGAAAGACAAAACAAATTCCAGAGCTCCAAGCCCCAGGGGGTTGCAAGGCCCTGTCCTATCTCAGTTCTTCCTGGGAACCAAGGCCGAGAACAACTCTGAGGTACATTTTCATAAGCAGAGTGCAGCCAGTGCTGAGAGGGGGGCTCCAGGGAAGGGGCTGGACCTGAGGGGGAATTGAATCGCCACTTGTTCTCCTTATTGGTGCTCTTAATTATGCTAATTTCCTAAAAGCTATAAATATGTACTCACCCCTGGAGGGGCTGGGCTTTTATGGACACCTTTCCATAACTGCTCCTGAAGACCTTCAAAATAAAGATCCCCTTTTATATTACCTCCTTGCTAAAATGATCTCGAGTTTCTTTTCCAGGCTGGGGGAAAAGGCAACAGTTATTTGGCACACCCAGAAGGGACACGAGAACCTGGTACCCTTCCTCTGGACCGAAAACATCCTGCAAGGAATTCCTTTCTGACAGCAATCTAAAGAATTCCCTGCCACGGGCCTGAGGTCGAGACACCATGGTTCCAAGATCCCACAGGAGGTAGTATAAAGGTGGTTCTTTTCGTTGTGTAGTGTGTAGTTTGTATGTGTGTGTATTGTTTATGTATTGTGTATCTGTTTAAAGTCAGTAATTGTTAGCGATCCCAGGACAACCTGGCGTGGTGGTGAGAAAATTTGCTTTTGAAATCATTTCTCCAAGTTTTTCCTGTTGCCGATTTTCCAACCTGCCCCAGAGATCGGCTGGTGGGGAGGAGGCGGGTGTGTGATCTCGGCTGAGATTGTTCACTGGTAGAGAAAAGCAAATCACAGTGCGAAAGTTTATTTCATGTTTAGCACATGCGAGTTTTGAATTGAAAGCTGGCCTGGAGACATCTGGGCATGGAGCGGCCGGGGGAGGCCTGGTCTGCTTCTTGGTAGGAGGTGGGGGATGGGCCCCGCTTCCTACAGGTTTGTGGAGCGGCTGGGTGTCCAGCCTGCTCCTTGGTGGGAGGCTGGGGAGAGATTCCACTTCCTACAGGTTTGTGGAGCGGCTGGGTGTCCAGCCTGCTCCTTGGTGGGAGGCTGGGGAGAGATTCCCACTTCCTACAGGTTTGTGGAGCGGCTGGGTGCCCAGCCTGCTCCTTGGTGGGAGGCGAGTGAGAAATCCTTGCTTCCTACAGGTCTGTGGAGAGGCTGGGTGTCCAGCCTGCTCCTTAGTGGGAGGCAAGGGAGAGATCCTCGCTTCCAGCAAGTTTTGTGGAACGGCCGAGAAAGCTCGGTACGCACCATTGTAAGGGAAGGGGGAGAAGCCCCCACTTTCTATGTTCCATCTGTAAAAAGTTTTTCCAAGATTTTAAGGCAAGGGCGACTCCCGGACTTCCGGGACGGCTCCGCGAGCAGGGCGGTCACTCCCCCGTGACAGAAGCGGGGCACCAACCGCTCTGAGAGGGGCGGAGGTGATTCCTGCCATTGCCCTGGTCACGGCCGGGGGATGCGCGGGGGAGCGGTCCCAGGAAGCCGAGAACCCGGCACGGGCTGGCCGCGCGCTCGCTTCGCTGCTCTGGCGGTAGGCGGCCGCCGCGGCGCGGCCACGGCCCGGCTCACTCGCTGCTCCTGGGCCCCGCCCGCACCGGCCCAGAGCGGGCCGGGAGTGTGAGATCTAAGAGCAAGGAACGGCCCTATCGCACTTTCCACAGTAACGAGCTTGTTTTAAGGACACCCGAGAGCCGCTGTGAGCAGCAGCACGGGCCGAGCGCGGGCGAGCCGGGGGTGACCCTGGGCGGGGGTGCCCGCATGCCGCGCCCGTCCCCGGCCGTGCGAGGGCAGCGAGCGCTCTTTGTCTGCTCTGGTAAGCACTCAAAAGGGAAACACCGAGCCAAAAGAACAAGAAGCCGTTTTTAGGCTCCCTTAAACCATGCTATAAGTAAGCAGAGTCCTGTGTTAACAAATATCTTAGAATGGTTTACTGAGTTAAATTTGTAAAAGATCTCCAGATCCTTGTGAAGTAAAAAAGACGTCAAGGACTCTTTACTATTATGTAAAATAATCCTGAAACTGGAGAACTAGGGCAGTCAGCAACTGAAAATTGCTGCATCCAACCAGCAGCCAAGAATTGATACATCCAACAGTTGCATGCAACCCACTGTAAGTTTGTTCTGTGAACATAGAAAACATGGACCCTATGCCATGCTACTGAAACTGGATAATGTTATTCTGAAAACGTTTGCTGTCAATCCTAGTATGTCTCTGTTCCCAGCACTAACTGATAATGTATCTAAGTTTGACTGTTTGCAGACCATGGAAGAAGCCTATTCCAGCAGACCAGACCTGAAGGATGTGCCAGACTGGGAGCTGTATGCAGCTGAGAGCAGCTTCATGCGAGATGGCAAACAAAAGACAGGTTATGCAGTGACAACCATGAACCAGGTAACCAAGAGAAAAGCCTTGCCATCAAATGTACCATCACAAAAAGCTGACTATTAATATGAAAACTAGAATGACAAAGTCATCTAGAAAGGAAGAAGACTAGCAACTATCATAGTCCCCCTAGAGACTGAGTCTATGTTGAATGAAGGACAGTATTAGGAGCTAGTCAAAAGAGTATTCAAGTCCTATACGCCCCAAATCAAAAGCTGCTGGCAGAGAGCTTGAATTCACTGCTCCAGATTAAGAAGACGTCTCCATAAGAACAGCCAAAAACAGAGACTGATACAATGAGATGATATGATTAAACTGTCTTTTTGTACTTTACGTAAGGTTGGTACCGTGATCAAATTTGGTCTAAAATTGCATGTCACCCTAGTCAAAAATGTATCCAAAAGCTCTTCATAAGGACAACTTGTCAAAGTTGAGAATCTGGCCTGGTAAGTTTTGCCTCAAGATAAAGATTGGGCCTGTGCCCATGGAGCTGTGATTCCAAATGTAATGTTTAATCATATTAAAGGCTGTTGACAAAACAAAATAGCTCTTAATTTCCTACTAGCCACAAAACCATTAACACTAGTTGTTGTTCTTATGCAAATCTGAATGAAAAATTTTTTTAGAAATTTGGTTGAAATTTGAAAGCAAACTCAAATTCTACACCAAGTAACTCTAAAAAGAGCTTACTGAACCTTGAATATCTTCAGTACACTCACTTCATGGTTACCAAACTGAACCTAGATAGAAGAAATGTTCATAGTAACTGTAGTTATAATTAGCATCTGTGTAACAACTAGTGGGATAGCCAGGTGTATAAACCAGAGGTATGGTTGAATGCAGAGTAGAGACTAGACAAGACAGAGTCTTGTTAGTCTCTAAAAAAGGGGGAATGATGCCGTTTGGTTTCTGCCTTTTTTCTTTTATATGTTCTCTGTACTCTCTGCCCATATTTTTGTGGCTCTGTAGCCTACTATATTAATAGCTAGTTTTTCCAGTACCTTTCCATAGCCTTTCCCTAGCAGAAAGACAAAACAAATTCCAGAGCTCCAAGCCCCAGGGGGTTGCAAGGCCCTGTCCTATCTCAGTTCTTCCTGGGAACCAAGGCCGAGAACAACTCTGAGGTACATTTTCATAAGCAGAGTGCAGCCAGTGCTGAGAGGGGGGCTCCAGGGAAGGGGCTGGAACTGAGGGGGAATTGAATCGCCACTTGTTCTCCTTATTGGTGCTCTTAATTATGCTAATTTCCTAAAAGCTATAAATATGTACTCACCCCTGGAGGGGCTGGGCTTTTATGGACACCTTTCATAACTGCTCCTGAAGACCTTCAAAATAAAGATCCCCTTTTATATTACCTCCTTGCTAAAATGATCTCGAGTTTCTTTTCCAGGCTGGGGGAAAAGGCAACAGTTATTTGGCACACCCAGAAGGGACACGAGAACCTGGTACCCTTCCTCTGGACCGAAAACATCCTGCAAGGAATTCCTTTCTGACAGCAATCTAAAGAATTCCCTGCCACGGGCCTGAGGTCGAGACACCATGGTTCCAAGATCCCACAGGAGGTAGTATAAAGGTGGTTCTTTTCGGTGTGTAGTGTGTAGGTTGTATGTGTGTGTATTGTTTATGTATTGTGTATCTGTTTAAAGTCAGTAATTGTTAGCGATCCCAGGACAACCTGGCGTGGTGGTGAGAAAATTTGCTTTTGAAATCATTTCTCCAAGTTTTTCCTGTTGCCGATTTTCCAACCTGCCCCAGAGATCGGCTGGTGGGGAGGAGGCGGGTGTGTGATCTCGGCTGAGATTGTTCACTGGTAGAGAAAAGCAAATCACAGTGCGAAAGTTTATTTCATGTTTAGCACATGCGAGTTTTGAATTGAAAGCTGGCCTGGAGACATCTGGGCATGGAGCGGCCGGGGGAGGCCTGGTCTGCTTCTTGGTAGGAGGTGGGGGATGGGCCCCGCTTCCTACAGGTTTGTGGAGCGGCTGGGTGTCCAGCCTGCTCCTTGGTGGGAGGCTGGGGAGAGATTCCCACTTCCTACAGGTTTGTGGAGCGGCTGGGTGTCCAGCCTGCTCCTTGGTGGAGGCTGGGGAGAGATTCCCACTTCCTACAGGTTTGTGGAGCGGCTGGGTGCCCAGCCTGCTCCTTGGTGGGAAGCTGGGGAGAGATTCCCACTTCCTACAGGTTTGTGGAGCGGCTGGGTGCCCAGCCTGCTCCTTGGTGGGAGGCGAGTGAGAAATCCTCGCTTCCTACAGGTCTGTGGAGAGGCTGGGTGTCCAGCCTGCTCCTTAGTGGGAGGCGAGGGAGAGATCCTCGCTTCCAGCAAGTTTTGTGGAACGGCCGAGAAAGCTCGGTTCGCACCATTGTAAGGGAAGGGGGAGAAGCCCCCACATTCTATGTTCCATCTGTAAAAAGTTTTTCAAGATTTTAAGGCAAGGGCGACTCCCGGACTTCCGGGACGGCTCCGCGAGCAGGGCGGTCACTCCCCCGTGACAGAAGCGGGGCACCAGCCGCTCTGAGAGGGGCGGAGGTGATTCCTGCCATTGCCCTGGTCACGGCCGGGGGATGCGCGGGGGAGCGGTCCCAGGAAGCGAACCGGGACCGGGGCTGCCGCTGCGCTGCTTCGGCCCTGCTCTGGCGGAGGCGGGGCCGCCGCTGCGCGGCCACGGCCCGGCTCACTCGCTGCTCCTGGGCCCCGCCCGCACCGGCCCAGAGCGGGCCGGGAGTGTGAGATCTAAGAGCAGGAACGGCCCTATCGCACTTTCCACAGTAACGAGCTTGTTTTAAGGACACCCGAGAGCCGCTGTGAGCAGCAGCACGGGCCGAGCGCGGGCGAGCCGGGGGTGCCCCTGGGCGGGGGTGCCCGCATGCCGCGCCCGTCCCCGGCCGTGCGAGGGCAGCGAGCGCTCTTTGTCTGCTCTGGTAAGCACTCAAAAGGGAAACACCGAGCCCAAAGAACAAGAAGCCGTTTTTAGGCTCCCTTAAACCATGCTATAAGTAAGCAGAGTCCTGTGTTAACAAATATCTTAGAATGGTTTACTGAGTTTAAATTTGTAAAGAACTCTCCCTGTATCCTTGTGAGTAAAAAAGAACCCAAGGACTCTTTACATATTATGTAAAATTCTGAAACTGGAGAACTAGGGCAGTCGCAACTGAAAAATTGCTGGCATCAACCGGCAGCCAAGAATTGATACATCCCAACAGTTGCATGCAACCACTGTAAGTTTGTTCTGTGAACATAGAAGACATGGACCCTATGCCATGCTACTGAACCTGGATAATGTTATTCTGAAAACGTTTGCTGTCAATCCTAGTATGTCTGTTCCCAGCACTAACTGATATTGTATTTAAGTCTGACTGTTTGCAGACCATGGAAGAAGCCTATTCCAGCAGAGCAGACCTGAAAGATGTGCCAGCCGGGGAGCTGTATGCAGATGAGAGCAGCTTCATGCGAGATGGCAAACAAAAGACAGGTTATGCAGTAAAAACCACGAACCAGGTAACCATGAGAAAAGTGTTACCATCAACTGTACCATCACAAAAAGCTGAACTGATTATATCAATGAAAGATCTAGACCTGAGCAAAGTCATCTAGAAGGAAGGAAGACTAGCAACTATTCAAGCCTAGAGACTGAGTCTATGTTGAATGAAGGGACAGTAATCTTACGAGCTAAGTTAAAAGAGTCATTCCAAGTCCTGACTACCCTCACCAAATCCAAAGCTGCTGGCAGAGAGCCTTGAATTTACTGCTCCAGAGTTAAGAAGACGTCTGCTCCATAGACAGCCAGAAAACAGAGACTGATACAAATTGAGATGATATGATTTAAACTGTTTTTTGTACCTCTTATCTGTACAGTTGGTAACCGTGATTCAAATTTGGTCCTAAATTTTGCATGTAACTCTAGTCCAAAATGTATCCAAAAGCTCTTCATAAGGACAACTTGTCAAAGTTGAGAATCTGGCCTGGTAAGTTTTGCCCCAAGATAAAGATTGGGCCTGTGCCCATGGAGCTGTGATTCCAAATGTAATGTTTAATCATATTAAAGGCTGTTGACAAAACAAAATAGCTCTTAAATTCCTACTAGCCACAAAATCATTAACACTAGTTGTTGTTCTTATGCAAATCTGAATGAAAAATTTTTTTAGAAATTTGGTTGAAATTTGAAAGCAAACTCAAATTCTACACCAAGTAACTCTCAAAGAGCTTACTGAACCTTGAATATCTTCAGTACACTCACTTCATGGTTACCAAACTGAACCTAGATAAAAGAAATGTTCATAGTAACTGTAGTTATACTTAGCATCTGTGTAACAACTAGTGGGATAGCCAGTTGTATAAACCAGAGGTATGGTTGAATGCAGAGTAGAGACTAGACAAGACAGAGTCTTGTTAGTCTCTAAAAAAAGGGGGGAATGATGCCGTTTGGTTTCTGCCTTTTTTCTTTTATATGTTCTCTGTACTCTCTGCCCATAATTTTGTGGCTCTGTAGCCTACTATATTAATAGCTAGTTTTTCCAGTACCTTTCCATAGCCTTTCCCTAAGCAGAAAGACAAAACAAATTCCAGGGCTCCAAGCCCCAGGGGGTTGCAAGGCCCTGTCCTATCGCAGTTCTTCCTGGGAACCAAGGCCGAGAACAACTCTGAGGTACATTTCATTATAGTCAGAGTGCAGGCAGTGCCTGAGAGGGGGGCTCCAGGGAAGGGGCTGGACCTGAGGGGGAATTGAATCGCCACTTGTTCTCCTTATTGGTGCTCTTAATCAATTATGCTAATTTCCTAAAAGCTATAAATATGTACTCACCCCTGGAGGGCTGGGCTTTTATGGACACCTTTCCATAACTGCTCCTGAAGACCTTCAAAATAAAGATCCCCTTTTATATTACCTCCTTGCTAAAATGATCTCGAGCTTCTTTTCCAGGCTGGGGGAAAAGGCAACACCGGACGCCACCTGAAATGCCGCATGGATCAAGATCCTTCCCAGACCCAAGCTGCCATCAGCTAGAACCTCTAGGCTGCAATTGTAGGCGCACTAAATGTCCTCCTAAAAAAACGGCATCATGCATCTGGGCGGACTGAGTTTCTTTCACATGGAAAAAGCGCCATTGTTTGCATCGAAGGCCACATATCTGGGAGTTGACAGCCGCCATGCTTAAATTCCGCATGGATTAAAGATTCCTCGCAGACCCAAGCTGCGCCACCAACAAGGGACCCTGCTGCCCTTGCAGGGGCAAAACCCTCCTCCAAACTGACATCAAAAACTGTCGGGGGCAGAGTCTTCTATTCTCAGAGAAAAGGGACACTTTTTGTGTCCCGGCCCTAAGGCACTCTGCTCCCGGACACCACCTGAAATGCCGTTTGGTTTCTGCCTTTTTTCTTTTATATGTTCTCTGTACTCTCTGCACATATTTTTCTGGCTCTGTAGCCTACTATATTAATAGCTAGTTTTTCCAGTCCCTTTCCATAGCCTTTCCCTAAGCAGAAAGACAAAACAAATTCCAGAGCTCCAAGCCCAAGGGGGTTGCAAGGCCCTGTCCTATCTCAGTTCTTCCTGGGAACCAAGGCTGAGAACAACTCTGAGGTACATTTTCATAAGCAGATGACAAGCCAGCTGAGAGGGGCTCCAGGGAAGGGGCTGGACCTGAGGGGGAATTGAATCGCCACCTTTTCTCCTTATTGGTGCTATTAATCAATTATGCTAATTTCCTAAAAGCTATAAATATGTACTCACCCCTGGAGGGGCTGGGCTTTTATGGACACCTTTCCATAACTGCTCCTGAAGACCTTCAAAATAAAGATCCCTTTTTATATTACCTCCTTGCTAAAATGATCTCGAATTTCTTTTCCAGGCTGGGGGAAAAGGCAACAGTTATTTGGCACACCCAGAAGGGACACGAGAACCTGGTACCCTTCCTCTGGACCGAAAACATCCTGCAAGGAATTCCTTTCTGACAGCAATCTAAAGAAGTCCCTGCCACCGGCCTGAGGTCGAGACACCATGGTTCCAAGATCCCACAGGAGGTAGTATAAAGGTGGTTCTTTCCATTGTGTAGTGTGTAGTTTTTATGTGTGTGTATTGTTTATGTATTGTGTATCTGTTAAAGTCAGTAATGTTAGCGATCCCAGGACAACCTGGCGTGGTGTGCTGAAAAAATTTGCTTGAAATCATTTCTCAAGTCTTTGCCGATTATCCAACCTGCCCAGAGACGGCTGGTGGCGGAGGAGGCGGCCTGTGTGTTGATCTCGGCTGAGAATTGTTCACTGGTTGGAGAAAAAGCCAAATCACAGTGCCGCAAAGTTTATTTCATGTTAGCACATGCGAGTTTTGAATTGAAAGCTGGCCTGGAGACATCTGGGCATGGAGCGGCCGGGGGAGGCCTGGTCTGCTTCTTGGTAGGAGGTGGGGGATGGGCCCCGCTTCCTACAGGTTTGTGGAGCGGCTGGGTGTCCAGCCTGCTCCTTGGTGGCAGGCTGGGGAGAGATTCCCACTTCCTACAGGTTTGTGGAGCGGCTGGGTGTCCAGCCTGCTCCTTGGTGGGAGGCTGGCGAGAGATTCCCACTTCCTACAGGTTTGTGGAGCGGCTGGGTGCCCAGCCTGCTCCTTGGTGGGAGGCGAGTGAGAAATCCTCGCTTCCTACAGGTCTGTGGAGAGGCTGGGTGTCCAGCCTGCTCCTTCGGGGAAGCTGGGCGAGAAGATTTCCCACTTCTACAGCGTTTTGGTGGAGCGGACCTGCGGTGCCCAGCCTGCCGCTCCTTAGTGGGGAGCGAGAGAGATCCTCGCTTCCAGCAAGTTTGTTTGAACGCGACCGAGAAAGCCCTCGGTTCGCCCACCATTTTGTAAGGGAATGGGAGAAGCCCCCACTATTCTCATGTCCATCTGTAAAAAGTTTTTCCAAGTTTTTAAGGCAAGGGCGACTCCCGGACTTCCGGGACGGCTCCGCGCAGCCAGGGCGGTCACTCTCCCGTGACAGAAGCGGGGGCACCAGGCCGCTCTGAGTAGGGCGGAGGTGACATTCCTGCATTGCCCTGTCACGGCCGGGGTATGCGCGGCGCGGAGCGTCCCAAGGAAGCAACCGGGCGGACGGGGCTGGCTGCCGCTGCGCTGCTTCGGCCCTGCTCTGGCGGAGCGGGGCCGCGCTGCGCGGGCCACGGCCCGGCTCACTCGCTGCTCCTGGGCCCGCCCGCACCGGCCCAGAGCGGGCCGGGAGTGTGAGATCTAAGAGCAGGAACGGCCCTATCGCACTTTCCACAGTAACGAGCTTGTTTTAAGGACACCCGAGAGCCGCTGTGAGCAGCAGCACGGGCCGAGCGCGGGCGAGCCGGGGGTGCCCCTGGGCGGGCGTGCCCGCATGCCGCGCCCGTCCCCGGCCGTGCGAGGGCAGCGAGCGCTCTTTGTCTGCTCTGGTAAGCACTCAAAAGGGAAACACCGAGCCCAAAGAACAAGAAGCCGTTTTTAGGCTCCCTTAAACCATGCTATAAGTAAGCAGAGTCCTGTGTTAACAAATATCTTAGAATGGTTTACTGAGTTAAATTTGTAAAAGACCTTCTCCTGTATCCTTGTGAGTAAAAAAAGACCAAGGACTCTTTACTATTATGTAAAATAATCCTGAAACTGGAGAACTAGGGCAGTCAGCAACTGAAAATTGCTGCATCCAACCAGCAGCCAAGAATTGATACATCAAACAGTTGCATGCAACCCACTGTAAGTTTTTTCTGTGAACATAGAAGACATGGACCCTATGCCATGCTACTGAAACTGGATAATGTTATTCTGAAAACGTTTGCTGTCAATCCTAGTATGTCTGTTCCCAGCACTAACTGATAATGTATTTAAGTCTGACTGTTGGCAGACCATGGAAGAAGCCTATTCCAGCAGAGCAGACCTGAAAGATGTGCCAGCCTGGGAGCTGTATGCAGATGAGAGCAGCTTCATGCGAGATGGCAAACAAAAGACAGGTTATGCAGTAACAACCACGAACCAGGTAACCATGAGAAAAGTGTTACCATAAAATGTACCATCACAAAAAGCTGAACTGATTATATCAATGAAAGATCTAGAACTGAGCAAAGTCATCTAGAAGGAAGGAAGACTAGCAACTATTCAAGCCTAGAGACTGAGTCTATGTTGAATGAAGCGACAGTAATCTTACGAGCTAAGTAAAAAGAGTCATTCCAAGTCCTGACTACCCTCACCAAATCCAACGCTGCTGGCAGAGAGCCTTGAATTCACTGCTCCAGAGTTAAGAAGACGTCTGCTCCATAGACAGCCAGAAAACAGACTGATACAAATTGAGATGATATGATTTAAACTGTTCTTTTGTACCTCTTATCTGTACAGTTGGTAACCGTGATTCAAATTTGGTCCTAAAAATTGCATGTAACTCTAGTCCAAAATGTATCCAAAAGCTCTTCATAAGGACAACTTGTCAAAGTTGAGAATCTGGCCTGGTAAGTTTTGCCCCAAGATAAAGATTGGGCCTGTGCCCATGGAGCTGTGATTCCAAATGTCATGTTTAATCATATTAAAGCCTGTTGACAAAACAAAATAGCTCTTAATTTCCTACTAGCCACAAAATCATTAACACTAGTTGTTGTTCTTATGCAACTAACTGTCTATACACATATATAATGAAAAGAATCACTCCGTTTAGAAACTATTGGAGCGCGCGAATGCAATAATTTGACAAACAACAATCTAACATCACACACCCGTGAGCGACCAAGTAACTCTCAAAAGAGCTTACTGGAACTTGAATATCTTCAGTACACTCACTTCATGGTTACCAAACTGAACCTAGATAAAAGAAATGTTCATAGTAACTGTAGTTATAATTAGCATCTGTGTAACAACTAGTAGGATAGCCAGTTGTATAAACCAGAGGTATGGTTGAATGCAGAGTAGAGACTAGACAAGACAGAGTCTTGTTAGTCTCTAAAAAAAGGGGGGAATGATGCCGTTTGGTTTCTGCCTTTTTTCTTTTATATGTTCTCTGTACTCTCTGCACATATTTTTGTGGCTCTGTAGCCTACTATATTAATAGCTAGTTTTTCCAGTACCTTTCCATAGCCTTTCCCTAAGCAGAAAGACAAAAACAAATTCCAGAGCTCCAAGCCCCAGGGGGTTGCAAGGCCCTGTCCTATCTCAGTTCTTCCTGGGAACCAAGGCCGAGAACAACTCTGAGGTACATTTTCATAAGCAGAGTGCAGCCAGTGCTGAGAGTGGGGCTCCAGGGAAGGGGCTGGACCTGAGGGGGAATTGAATCGCCACTTGTTCTCCTTACTGGTGCTCTTAATTATGCTAATTTCCTAAAAGCTATAAATATGTACTCACCCCTGGAGGGGCTGGGCTTTTATGGACACCTTTCCATAACTGCTCCTGAAGACCTTCAAAATAAAGATCCCCTTTTATATTACTTCCTTGCTAAAATGATCTCAGTTTCTTTTCCAGGCCTGGGGGAAAAGGCAACACGGACAAACCACCTAAATGCCGCATGGAGCAAGATCCCTCACAGACCCAAGCTGCCACCGACAAGGACCCTGGCTGCAATTGTAGGGCTAAATGCCTCCTAAAAACTGGCATCATGCATCTGGGGGACTGAGTTTTCTTTCACATGGAAAAGCGTCATTGTTTGAATCGAAGGCCACATATCTGGAAGATGACAGCCGCATGCTGAAATTCCGCATGGATTAAGATTCCTCGCAGACCCAAGCTGCCACCGACAAGGACCCTGGCTGCCCTTGCAGGGCCAAAACCCTCCTCCAAACTGACATCAAGAAAGTGGGGGGCAGAGTTCTCTTTCTCAGAGAAAAGGGACACTTTTTGTATCCCGGCCCGATGGCACTCTCCTCCCTGCTGCCTGCTGAAATTCCGCATGGATCAAGATTCTCGCAACCCAAGCTGCACGACAGGGACCCTGGCTGCTTGCAGGCAAAAAACCCTCCTCCAAACTGACATCCGAAACTGGGGCCAGAGTTCCTTCTTCAGAGAAAAAGGGACACTTTTTTGTCTGCCCTAAGGCACTCTGCTCCTGGACGCACCTGAAATTCCGTAGGATCAAATTATTCGCTGACGCAAATGCCATCAAACAGGAACTCTGCGACTTGCATCTTGTAGGGCCAAAACCCTTCCACCCAAACCGACATCATGAATCTGGGGCCTAAGTTTCTTTCACGTGGAAAAGTGCCATCATTTGTATCGTAGCCCCATGTCTGATGTCACGGACGCCCTTCAAATTCTGCATGGAGCAAGATCCCTCGTAGACCAAGCTGCATTCGACTAGGGACACTGGCTGCCCTTGCAGGGCCAAAACCCTCCTCCAAACTGACATCAAGAAACTGGTGGGCAGAGCTATCTTTCTCAGAGAAAAGGGACACTTTTGTGTCCCGGCCCTAAGGCACTCTGCTCCCGGACGCCACCTGAAATGCCGCATGGATCAAGATCCTTCCCAGACCCCAGCTGCCATCAGCTAGAACTCTGGCTGCAATTGTAGGGCTAAATGCCTCCTAAAAACTGGCATCATGCATCTGGGGGACTGAGTTTTCTTTCACATGGAAATGCGCCATTGTCTGCATCGAAGGCCACATATCTGGAGTGACGACCGCACGCGAAATTCCGCATGGATAAGATTCCTCGCACAGACCCAAGCTGCCACCAACAAGACCCTGGCTGCCCTTGCAGGGCAAACCCTCCTCCAAACTGACATCAAGAAAACTGGGGCAGAGGTTCTCGTTTCTCAGACCAGAAAGGACACTTTTTGTGTTCCCGGCCCTAAGCACTGTGCTCCGGTATGCCGTTTGTTTCTGCCTTTTTCTTTTATATGTTCTCTGTACTCTCTGCACATGATTTTGTGGCTCTGTAGGCCCTACTATTTAATAGTAGTTTTTCCAGTACCTTCCATAGCCTTTCCCTAAGCAGAAAAGACAAAACAAATTCCAGAGCTCCAAGCCCAGGGGGTTGCAAGGCCCTGTCCTATCGCAGTTCTTCCTGGGAACCAAGGCCGAGAACAACTCTGAGGTACATTTTCATAAGCAGAGTGCAGCCAGTGCTGAGAGGGGGGCTCCAGGGAAGGGGCTGGACCTGAGGGGGAATTGAATCGCCACTTGTTCTCCTTATTGGTTCTCTTAATTATGCTAATTTCCTAAAAGCTATAAATATGTACTCACCCCTGGAGGGGCTGGGCTTTTATGGACACCTTTCCATAACTGCTCCTGAAGACCTTCAAAATAAAGATCCCCTTTTATATTACCTCCTTGCTAAAATGATCTCGAGTTTCTTTTCCAGGCTGGGGGAAAAGGCAACAGTTATTTGGCACACCCAGAAGGGACACGAGAACCTGGTACCCTTCCTCTGGACCGAAAACATCCTGCAAGGAATTCCTTTCTGACAGCAATCTAAAGAATTCCCTGCCACGGGCCTGAGGTCGAGACACCATGGTTCCAAGATCCCACAGGAGGTAGTATAAAGGTGGTTCTTTTCGTTGTGTAGTGTGTAGTTTGTATGTGTGTGTATTGTTTATGTATTGTGTATCTGTTTAAAGTCAGTAATTGTTAGCGATCCCAGGACAACCTGGCATGGTGGTGAGAAAATTTGCTTTTGAAATCATTTCTCCAAGTTTTTCCTGTTGCCGATTTTCCAACCTGCCCCAGAGACCGGCTGGTGGGGAGGAGGCGGGTGTGTGATCTCGGCTGAGATTGTTCACTGGTAGAGAAAAGCAAATCACAGTGCGAAAGTTTATTTCATGTTTAGCACATGCGAGTTTTGAATTGAAAGCTGGCCTGGAGACATCTGGGCATGGAGCGGCCGGGGGAGGCCTGGTCTGCTTCTTGGTAGGAGGTGGGGGATGGGCCCCGCTTCCTACAGGTTTGTGGAGCGGCTGGGTGTCCAGCCTGCTCCTTGGTGGGAGGCTGGGGAGAGATTCCCACTTCCTACAGGTTTGTGGAGCGGCTGGGTGCCCAGCCTGCTCCTTGGTGGGACGCTGGGGAGAGATTCCCACTTCCTACAGGTTTGTGGAGCGGCTGGGTGCCCAGCCTGCTCCTTGGTGGGAAGCTGGGGAGAGATTCCCACTTCCTACAGGTTTGTGGAGCGGCTGGGTGCCCAGCCTGCCCCTTGGTGGGAGGCGAGTGAGAAATCCTCGCTTCCTACAGGTCTGTGGAGAGGCTGGGTGTCCAGCCTGCTCCTTAGTGGGAGGCGAGGGAGAGATCCCCGCTTCCAGCAAGTTTTGTGGAACGGCCGAGAAAGCTCGGTTCGCACCATTGTAAGGGAAGGGGGAGAAGCCCCCACTTTCTATGTTCCATCTGTAAAAAGTTTTTCCAAGATTTTAAGGCAAGGGCGACTCCCGGACTTCCGGGACGGCTCCGCGAGCAGGGCGGTCACTCCCCCGTGACAGAAGCTGGGCACCAGCCGCTCTGAGAGGGGCGGAGGTGATTCCTGCCCTTGCCCTGGTCACGGCCGGGGGATGCGCGGGGGAGCGGTCCCAGGAAGCGCAATGGGACTGGCTGCTGCTGCGCCAAGCTCGCCCCTGCTCATGGAGTATGGGTCATGGGCCAATGGCCCTCGACCTCCACCTGGCTGCTCCTGGCCCTGCTCCGCATTCCGCCCAGAGCGGCTGGAGTGTGAGATCTAAGAGCAGGAACGGCCCTATCGCACCTTCCACAGTAACGAGCTTGTTTCAAGGACACCCGAGAGCCGCTGTGAGCAGCAGCACGGGCCGAGCGCGGGCGAGCCGGGGGTGCCCCCTATGGGTGCCTGCGATGCCGCCGCCTCTCGGCCCCTCGTCAGTATGTAGGGGTAGCTTTGCAGCCGCTTCTTTGTCTGCTCTGGTAAGCACTCAACAGGGAAACACCGAGCCCAAAGAACAAGAAGCTGTTTTTAGGCTCCCTTAAACCATGCTATAAGTAAGCAGAGTCCTGTGTTAACAAATATCTTAGAATGGTTTACTGAGTTAAATTTGTAAAAGACCTTCTCCTGTATCCTTGTGAGTAAAAAAGACCAAGGACTCTTTACTACTATGTAAAATAATCCTGAAACTGGAGAACTAGGGCAGTCAGCAACTGAAAATTGCTGCATCCAACCAGCAGCCAAGAATTGATACATCCAACAGTTGCATGCAACCCACTGTAAGTTTGTTCTGTGAACATAGAAGACATGGACCCTATGCCATGCTACTGAAACTGGATAATGTTATTCTGAAAACGTTTGCTGTCAATCCTAGTATGTCTGTTCCCAGCACTAACTGATAATGTATTTAAGTCTGACTGTTTGCAGACCATGGAAGAAGCCTATTCCAGCAGAGCAGACCTGAAAGATGTGCCAGCCTGGGAGCTGTATGCAGATGAGAGCAGCTTCATGCGAGATGGCAAACAAAAGACAGGTTATGCAGTAACAACCACGAACCAGGTAACCATGAGAAAAGTGTTACCATCAAATGTACCATCACAAAAAGCTGAACTGATTATATCAATGAAAGATCTAGAACTGAGCAAAGTCATCTAGAAGGAAGGAAGACTAGCAACTATTCAAGCCTAGAGACTGAGTCTATGTTGAATGAAGGGACAGTAATCTTACGAGCTAAGTAAAAAGAGTCATTCCAAGTCCTGACTACCCTCACCAAATCCAAAGCTGCTGGCAGAGAGCCTTGAATTCACTGCTCCAGAGTTAAGAAGACGTCTGCTCCATAGACAGCCAGAAAACAGAGACTGATACAAATTGAGATGATATGATTTAAACTGTTCTTTTGTACCTCTTATCTGTACAGTTGGTAACCGTGATTCAAATTTGGTCCTAAAATTTGCATGTAACTCTAGTCCAAAATGTATCCAAAAGCTCTTCATAAGGACAACTTGTCAAAGTTGAGAATCTGGCCTGGTAAGTTTTGCCCCAAGATAAAGATTGGGCCTGTGCCCATGGAGCTGTGATTCCAAATGTCATGTTTAATCATATTAAAGGCTGTTGACAAAACAAAATAGCTCTTAATTTCCTACTAGCCACAAAATCATTAACACTAGTTGTTGTTCTTATGCAAATCTGAATGAAAAATTTTTTTAGAAATTTGGTTGAAATTTGAAAGCAAACTCAAATTCTACACCAAGTAACTCTCAAAAGAGCTTACTGAACCTTGAATATCTTCAGTACACTCACTTCATGGTTACCAAACTGAACCTAGATAAAAGAAATGTTCATAGTAACTGTAGTTATAATTAGCATCTGTGTAACAACTAGTGGGATAGCCAGTTGTATAAACCAGAGGTATGGTTGAATGCAGAGTAGAGACTAGACAAGACAGAGTCTTGTTAGTCTCTAAAAAAGGGGGGAATGATGCCGTTTGGTTTCTGCCTTTTTTCTTTTATATGTTCTCTGTACTCTCTGCACATATTTTTGTGGCTCTGTAGCCTACTATATTAATAGCTAGTTTTTCCAGTACCTTTCCATAGCCTTTCCCTAAGCAGAAAGACAAAACAAATTCCAGAGCTCCAAGCCCCAGGGGGTTGCAAGGCCCTGTCCTATCTCAGTTCTTCCTGGGAACCAAGGCCGAGAACAACTCTGAGGTACATTTTCATAAGCAGAGTGCAGCCAGTGCTGAGAGGGGGCTCCAGGGAAGGGGCTGGACCTGAGGGGGAATTGAATCGCCACTTGTTCTCCTTATTGGTGCTCTTTAATTATGCTAATTTCCTAAAAGCTATAAATATGTACTCACCCCTGGAGGGGCTGGGCTTTTATGGACACCTTTCCATAACTGCTCCTGAAGACCTTCAAAATAAAGATCCCCTTTTATATTACCTCCTTGCTAAAATGATCTCGAGTTTCTTTTCCAGGCTGGGGGAAAAGGCAACACCAGACGCCACCTGAAATGCCGCATGGATCAAGATCCTTCCCAGACCCAAGCTGCCATCAGCTAGAACTCTGGCTGCAATTGTAGGGCTAAATGCCTCCTAAAAACTGGCATCATGCATCTGGGGACCTGAGTTTTCTTTCACATGGAAATACGCCATTGTTTGCATCGAAGGCCACATATGTGGGAGTTGACAGCTGCATGCTGAAATTCCGCATGGATTAAGATTCCTCGCAGACCCAAGCTGCCACAAACAAGGACCCTGGCTGCCGTTGCAGGGCCAAAACCCTCCTCCAAACTGACATCAAGAAACTGGGGGGCAGAGTTCTCTTTCTCAGAGAAAAGGGACACTTTTTGTGTCGGGGCCCTAAGGCACTGTGCTCCCTGCTGCCTCCTGAAATTCTGTATGGATCAAGATTCCTCGCAGACCCAAGCTGCCACCAACAAGACCCTGGCTGCCCTTGCAGGGCCAAACCTCCTCCAACTGACATCAAGAACTGGGGGCCAGAGTTCTCTTCTCAGAGAAAAGGGACACTTTTTGTGTCCCGGCCCTAAGGCACTGTGCTCCCGGTGATGCCGTTTGGTTTCTGCCTTTTTTCTTTTATATGTTCTCTGTACTCTCTGCATATATTTTTGTGGCTCTGTAGCCTACTATATTAATAGCTAGTTTTTTCCAGTACCTTTCCATAGCCTTTCCCTAAGCAGAAAGACAAAACAAATTCCAGAGCTCCAAGCCCCAGGGGGTTGCAAGGCCCTGTCCTATCTCAGTTCTTCCTGGGAACCAAGGCCGAGAACAACTCTGAGGTACATTTTCATAAGCAGAGTGCAGCCAGTGCTGAGAGGGGGGCTCCAGGGAAGGGGCTGACCTGAGGGGGAATTGAATCGCCACTTGTTCTCCTTATTGGTGCTCTTAATCAATTATGCTAATTTCCTAAAAGCTATAAATATGTACTCACCCCTGGAGGGGCTGGGCTTTTATGGACACCTTTCCATAACTGCTCCTGAAGACCTTCAAAAATAAAGATCCCCTTTTATATTACCTCCTTGCTAAAATGATCTCGAGTTTCTTTTCCAGGCTGGGGGAAAAGGCAACAGTTATTTGGCACACCCAGAAGGGACACGAGAACCTGGTACCCTTCCTCTGGACCGAAAACATCCTGCAAGGAATTCCTTTCTGAAAGCAATCTAAAGAATTCCCTGCCACGGGCCTGAGGTCGAGACACCATGGTTCCAAGATCCCACAGGAGGTAGTAAAAAGGTGGTTCTTTTCGTTGTGTAGTGTGTAGATTGTATGTGTGTGTATTGTTTATGTATTGTGTATCTGTTTAAAGTCAGTAATTGTTAGCGATCCCAGGACAACCTGGCGTGGTGGTGAGAAAATTTGCTTTTGAAATCATTTCTCCAAGTTTTTCCTGTTGCCGATTTTCAAACCTGCCCCAGAGATCGGCTGGTGGGGAGGAGGCAGGTGTGTGATCTCGGCTGAGATTGTTCACTGGTAGAGAAAAGCAAATCACAGTGCAAAAGTTTATTTCATGTTTAGCACATGCGAGTTTTGAATTGAAAGCTGGCCTGGAGACATCTGGGCATGGAGCGGCGGGGGGAGGCCTGGTCTGCTTCTTGGTAGGAGGTGGGGGATGGGCCCCGCTTCCTACAGGTTTGTGGAGCGGCTGGGTGTCCAGCCTGCTCCTTGGTGGGAGGCTGGGGAGAGATTCCCACTTCCTACAGGTTTGTGGGGCGGCTGGGTGCCCAGCCTGCTCCTTGGTGGGAAGCTGGGGAGAGATTCCCACTTCCTACAGGTTTGTGGAGCGGCTGGGTGCCCAGCCTGCTCCTTGGTGGGAGGCGAGTGAGAAATCCTTGCTTCCTACAGGTCTGTGGAGAGGCTGGGTGTCCAGCCTGCTCCTTAGTGGGAGGCAAGGGAGAGATCCTCGCTTCCAGCAAGTTTTGTGGAACGGCCGAGAAAGCTCGGTACGCACCATTGTAAGGGAAGGGGGAGAAGCCCCCACTTTCTATGTTCCATCTGTAAAAAGTTTTTCCAAGATTTTAAGGTAAGGGCGACTCCCGGACTTCCGGGACGGCTCCGCGAGCAGGGCGGTCACTCCCCCGTGACAGAAGCGGGGCACCAGCCGCTCTGAGAGGGGCGGAGGTGATTCCTGCCATTGCCCTGGTCACGGCCGGGGATGCGCGGGGGAGCGGTCCCAGGAAGCGAACCGGCACCGGGGCTGCCGCTGCGCTGCTTCGGCCCTGCTCTGGCGGAGGCGGGGCCGCCGCTGCGCGGGCACGGCCCGGCTCACTCGCTGCTCCTGGGCCCCGCCCGCACCGGCCCAGAGCGGGCCGGGACTGTGAGATCTAAGAGCAGGAACGGCCCTATCGCACTTTCCACAGTAACGAGCTTGTTTTAAGGACACCCGAGAGCCGCTGTGAGCAGCAGCACGGGCCGAGCGCGGGCGAGCCGGGGGTGCCCCTGGGCGGGGGTGCCCGCATGCCACGCCCGTCCCCGGCCGTGCGAGGGCAGCGAGCGCTCTTTGTCTGCTCTGGTAAGCACTCAAAAGGGAAACACCGAGCCCAAAGAACAAGAAGCCGTTTTAGGCTCCCTTAAACCATGCTATAAGTAAGCAAAGTCCTGTGTTAACAAATATCTTAGAATGGTTTACTGAGTTAAATTTGTAAAAGACCTTCTCCTGTATCCTTGTGAGTAAAAAAGACCAAGGACTCTTTACTATTATGTAAAATAATCCTGAAACTGGAAACTAGGGCAGTCAGCAACTGAAAATTGCTGCATCCAACCAGCAGCCAAGAATTGATACATCCAACAGTTGCATGCAACCCACTGTAAGTTTCTTCTGTGAACATAGAAGACATGGACCCTATGCCATGCTACTGAAACTGGATAATGTTATTCTGAAAACGTTTGCTGTCAATACTAGTATGTCTGTTCCCATCACTAACTGATAATGTATTTAAGTCTGACTGTTTGCAGACCATGGAAGAAGCCTATTCCAGCAGAGCAGACCTGAAAGATGTTGCCAGCCTGGGAGCTGTATGCAGATTGAGAGAGCTTCATGGCGAGATGGCAAACAAAAGACAGGTTATGCAGTAACAACACGGAACCAGGTAACGCATGAGAAAAGTGTTACCATCAAATGTACGCATCACAAAAAGCTGAAACTGATAATCAATGAAAGATCTAGAACTGAGCAAAGTCATCTAGAAGGAAGGAAGACTAGCAACTATTCAGCCTCAGAGACTGAGGTCTATGTTGATGAAGGACAGTAATCTTACGAGCTAGTAAAAAAAGAGTCATTCCAAGTCCTGACTACCCTCAACCAATCCAAAGCTGCTGGCAGAGAGCCTTGAATTCACTGCTCCAGAGTTAAGAAGACGTCTGCTCCATAAACAGCCAGAAAACAGAGACTGATACAAATTGAGATGATATGATTTAAACTGTTCTTTTGTACCTCTTATCTGTACAGTTGGTAACCGTGATTCAAATTTGGTCCTAAAATTTGCATGTAACTCTAGTCCAAAATGTATCCAAAAGCTCTTCATAAGGAAAACTTGTCAAAGTTGAGAATCTGGCCTGGTAAGTTTTGCCCCAAGATAAAGATTGGGCCTGTGCCCATGGAGCTGTGATTCCAAATGTAATGTTTAATCATATTAAAGGCTGTTGACAAAAAAAAATAGCTCTTAATTTCCTACTAGCCACAAAATCATTAACACTAGTTGTTGTTCTTATGCAAATCTGAATGAAAAATTTTTTTAGAAATTTTGTTGAAATTTGAAAGCAAACTCAAATTCTACACAAAGTAACTCTCAAAAGAGCTTACTGAACCTTGAATATCTTCAGTACACTCACTTCATGGTTACCAAACTGAACCTAGATAAAAGAAATGTTCATAGTAACTGTAGTTATAATTAGCATCTGTGTAACAACTAGTGGGATAGCCAGTTTGTATAAACCAGAGGTATGGTTGAATGCAGAGTAGAGACTAGACAAGACAGAGTCTTGTTAGTCTCTAAAAAAGGGGGGAATGATGCCGTTTGGTTTCTGCCTTTTTTCTTTTATATGTTCTCTGTACTCTCTGCACATATTTTTGTAGCTCTGTAGCCTACTATATTAATAGCTAGTTTTTTCAGTACCTTTCCATAGCCTTTCCCTAAGCAGAAAGACAAAACAAATTCCAGAGCTCCAAGCCCCAGGGGGGTGCAAGGCCCTGTCCTATCTCGTTTCTTCCTGGGAACCAAGGCCGAGAACAACTCTGAGGTACATTTTCATAAACAAAGTACAGCCAGTGCTGAGAGGGGGGCTCCAGAGAAGGGGCTGGACCTGAGGGGGACTTGAATCACCACTTGTTCTCCTTATTGGTGCTCTTAATCAATTATGCTCATTTCCTAAAAGCTATAAATATGTACTCACCCCTGGAGGGGCCGGGCTTTTATGGACACCTTTCCATAACTGCTCCTGAAGACCTTAAAAATAAAGATCCCCTTTTATATTACCTCCTTGCTAAAATGATCTCGAGTTTATTAGATAGTAAATATGAGAGAGAGAGAGAGAAGAAAAGAGAGAAAAGAGGGAGTAGGGAGAAAGATGGGGGGGACAGAGAGGGACAGGAACTAAAAGGTATTGTTATAAATAAAAGTGGGAAATTCGTGCTCAAATATGTAATATCGAAATATATAGTAAAAAAGGTTTAGTTGTAACCAGTTTTAGAACAAGCAGAGCCTGGCCAAGAAAAGAGTCGTGGCCTCGCCCAGGGAACTGATTTACATCCCAAAGACAGCATTACAGAGAACAGCAGCACATCAAGAAAACATTCAGTCGACTTCTGATATCTACATTTCCAAAGAGAACTTTCCGGCAGAGCTGATGGCAAAACTGATCGACCATCTCAGAAAATCCCATCCCAGACCGAGATAAAGAACATCATGAACCATCAGATAACACCCCCGATGATGAAAAATCGATCAAGCACAGGATGCGTTTTTGTCCACCTCAGTTTCATGAATAGCATGCTTCATGAATATGCTGAGTGACAGAAATAATGCCCAAAATCCGGACTTCTCAGTCAAAACTGTATATAAACCAGCTGTTGGAAGCAGTCGGGGTGAACAGAGGGAGGTCTGATGCGATAGAGGTCAGACCTGCGTTCACCCAGTGCCAACCCCGGGCTTGGCACTGTCTCCCTTTTCAATCATGGCATTGCGTGTTCAAACTCTCGGGCACGAAATAAATTTTATATTTGTTTTACTATAAATTAGGCGTATTTATTTATAACAATTTGGTGACCCCGATGTGATACGATCCTGGGACTGCTAGCTCCCCCGTCCCCGCTCAGGAGGCGCCCCCGCTGAATTTAGCGGCCTGACGGAGCGGGGAGTCCTGCTGACCAATCGTATTCCCGAACACAATTCTCGAGATTTTTGCCACACATTGAAAAGGAGGATAAAAAGAGCTCTCAGAGAACTCAGGGGAGATCGGGGAGATCTCCGTAACCGCGGCTAATTTATTCGCTCATAAAAATCTACGTGCACGAAGAGCCCACAGAAGAAAAAGAACCGTAAGTATTGCGTGGTTGGGCGAGGTGTGATCGAGCGTGTGTGTGTGAGACGTGAAATCTTCACGAAGCGAGTGCGGACCCCAAGATCGCAGTTCCTCTCTCCCGCGAGGGAAGAGGTCGGTCGCGGGGGAAGTGAAAGATACGAAAAAAGGGGGGGGCTGCGCAGAAACCCCGGTTACACACACGTCAAGCCCGAATTTTCCGAGGAATTCGGGGATCGATCACAGAAGGCCAGAAGGGAGGGTACGTTCTTTTAGAGTTCAGGAACTGGTAAACCTTCTATTCTCGGACTAGGTAAGTCCAGGATAAGATATCAGGAAAGAGAGCTGTTACCAGTGGAAAACCCCCGGAACGGTTCTCTGTGGGGCCAATAAACTGGTAAAATATCATAGTAGAATTGTAAACGGTACCGATCCCAGCTGAAGAAAAAAAAAAGGTAAGACAAGCTAGCTAAGACTAAAACATGGGGCAGAGAAAGAGCACGCCTCAGAGAAAATCCCGGGAAAAACCCCTGAGAGGGAGTAAGCAGAGCATACCCGAAATTCCCCTAGACAGCCCCTTGAGGTGGTTGTTAGAACACTGGGGGGATTATTCGAGCCTTAACACAAAATCCAAAGAAAAAATAGTGTATTACTGCATTGAAGTTTGGGGAGGCAAGGAAATTAGAGAACACTTAATGTGGCCCATTTTTAGCACCTTTAAAAAATGGACCTGCCGAGCCCTAAATAGCTATGTGGGCTCGGGCAGGGAAGAGGAGAAGGAATATGCTAAAGTCTGGGAGGACTTCTCCTGGTTAAAACCCATAAGTCCCCCGCGACCAAAAACGAGACTTGGGACCCCCTGGACCATCTCCCTCCCCCCTATACAATTCCTCGACACCAGCCTGTAATACCTGATGCACCCCCTATGGACGGTGCGGTGGCTGCAGCAGCAGCAGTCGCAGCAGCAGAGCCAGCTCCGGTGCCACGGGCTTACCCTCAGCTCCCGACAAATCCCCCTCTGACACACATTAAAGATGAAAACCAGACGGCTCCCACTGAAGTGACTGACTCCCCTTTGGCTAACAGGACACGACTACAGACTAAGAAACTAAATGACAAACTCAGTAAAGACGATGAGGAAAGCCTTAAACTCTTCCCACTGAGACAAGTACCAACAGCCCCGGGGGTTATTTGATATATAAATATACCCATTAACACCGGAGATGTGAGAGCATTTAAAAAGGAAATGGGAAAGCTAATGGATGACCCCTTGGGCGTGGCAGATAGGCTAGATGAATTTCTGGGAACCAGCATATATTCATTTGAAGATATAAACGCGATTTTAAGGTCCTTGTTTAGTCATGAGAACGAGAAATGATTAAACAAGCCGGGGTACGGGATTGGGAACAGAGAAACCCCCAAGGGACCCCGGGAAGCCTGAAGTGGCCTAATCAGGATCCGGTTTGGGACCCACAAACAGAGGAGGGGAGGCGAAATATGATTGATCTCAAGAATATTGTTATACAAGGGGTTAGAGATGCAGTACCCAAGGGACAGAATATGAGCAAGGTTTTTGGGGAATGCCAAAGAAAAGATGAGATACCCACCGAGTGGTTAGAAAGATTAAAACGAAATTTACAAATGTATTCAGGGACAGACCCGACCTCACCAGCAGGGGAAATCTTACTTAAAACCCAGTTCGTGGCAAAATCTTGAGAAGACATTCAGAAGAGATTAGAAAAGATAGATAATTGGCAAGAGAAAGGGCTGCAGGAGCTCCTCAGAGAAGCCCAGCGCATATACATGCAAAGAGACGAAGAGAAACAAAAAGCTCAGGCGAGAGTATTAGTAGCAGCAGTTCGAGAAGCCCAGAAGCAGGAGCGATTCCAAACCCCAGTAAGTTTGACACAAAACGCAGAACAGTAGAAGAAACCTCCCACCCATCAGCAACAATACCCCGATAACCAGAAGGTTACCCCAGAGTGTTTTTACTGCAAAATGAAGGGACATCTTAAAAAGGATTGCAAAAAGAGGTTAAGGGATGAAAAGATTTTTCAAGCAGACTAGAGGTGTCAGGGGCTCCTTACTTTAGGGTCCATAACAACAGAGCCCTTGATAAAACTAAAATTAAGACCCTTAAAGCAAGAACTAATGTTTTTAGTAGATTTTAGAGCTGAACGAAGTACAGTTCAGCAATTACCCTCAAAGTGTGTTAAAAGTAAAGAAATTGTAGTAGTGATAAGAGCTAAAGGAGAACCATTTAAAGTACCTGTTATTAAAAATGTTGAAATAGAATCAGAACCTAAGATATGTCTAAGTAACATGCTATTAGTAGAAGAAGCAGATTATAATTTATTAGGAAGAGATTTAATAGTAATCCTAGAAATCAGTTTGTGCAGGAGGCATGACTGGTAGTAAGTTTGTATAAATTGACTACAGAAGATCTTTTAAATGTAAATATTGTCAAGAAATTTGAATAGTTCACTGTCGCAGAGGATATCCTCCTAAAGCATTGTGCACTTAATGTATTGAAGAGGAACAGGAGCTGACTAGCCTTGTATTACATCTTGCTACCGGTTTAAGACTAATTGAACTAGATTCAATATTGTAGTTCCAGATTTTCACAAAGGGGGTGAAGGGAGAATTAGACTCACAAGCTCAAATTTTAACTATCGAGTGCCGACGGTCAAACAGGGTGCCCTGCAGCACTGACGTGGTCAAATTTTCTCGGTGGTAGACATATAAAAGGCGATATGCTACTCGGATCTATGCCAGGGGCCTGGAAGAATACTCCTGCTGCCGTGAGGATGGCTTACCCCGCCGCTGGTGGCAACCCAGTGGGCGGAGGCGTCGGCAGAGGAGTACACCTATGGAGGCCCCTGATGATCCTGAGCCTGCTCATATACCAGACAATCAGTTTGCAAACTGAGAGTCAGGCCCAAACGAGGGAGCAAAACTTAACCACAGAATGTAGGTTGTGTAAAATGCCCCCTCGGGAAGGCCAAAGCCTATCCCCAGACCGCACTAATTGGACCCTTAGACGCTATAAAAATGGAAAGCTGAGAGGGCCCTGCGAGATGAACGGTACTTGATATGGGATCTGCAAATTGAATAACGAAGTAAATTGCTTCCTCTAGAATGCAAGATCCAAATACAGGCACCCAAAGCTCCTGGTCCGAAGTAATATAAACCATAAAAGACAAAAAAGAAATGTAAAACTTGAGCATATATCAAAATGTAAACTGTGTAATCAGACAGTATAGGTTAGTGGACAAATGAAATCAGTGTTTTTAAGATATTTTCAAGTTAACCATAAATGTTATGCTAACTCTAAATTAAGTATATGTGTAATGGAAGGCAAAACTTACTGAGCAAGACAGAATGTGAAGTATGCAAATGATAATCAAGCATGCTTGCCATATGGAAGAACATTTTGCTTTTTGAGAAAAAAGAAGGGAATAGACCTAGAACATAGTATTAAACAAGTAGCATTGAAAATAAAAAGGCAAGAATCAGAGATGGAGAAAAAAAACGGTTAGAACAAGAGAAGTTACAGGTGTTAAGCAACCAACATGACCAAATAGAAAAGCAATATGATGAATGAGGATTGCCGGCTCCCAGCCAAAATTTATTTATTGATTTAATGCAAGAAATTGCTACTGAACTGAGGTTGTCTAACTCTGAAATTTGTAAGAGATTAAAATCAGCAGAAAATAGCCTTGGAAAGGAGAAGGGTTAACTCCAGGGCAGCTTCTAAAATAGAATCAAGAGCAAACCCCCAGATCTACTCAAAGAGAATAATAACATTAACCTGTTGTCGTGGTTTTAGTTTGCTTATTCAGGTTTGTGGCTAAATGCCAGCACACTTACTTAAATTTACTTGATTGCTTGTTGTGAGATAAGGATTAGGAGTAGGCAAAGCAGACTCAAACTTTATAAAGTACAAAGAAGTTTTATTAATATATCTAAGACAAAGGGAAAAAAGAAAAAAAAACTCAAGAAAAAAAAAACCAGAACAAACTCTCCAGACCACCCCTCCTTCCCCACCTCTCCATTTCATTCTCCCTGACAACATACAAAAGACAACACTTTGACCTCCAGTCAGTTTACCACCTCAGAAACAGCTCTTGTTTCAGTTCATTTAGGGAGAGAAGTTTCTTTTGCTTACACCATGGATCTTCTGTAAGAAAAATACAGTTTTTATGGGTCTTCTGCCTCACCATTAACCGCCGCCCGGAGCAAAGTCCAGCTTAATGGTGGATCTCTCCTACACCAGTAGCCTTCCCACAGCCACTATGGTGGGTTATGAACAGTTCACAGGGTACCTGTTTTAAGGATGCCCAGTTCAATTGCAGCAACAAAGAAAATCCCTTCTTCTGTGCTCAGCAACACAGGTTCTCTTGACAACTCAGGTTCTCTAGCATTCTCCCCAGGACCAGGGCTCTGGATCACAGCCTCTCCTCTCTCTTGGTTCTAGTTTCTCATCAGGCTGTACTTTTTCAACACTTACTTGTCTGTACTTAGGTATTTCAGTTCATTGGCTGCAATAAGAACCTCACATCCCCCTTTGGACTATATCTTCATCTATTACAGAGAATTTATTAGCTCAGTCCCCAACCATGGTTCTCCAAAAGAGTTTTCAGCTTCACTCTTGAAGCAACTTCCCATGCACCCCCTTTTTAGTATCAGTTCTGCTTTCTTCACTGACTGTAAAGTCTCTGTGCTGCACTATGTAGGTGTCCTCACTCGTTCCTCTCTCTGCGAGGAAGGATAGGTGTCTGTGAGTTTAGTCCAGGCATGGAGAGAGTTAATTTCTGTCTCTCTCTCTCCGGCAGTGTGAGGATCACGTGCTCTTTGCCGGGCTGCTTGAACAGGTCCGAGCTGAATGCCAGACGCTCTCAGAGTCTCTGCTTGGCTCGGCCAAGCTGGCTCGGCCTGCTGGGGCCATCTAGGCCTGGGGTGACAGGGCAGGGCCTGGCCCGAGCTGGATAGAGTCTGGCCTGGTCCTTGCCTGGCCCGGAGCAGGGGCCTGGCTCTCCCTCTCGTGTAGCTGGCACACCGGCTGAGCTGTATCTGCTGAAGATTCCAGCCGTTCCTCCCCCATGCCTGCCCGGCTGCAGCGGCACAGCTGCCGTAAAACCTCCCTTCCCCCCCCCTCCATCCCTCCTTCGGAAGGAGGTGGGGGGGGGCCTTACCAGTGAGAGAAGCAGGAGCTGCTCCTCTCTACACAGCAGCAGCAGGTCCAAAGAGGAAGAGCGTCAGAAAGTCTCTGCTTATATATGCTTTTTTCCTTGAAGGCGGACCAACTTTTTAATTGGTTTACCTACCTATCAATTCTTAAAACTACCTGATTATTGGCTCTCTCTCTCGCAGGAAGGAAGTTGTATCCCTTCCTGCATTCCTACAGCACAGATCACTTCTTAGATTTTGACCCCTCTGGCCTAACCCAAGACACCTGTGTTAGTACAAAAGCACTGGAGCTAACCCTTTCCAATCCCTTGAAAATCTGAGAAAATATTGGCAAGAACCAGAAAACCTGAAAGTAAATTGAAAAACTCCCAATAGCATATACTGGATATGTGGTAAGAAAGCATACAGTGAATTACCCGGTAAATAGAAAGGTTCATGTACTTTTAGGCATGATTCGGCCCTCATTTTTTACACTCCCGAAATCAGAGAGCAGCCTCCTAGGGGCACCCCTGTATGAAACCTTGAACAAGAAAAAAAGAAAAATCAACAAAGAGCTACCTATGGCTGGGGGTAATCAAAAGTAAGGAGAAGAAGACTGGCCTGCAGAAAGAATCATAGAGTACTATAGTCCTGCCACAAAGGCCCAAGACGAGAGCTATGGGTATCAGACCCCAGTGTATTTGCTTAACAAGTTAATTAAGCTCCAAGCTGTAGTAGAAGTAGTATCAAATCATACCTCAAATGCACTAGAGCTCCTAGCAACACAACACTCTCAAATGCGGGCATTCGTTTATCAGAACAGGATTGCCGTGGACTATCTGTTAGCAGAGAAAGGAAGAGTCTGTGAGAAATTCAATAAATCTGAATGCTACTCTGAAATAAATGACTATGGTGAGACTATTAGGGGCCTTGCAGCAAAAATCAAAAAAGTAGTTCATGTCCCAGTCCAGAAATGGAATTCTATTTTATGAAAAACATAGTAGAGCAATTTATTCGAAAGAGCATGATGGAAAAGAATTATATTCTTCATACTATGCTCAGTAGCAAGAATAATATTTATACCATGTCTGATTCCGTGTTTTTCTGTAGTACAGGGCATGCAAGCAGCAGCAATACCAATAGATCCAGAATTAGCCCCAAGAAAGATAGGACATCACACAAATATCTCAAAAATTATGAAATTGAAAGAAGAAAAGGAAAGTAGTATAGCAACAGAAACTCTAATGAAATTAGAGAAACAAATAAAAACCAATGAAAAATGAAGTATAAATATTTGTAAAAATGTTTTTTTTTTATATTCTGAGCACGAATTAATGTTACCAATTAAAAAGAGGGGGGAATTGTTATAAATAAAAGTGGGAAATTCGTGCTCAAATATGTAATATCGAAATATATAGTAAAAAAGGTTTAGTTGTAACCAGTTTTAGAACAAGCAGAGCCTGGCCAAGAAAAGAGTCGTGGCCTCGCCCAGGGAACTGATTTACATCCCAAAGACAGCATTACAGAGAACAGCAGCACATCAAGAAAACATTCAGTCACTCCTGATATCTACATTTCCAAAGAGAATTTCCTGGCAGAGCTGATGGCAGAACTGATCGACCATCTCAGAAAATCCCATCCCAGACCGAGATAAAGAACATCATGAACCATCAGATAACACCCCCGGATGATGAAAAATCGATCAAGCACAGGATGCGTTTTTGTCCACCTCAGTTTCATGAATAACATGCTTCATGAATATGCTGAGTGACAGAAATAATGCCCAAAATCCGGACTTCTCAGTCAAAACTGTATATAAACCAGCTGTTGGAAGCAGTCGGGGTGAACAGAGGGAGGTCTGATGCGACAGAGGTCAGACCTGCGTTCACCCAGTGCCAACCACGGGCTTGGCAGTGTCTCCCTTTTCGATCGTTGCATTGCGTGTTCGAACTCTCGGACACGAAATAAATTTTATATTTGTTTTACAATAAATTAGGCGTATTTATTTATAACAGTATCACCACTCCGTGGGTCCCATTGGTGTTCTGATGTCCTCTTCTCGGTGGTGGAAGTCCCCCCAAAAAGCACAGAGTGCCATGGGTTAATATACACTCAGGTCAGGTGGAAATGTCCAGGCTTGTCCCCCTGGGGGAGGGGACAGCCTACAGTAGCAGACTCTGCTTGCATCACGTGCAGTCCTGTGGTGCAAGGCGTCTGGGGAGCACTTTGGGGGGTCTGTGATAGATTGTGACTC
Source organism: Eopsaltria australis (assembly GCA_034509425.1). Taxonomy (NCBI): domain Eukaryota; kingdom Metazoa; phylum Chordata; class Aves; order Passeriformes; family Petroicidae; genus Eopsaltria; species Eopsaltria australis. The sequence continues at coordinate 298,069 of JAVTVJ010001010.1, read as the reverse complement.
CCCCTCAGCTGCCTCTCACGTGAGAGTCCCGTGGATGTGGCTTGTGGGGTTGGGGGGGCTTTACAGCTGGGCCAGTTTGTGTACTGGAGGATGCGTGTGTATTGCCTCTGATCAGAGGTTACGCCATCCTCTTCTCCCCTTCAGCTGGGGGAGGCTAAGGCTGTGTAAATGTGGCTTCTGTGTGCTGTGCTTTGCCCCCCACCCCAAACTCAGCCAGAAATGATTCTCAATACAGCTGGCAGCTTCAGCTTTTGTGGATGCATTCCTTTCCCTCAGGCTGAGATTGAACAATAGGCTTTTCCCTTTATCTAATCTCAGCAGTTTAGCTCAGTCCAAAGTCCCAGTCAGGTATCTTCAGGGAAGCTTCTCCGACCAAAACTTTACATCAATGTTTGAGGCATGAACTATTTTCAGTCTCTGACAGCCACCCCGTGACTCAAACATTGTAATTAATGTCTCTTTCTCGGTGATCTTCAGTTTATGGGTTGTCCACGGGGGTGATACCTACATAGCGGTTAGGAGAAAAATAGGAGAAAAGATAGAAGAAGCAGAAACAATAATACAGGTAATTATACAGCGTACAATAGCTGTTTCAGTCATTAAGAATACAAATCTAATTGCAATCATTAATCTAATTTTCATTAGCTATTGTCTCCAGCCTGTTAGTCCTAACGAGTGGAGTATGGACATCAGCTGGGAGTTGGGGTTTGCTTTTTGAAACTCGTCTTTGGGTTGGAGCGATTGGAAAAGTTCTGATGTTTGATCAGCAATTTCTTTTATCTTGGCTCGAGCTTCTTCAATTGACACTGTGGCATTGTGAACAGTAATACAACATTTAGTTTTAGAAATTTTTAACATTTCATATTCACTTTGCTCTTTTAGTAACAACATGTTTAATGCTAAACAATTTGTAAAGCTATTTTTGACACTGGTTGGACTTGCAAGTTAAGCTCTCTGAATGCATACCTGGTTTAATCACTGAGGGTATGCACCTGCCATGTGAGATTTTCTAGAGATAGGTTGTAGTTTTAGACTTGATTTGGGTAAATGGACAGGAGTACTATCCCACATTTTAAACTAGCATGTTGAGTTAAACTCAACTGTGAATAAAATTTTCCCCAAGCTAATTTAAGCGGTGCAGGATAGTTGCTTGTCTTGCAAGTCCAAGTGTCATTATAATTTATTAAATACATTTGGGGAGATGATGCAATTTTTGATAGCAATGTACTTTTCCCAACCCCCTCAGGTATGCCAGTTTTTCTGGGGTTCAGTGAAATGTTGACTTTTGGATGAGACATATTACACATATTAAAGTTAGAATTATTTTTAGAAATGAAATGACAAGACATAGTGGGGTATAAATTATGCGAAGGGTTTCTTCTTCATTTTCTCGAGTTTAGATTTTTACCTGTAAAAGATCAGAAAAAAAACTCGGTTCACTCTCGAACCAGGTTAAAAGGACAGGATAATTTATTTTCTCTAAGGTTATTTTATAGACTGACTTCAGGACAATTCTGACTTTACACAAGACACAACACGAGTACTATTGGGGTGTGGGTCCCCTCTAAACAGGAGTTTTTCTGGCTCTGCACAAAGCAGGGGTGTGGGTCCCCTCTAAACAGTTTTTTAGGTTTTGCACAACACAACAAACAGGAGTTTTTAGGCTCCGCGCAAAGTAGGGGTGTGGGTCCCCTCTAAACAGGAGGTTTTTGGCTCTGCACAAAGTAGGGGCGTGGGTCCCCTCTATTTTTAGGTTTTGCACAACACAACAAACAGGAGTTTTTAGGCTCCGTGCAAAGTAGGGGTGTGGGTCCCCTCTAAACAGGAGTTTTTGACTCTGCACAAAGTAGGGGCGTGAGTCCCCTCCAAACAGGAGTTTTTTAGGCTCCGCACACCACCACGTAACAGGAGTTTTTAAGCTCCGCAGAAAGTAGGGGCGTGGGTCCCCTCCAAACAGGAGTTTTTTAGGCTCCGCACAACACCACGTAACAGGAGTTTTTAGGCTCCGCACAAAGCACCAAGGAGAGGCTTTTACTACAACTACAGATGGGAGGGCCTCCCCACAAGACAAGCAGCAGAATTGGCTTCAGGACTGAAACTTACACAACAAAACACATAAAAGGGAATTCATGAAAAGTTGTATCAGAATTTTCAAGAGTTCAGTCTATTACAGGTGAGACATCAAGCTCTACAACTCCTTAGAGAAAAATTACAGTAAAATTTCAAAAGCATGCAGAAATCTGGGAGAGGAGACAATACTATTACGAAAGGCACTTTGGGTCAGAGAATGTTATCCTGCCGACTACGCCAAAAATGTTACAATCTAATTATTAAAGTTCTTTAGAGATACCTCTGCCTGAATTAAGGTACAAGTGAGACCATATGCCAATCAATAGTATGGGTTTTATTTGATAGTAAATATGAGAGAGAGAGAGAGAAGAAGAGAGAGAAAAGAGGGAGTAGGGAGAAATAAGAAAGAGAGAGAGAAGAAAAGAGAGAAAAGAGAGAGTAGGGAGAAAGATGGGGGGGACAGAGAGGGACAGGGACAAAAAGGTATCACCACTCCGTGGGTCCCATTGGTGTTCTGATGTCCTCTTCTCGGTGGTGGAAGTCCCCCCAAAAGCACAGAGTGCCATGGGTTAATATACACTCAGGTCAGGTGGAAATGTCCAGGCTTGTCCCCCTGGGGGAGGGGACAGCCTACAGCAGCAGACTCTGCTTGCATCACGTGCAGTCCTGTGGTGCAAGGCGTCTGGGGAGCACTTTGGGGGGTCTGTGATAGATTGTGACTCCCCCTCAGCTGCCTCTCACGTGAGAGTCCCGTGGATGTGGCTTGTGGGGTTGGGGGAGGCTTCACAGCTGGGCCAGTTTGTGTACTGGAGGATGCGTGTGTATTGCCTCTGATCAGAGGTTACGCCATCCTCTTCCCCCCTTCAGCTGGGGGAGCTAAGGCTGTGTAAACGTGGCTTCTGTGAGCTGTGCTTTGCCCCCCACCCCAAACTCAGCCAGAAATGATTCTCAGTACAGCTGGCGGCTTCAGCTTTTGTGGATGCATTCCTTTCCCTCAGGCTGAGATTGAACAATAGGCTTTTCCCTTTATCTAATCTCAGCAGTTTAGCTCAGTCCAAAGTCCCAGTCAGGTATCTTCAGGGAAGCTTCTCTGACCAAAACTTTACATCAATGTTTGAGGCATGAACTATTTTCAGTCTCTGACACAGGGCACTCTGTTTGACCGTCAGCACTCGATAGTTAAAATTTGAGCTTGTGAGTCCAATTCTCCCCTCACCCCTGTTGCGTTCCCTGCTTTTTATCCCGCTCCGGTCCCGGCGGCAGAGGGCTAGCGCAACCCTGAAAAGCCGTTTGATTTCCGATCGATAGGGTTTATCCGGAGAGCCGACTACGGGCTCCGCTAGTCTGCGTTGGGGCTGAGGAGTTGATGCCCTCAGAGCACTGCAGGATAGCAAAGAACTACCCAAAGAAGGTGGACTCTTAGTATGAGAGTTCGGTAGGTTTATTACCCCCAAAGGATCTCAGGGACTAAGAGCCCAGAATAGCTCATTCCATGGGTATTTAAGGGAAGAATAACATCCAATAAACTGAGGGCATAGGGGCAATACAAGGGAGGGACCAAGGTGCATAGTCGAATGAGGTTTAGGGAGCGGAGGGGGGTAGAGAGAACAACGAATGAACAAGGGGGTAACAGGGAATTTTCCAGAACTCAGATACATAACAGACAAGTCAAGGAACCAATAGCAGGAACTTGGGGTTCGTGGCTTGGTGGTCCAAACCACTGTCTCTGGCAGCTTCAGGGGGAAACTCTCTGTCTGTGGAACATGCCACCGGAAGTCCTCGTCCTTCCTGGTTCAGAACCACCGCTACACACCCCCTTTTTAAATATCTGGTACTACTCTAGCGAGTCTAGTTCAATTATTCTTAAATTGGTAGCAAGCTGTAATACAAGGCTAGTCAGCTCCTGTTCCTCTTCAATACACTTGGTGCACAATGCTTTAGGGTGGTATCCCCTGCGACAGTGAATTACCCAAATTTCTTGACAATATTTACATTTAAAAGATACAAAGGGATAACAAGTCTCCGAATAAAAATTGTGCAGGGTTTTGTGCAACAGTTGTTTGTAACTCCAATTCCCCTGAATGAACTGACATAGCTTCATATTTCAGTAGCCGAGAATCGGTGAGCTATTTTTCCGCTTTTTGCTGTAACAGATTCCTTACACTATGGGGGGTAAAAACTATTAACGGCGCCCCAAAGGTTACCTTCTTAGCTTCTTCTATTAGTAATGCTACTGCTACTATAGCTTGCAGACACATGGGCCATCCCCTGCTCACAGGGTCTAACAGCTTTAATACATAGCCTACAGGTTTCTTTGTACTGGCCCAATCTTGGGTCAAAACCTCATAAGCAGTGTGATTGCTTGCATCCACAAACAACTGGAACTGCCTTTTTTACGTCTGGGAGACTTAAAACTGGAGCAGTTATGAGTGCCTATTTTAGCTCTTTGAACTTTTCTTCATCTTGATCTGTCCATTTAATCTGGTCCATTGTTAGTTTTTCATATAAAAATTTTACTTTTTCACTATAATTTTCAATCTATTGCCAACAATATCCGACAAGCCCTAATACTTGTCTGACTTCCCTTTTAGTACTAGGAGGGGGTAAAGTTATGATACTTGCCACTTGTTCAGAATCTAGCTTTTTCTTCCCTTTTGTTAACCAATGTCCAAGGTATTTTACCTCAGGTTCTGTGAACTGTAATTTTGATTTCGAAACTTTTAACCTTCTATCTCTGAAGAAGTTCAACAATCCTATGGTAGTTCTTCTCACCTCCCTCTCAGACTGGCCGGCCACCAGAAGATCATCCACATGCTGAAGCAATTTAGTTCCATCTACCAGCTTAAAATGACTTAATACCTGTTCTAGAGCCTGTCCCAACAAACTCAGAGAATCCACAAAGCCCTGAGGTAAAGAAGTCTACCTCAATTGTTGTTTTCTGTTTGTCTCTGGATCTTCTCACTGAAAAGCAAAATAATCCCGGCTTTCCTCGGCCAGAGGACAAGCCCAAAATGCATATCCTTCCATCAGGATGGGATATTGTTTAATTCTAATAGGTTCTTCTGGTCTCTCAATCTCTATATGGATAGGTGTCATTTCTATTCTACTGGCCTCCCCCTGGGTATACCAAACCTTTGGGTTTATTTTGCTCTCCTGCAGTCAATTTATACAAACTTACTACCAGTTGTGCCTCTTGCACAATCAAACTTATTTCTAGAATCACCATTAAATCTCTTCCTAATAAATTATAATCTGCTTCTTCTACTAATAGCATGTTACCTAGACATATCTTGGTTTCTGATTCTATTTCAACATCTTTAATAACAGGTACTTTAAATGGTTCCCCCTTAGCCCCTATCACCACCACAGTTTCTTTACTTTTAACACACCCTGAGGGTAATTGCTGAACCGTACTCCGTTCAGCTCCAGAATCCACTAAGAACATTAGTTCTTGTTTTAAGGGTCCTAGTTTCAGTTTTATCAAGGGCTCTGTTGATATTATGGACCCTAAAGTAAAGAGCCCCTGACACCTCTAATCTGCTTGAAAAATCTTCTCAACCCTTAACCTCCTCTTGCAATCTTTTTTAAGATGTCCCTTCATTTTGCAATAAAAACATTCTGGGGCGTTCTTCTGGCTATTGGGGTATTGTTTCTGATGGGTGGGGGGTTTTTTCCACTGTCCCGCGTTTCGTGTCGGACTTACCAGGTTTTGGAATCGCTCCTGCTTCTGAGCTTCTCGAACTGCTGCTACTAGCACTCTAGCCTGGGCTTTTTGTTTCTCCTCGTCCCTTCGCATGTATATCCACTGGGCTTCTCAGGGGAGTTCTTGTAGCCCTTTCTCTTGCCAATTATCTATCTTCTCTAATTTTCTCCGAATGTCCTCCCAGGATTTTGCAACAAATTGAGTTTTAAGTAAGACTTCCCCCACTGGTGAGGTCGGGTCTGTTCCTGAATACATTTGTAAATTTCGCTTCAATCTTTCTAACCACTCAGTGGGTGTTTCATCTTTCCCCTGGAATTCCCCAAAAACTTTATTCATATTCTGTCCCCTGGGTACTGCATCTCGAACTCCCTGTATAACAATATTCCTCAGATCGATCATATTTTGGCTCCCGTCCTCTGTTTGTGGATCCCAGCCCGGGTCTTGACTTGGTCGTTTTTCGAAGGTGCCAAATATGGGCCACATTAGGTGATCCCTGATCTCCTTACCTCCCCAAATTTCGATGCAATAATAGACCATTTTCTCTTTGGGTTTCGTGCTAAGGCCCGAATAGTCCCCCCAGTGTTCTAATAGCCACCCCAAGGGGCTGTCCAGGGGAATTTCGGGTATGCTCTGCTTATTCCCTTTCGGGGGTTTTTCTTGGGACTTTTTCTGAGGCTTGCTTTTTCTTTGCCCCATGTCTTTTATTCTAGCTAGCTTGTCTTACCTTTTTTTCTTCTTCAGCTGCGATCGGTACCGTTTCCAATTTTGCTCTGATATTTCACCAGCTTACTGGCCCCGCGGAGAACCGTTCCGGGGGTTTTCTACTGGTAACAGCTCTCTTTCCTGATATCTTGTTCTGGACTTACCTAGTCCGAGACCAGAAGGTTTACCAGTTCCTGAACTCTAAAAGAACGTACCCTCCCTTCTGGCCTTCTGTGATCGATCCCCGAATTCCTCGGAAAATTCGGGCTTGACGTGTGTAACCGGGGTTTCTGCGCAGCCCCCCCCTTTTTTCGTATCTTTCACTTCCCCCGCGACCGACCTCTTCCCTCGCGGGAGAGAGGAACTGCGATCTTGGGGTCCGCACTCACTTCGTGAAGATTTCACGTCTCACACACACACGCTCGATCACACCTCGCCCAACCACGCAATACTTTCAGTTCTTTTTCTTGCGTGGGCTCTTCGTGCACGTAGATTTTTATGAGCAAATAAATTAGCCGCGGTTACGGAGATCTCCCCGATCTCCCCTGAGTTCCCTGAGAGCTCTTTTTATCCTCCTTTTCAATGTGTGGCAATTTTCGAGAATTGTGTTGGGGAATACGATTGGTTAGCAGAGCTACTTGTCCCGTCAGGCCACTAAAATCAGCGGAGGTGCCTCCTGAGCGGAGACAGGGGCCTGCAATACCAGGATTGCATCACGTCGGGGTCACCAAATTGTAATAAATAAGCCCAATTTATAGTAAAACAAATATAAAATTTATTTCGTGTCCGAGAGTTCGAACACGCAATGCCATGATTGAAAAGGGAGACAGTGCCAAGCCCGGGGTTGGCACTGGGTAAATGCAGGTCTGACCTCTATCGCATCAGACCTCCCTCTGTTCACCCCGACTGCTTCCAACAGCTGGTTCATATACAGTTTTGACCATAAAGTCCGGATTTTGGGTATTGTTTCTGTCACTCAGCACATTCATGAAGCATGCTATTCATGAAACTGAGGTGGACAAAACGCATCCTGTGTTTGATTGATTTCTCATCATCCGGGGGTGTTATCTGATGGCTCATGATGTTCCTTATCCCGGTCCAATCTGGTCGTTAACACCTGAGCTGGGAGGGGATTTTCTGAGATGGTCGATCAGTTCTGCCATCAGCTCTGCCAGGAAATTCTCCTTGGAAAATGTAGATATCAGGAGTCGGCTGAATGTTTTCTTGATGTGCCGCCGTTCTCTGTAGTGCTGTCTTTGGGATGTAAATCAGTTCCCTGGGCGAGGCCACAATTCTTTTCTTGGGCAGGCTCTGCTTGTTCTAAAACTGGTTACAACTAAACCTTTTTTAACTATATATTTCGATATTACACATTTGAGCACGAATTTCCCACTTTTATTTATAACACTACTATCTCAAGGCTTAAAGACTAATTTTCCAGTCTCCCTGTCCTAAACTCTATGCAGTAACACTCTTGCCTATATGTGCAAGTTTAGCTTTGCCCTAAAACAGAACCCATTTCCCAATGATACCTCGTGAACCACCCCTACACTGCCCCCGTGTGGCAACAATGATAATAACGCTGAGTTTACAACTAGAGGTCAAAAAGGGAACCACTACCATAATTCTTCATGAGAAACATACCTATTATTGCTTAAATTCTGTTGTTTTAATGTCTCTAATAACCCTAAATGTTTAAGTATATCCTCACTAGACAAAGGCTAGGTGTGCATCCAGATGTGAAACAAGAAACCATTCAAACGGCATTAGAAGGACTGTCCAATACCTGCACAGCGGTGAAAACTACGGAGATTCCTGGACTCCTGTAAACCAAGAAAACCAACTCTAGACACACAGAAGAACCTACAGGACTGGACCGCAACCCAGCCAGTAAATCTGTTGTATTCAAGAATGTTAATTATGATGATGCTTACATTCTTATATTTGCAAAATAATGCTGAATGGCTAATTAGTCACCCTAACAAAACATTACAATTAGCCATTAAACTAATTGGTATAATAACTGTAGTTTTAACATTACTGTTTAGTGTATGGGTCATATTTCAAATTTACAAAATTGGATCCAACAAAATATGTAAGTCTAGTGATAACCATTTCTTCTAAAAATTTCATTAAAAATACGCTTACATTTGTTTAGGTAACATCAACACCTTATTTAGTACTATTGAAGTACTAAATGATTTAATAACTGAGTTATCTTGATTTATTTGTTTTAATTGATGTTTATATATCATTTATAATTTTACAAATATCACTGTAGAATATTTGTACCTTCACTCTGATTGTCACAGTGGATGAAAGGGCTTCACCCTTAATGTAACATTAAATTTTCACAATCAACTTTGATTACTTCTTACTTTCTACCTCTTCAAGGTAGAACATTAATAAAATTGAACTTCAGTAGATCCTTAATTCCCCTGAGACAATCAAACCATTATGTAATACTATATATATATATATGTTTTTGCTTAAATTGTTGTAGAATTGTCTAACACTTATTATCTTAAGCAAACTAAATTCCACTAAAGAAAAGGACTGAACCAGAAACATAAGGAGAAATGAAAAAAATCACCAACCAGCTACTGAACTGCTTCAGTGACTACAACCAAATAACTACCTCCATAAATTCTCTGTTGTTCCTGATTTACATCTCATACTCCTGTGGCTTCAAGATTCACGGGGTGGAGGAACAACCTACCCTACATGGACTAATAGTTGAAATACCCTTAAACCATCATGTACACTCTGATTGTAATACCATGTCTTACATGTATAAGTGTTACATAAACTGAAACAACAGGTGCTCCTTATCAATGTTAATACAACATCTTTTGAAGAAATAGTACAACCTAGGAAAACAATGTATATCAAAAATACTCAAAGATAGTGTGCACATATATGAAAGTGTAAGCTTTTATAGCATGGAGGCAAGAGATACCTGCACTATCACTCCATGAGATAAAACCAGTGACTCTAAGTCACGGGGTGGATTGTGGCAGGACGTCTACCCCCTCACCTCCTCTTCCTGTGTGCCACAGATAACGGGTGCAGAAAGAGATAACCCAAGGGCAGGAAGGCCCAACAGGGGTTAACTCTGGTGCCAGAGGGCTCAAGCCTCAGCTAAGAATTAACATCTTAGTCTGCAGAGGTGATGGAAGGAGAGATAAAGGAAAAATCACTGACTTAAGAATCATGGTTTTACACTATAAAAGATACACAAACTAACACTGAGGCAGAAGTCTCTCACACCCTAAAGTGTTTGAAGCTTCTCCCTGAAGTTTGGATGCAGGCTTCATGGTTACTTCTCTGGGGATTGAGAGAAAGGATCTCGATGTGCTGCACCAACAAATTGGATGGTAAGATACATTGAATCCTAAGCTTATGCTATTTCTTCGCTATCTGTAACTGAAAAGGTACCATTCTCGTGCACTGTATATATTAAACTACTAGTAGTCTTTCTTTTTGTTTTATTCCTGTGTAGTATTGGTTTGCTTTTAAGTCTTATATCTGTTAGTTTCCCCGTCTATTAATAAATGTTTCATTCTACAATAGACAGAATCAGTCGTCATTAAAAGAACTTATACATGAGAGTGGGTTTCAGGGTGCTGGCCGCCTCAAAAAGGTTACTTCCTACTGCCAAGGCCTGGGCAGGAGGCAAGGACTGATTTTAACTCCCACATCCATTTTGTAACATGTACACCTAACTTTTGTCTTGTGAGGAGATACTTATACATTTAAGGTTATTAGGGAAATTAAAACAATAGATCTTAAGCAATAATGGGTATGTTTCCCATAGAGTTATAGCAGTGGCTCTGTCTTCGGCCTCTAGTTGTGAACTCAGCATTACGCTCACTGTTGTCAGATGAGGATAGTGTAGGAGCCATTTGTGAGGTTTCATTGGGAAACTTGCTTTGCTTTAGAGCAATGTCAAACTCGCACGGAGGCAAGAGTGTCGCCGTATAGAGTTTTAGGACGGGGAGACTGGAAAATTAGTCTTTAAGTCCTGAGATAGTAGTTTTTGTATTGGCATGTTTGTTCTTCGTGGTTTTAATAGTCCAGATATAATTTTTACATCTGTTAGTATGTACTTGTAATCACTAGATGTTTTTAGAGGTTTGATATAATTTATTTACCAGGTTGACCAGAGTGTCTTTACACATCTTCCTGTTTATTGTTTAGCTTCTGCTTTGTGTTGTAAAAATAAGGTACAATTATTTATTAAATTGATATCAGTGTTATGGATTAATTTGTAGCTAATCCACTTTGTTGTTATAATAGGTTTGTAACATTTGGGGTTTTTGTATGAGTTTTAACTCAACTTATATGGATTTGTCGAGACTGAGCCTGCAATAACAACCACTTCTAATCTTCTTTCTGGTAAACTGTTTTTACATTTACTTGCCAATCTAATGTTTACCACGGACACAGCCACTGTGTAGGACCAGCCTATACAGTATATGAATGTACATATACTGTTTTTGTATTTTTGTTTACTGCCAGTAACACAGTTTTTAATTCTTTTATTAGTGTTTATAAAGTTTGTTTGTGGTTATCTAACCACTCCCACTTCTGATGTTTTCTTATTAGTGTGTATAAGGGTCTTATTATAGAAAATCCAGGGACATTATTTATTTAGCATTTCAGAGTACCTATGATTTGTTGCAGTTCCTTTTTTGTTGTGGGGGAAGATAAAGTATCTAATTTTGTAATTGTTTCATTTGGAATTACAGCTTGGCCTGTTACCCACCAGGTACCCAAGAATTTAACCTCTTTAGAGGGTCTTTGACACTTAGTTGACGGTACTTCTATTCCCTCTTCATTCAGTTTATTCCATATGTTTTGTGTTTTAAGTCTCACTTTCTATTCTTCCCCTCCCTACTAACACATATATCAATATATTCGTAAAGTTGTACTCCTTCCTGGATTTTTATTTGTTGAAGGAGTTCTGTTAAAGCATTGTGAATGATAGTTGCAGAGTGTTTATATCCTTGGGGAAGATGATTAAATGTGTATTGTGTTCTTTCCCAAGTAAATGTAAATTTGGGTTTATCTTCTTCTTGAATAGGTACCATAAAAAACATGTCCTTTATGTTTAACACTGTCATCCACTTGTGTGTTGATGCTTGCAGTGTAGCAGTGAGATTGGCAATGTTTGGGACAGTTGTAGTCAAAGGCCCTGTGTTTGCATTAAGTCTCTGGTAATCAACGGTTAAACGCCAGCTCCATCTGTTTGTTTTTTTTACCGACCAGACAGGGGAGTTGTATGTAGAGTATGTTTTAAATATGATGTCCCTCTGTTCTAGATTTTTAATTACTTTAGTTATCCCGTGTTTGGCTGTAAGGGGTCGTATTGGGTCTGACTGGGGTAAAGCTCACAGCCCTTACAGTGCTGTGTTTTGCTTTGGTAGCTGGCGTTGATAACAGAGCAATGTTTTGGCTACTGCCAAGCAGTGCTGTCCCTCTGACATTCCTTCCCCCACTAAAAGGGATGGGGGTGGGCAAGATCCTGGGAGGGCACACAAGCAGGCCAGCTGACCCCAGACAGCCCAAGGGATATTCCATACCATATGACATCAGCTCAGATATATAAGGGAAGGAAGAGAGGAGGAGAAGGAGTCACTCAGGGCTGGTCCATGTTTGCCTCCTTGAACAATCGTCACGCGTGCTGACGCCCTGCTTCCCAGAAAGTGTCCGGACATCGCTGCTCATGGGAAGTAGAGATTGATTGTTTTCCCCTCTGCTCTTGTGAGCGCAACTCTCAACTTGCTAGTTCTATTTTTCTCCCCGCTGTAATAAAACTGCCTTTTCTTACCCTGATAGTCTTTTTTTCAATATTATCTTCTCCCCTCTCCCAGTGGGAGAGGGAGTGATAGAGTGATTGAGTGGGCACCTGGCACCTAGCTGGGGTCAACCCACAACAGTCTCTTTTGGCGCCTGAACGTGGGGCGAGATAAAGGCAGTTTTATATATATATACATATATTGCATGCTCTAGTAATTACCAATAGCAGCACTCAAGTAGGAAACTCCTGTGTGGCATACGGCCTTCGGCTGCCACACTGCTTATCTTTGTTTTGCTATGTTTGGGAATGTGTTGAAACAAACAATGACTGTGAAAGCACGCCATGTAGATGCCCATGTGCCCAGAAGTTGTTGCCACTGAGGAGCATCAAAACAAACGAACGGGTAGATAAGGCCACCAAAATTGGAATAGCTCAAGTGGACCTAGATTGGGAGAGAAAGGGTGAGCTATTTATAGCCCCATGGGCCAACGAAACATCAGAGCATCTTAGAAAGGATGCAACATACAGATGGGCTCGTGATCGAAGGGTGGATCTGACCATGGAGGCCATCACACAGGTTATTCATCAGTGTGAAACATGCGCTGCCATCAAGTGAGCCACACGAGTGAAGCCTCTTTGGAGTGAAGGGTGGTGGCTGGGGTTCCAGTATGGTGAAGCCTGGCAAATTGATTACATTGGGCCATTGCCACGAACACGCCAAGGCAAGAGTTACATCCTCACCATGGTGGAGACCATAACTGGCTGGCTGGAAACGTACCCAGTAAACCACGCCACAGCTCGGAACACAATTTCAGGTCTTGAAAGACACGTTTTGTGGCGACATGGAACCCCAGATTGAACTGAGTCAGACAATAGGACTCATTTTCGAAATAATCTTATTAACTCCTGGGCAAAGAGGCATGGCATTAAGTGGATATATCATATTCCTTATCACCCACAGGCCTCTGGGAAGATTGAAAGATATAATGGACTGTTAAAAACTATGCTACGGGCACTAGGTAATGGGACATGGAAGCATTGGGATGTGAACTTGGCAGAAGCCACTTGGCTAGTCAATACTAGGGGGATCTGTCAACCGCCCTGGTCCTGCCCAAACTAAACCCTTAGACACTGTGGAGGGAGACAAGGTTCCTGCACTACACATAGGAAAGTGGCTGGGGAAGTCAGTGTGGATTGTGTCCCCCATGGGGAAGGGCAAAACCATTCGTGGGATTGTCTTTGCCCAAAGACCTGGGTGCACTTAGTGGGTAATGCGGGAGGATGGGGAGAGTCAGTGTGTGCCCCAAGGTGATTTAACCTTGGGGTAAGAATAATGTATGTTGGAAGTTGTATGTTGCAGGATGTAAGTAGCAGAAGGGACATGAGCTGATGAACAACGAAATTCAGCAAGGGGCAAGAAAAAGGCCACAATGAACAGGGATGGTGCCAGTCCTCGACAATCAAGTTTACTATTCCTCCTGCCCTGACCCCACATTCTGCTGGAAATGGAGACTACCTGGAACGATGCAAAAGGACAGGAGATAGTAGTTAATGTTATGGGGATGGTTTAAGGATGTAGCTTAAATTGCATGTGTGAGTAGGAAAGGATTTCTGAGCATGATGCAAATGGTATTGTTATAAATAAATAGGCTTAATTTATAGTAAAACAAATATAAAATTTATTTCGTGTCCGAGAGTTCGAACACGCAATGCGACGATCGAAAAGGGAGACACTGCCAAGCCCGGGGTTGGCACTGGGTGAACGCAGGTCTGACCTCTATCGCATCAGACCTCCCTCTGTTCACCCCGGCTGCTTCTAACAGCTGGTTTATATACAGTTTTGACTGAGAAGTCCGGATTTTGGGACATTATTTCTGTCACTCAGCATATTCATGAAGCATGCTATTCATGAAGCTGAGGTGGACAAAAACGCATCCTGTGGTTGATGGAATTTTCATCATCCGGAGGTGTTATCTGATGGTTCGTGATGGTCCTTACCTCAGTCCGGTCTGGTCGTTAGCACCTGGACGTCGTTAGCACCTGGACGGGGTGGGAGATCCTCCGGAGATGGTTGATCAATTTGGTTATCATCCTTGCCAGGAAACTCTTGGCGTGCCCTTGTCCTCTGTAGTACTATTTTTGAGATGCAAATTGGTTCCCGGGCGAGTGCCACCACCCTTTTCCTGTGTGCTCTCCAGCTGGTCACCACTAAAAAATCCCTTTTATTTATTTCATTTTGATATAACATTTTCGGGCACGAATTTCCCCCCTTTATTTCTAACACTATGGAATAAGGGGTGGAAATTGTATTGGGTCTGATTGGGGTAAAGCTCACAGCCCTTACAGTGCTGTGTTTTGCTTTGGTAGCTGGCGTTGATAACAGAGCAATGTTTTGGCTACTGCCAAGCAGTGCTGTCCCTCTGACATTCCTTCCCCCACTAAAAGGGATGGGGGTGGGCAAGATCCTGGGAGGGCACACAAGCAGGCCAGCTGACCCCAGACAGCCCAAGGGATATTCCATACCATATGACATCAGCTCAGATATATAAGGGAAGGAAGAGAGGAGGAGAAGGAGTCAGGGCTGGTCCATGTTTGCCTCCTTGAACAACCGTCACGCGTGCTGACGCCCTGCTTCCCAGAAAGTGTCCGGACATCGCTGCTCATGGGAAGTAGAGATTGATTGTTTTCCCCTCTGCTCTTGCACGCGCAACTCTCAACTTGCTTGTTCTATTTTTCTCCCCGCTGTAATAAAACTGCCTTTTCTTACCCTGATAGTTTTTTTTCAATATTATCTTCTCCCCTCTCCCATTGGGAGAGGGAGTGATAGAGTGACTGAGTGGGCACCTGGCACCTAGCTGGGGTCAACCCACAACAGTCTCATAAAGGTGTTACTTGACATTAGTTATAGTAGAGGTAGGTAATATTGGGTTCATTTTTAGAAGGTTGATTTTTTTATTTTGGGGTTTGAAGCAAAGGCAGTGGTATTCATTAACCAGTTCTGTTGTAGGGTGAGATAAAACTAGTATTTGCCATGCTTTTCATATGTAAATCTTGTCTTTGAAAGCAAGTAGACTTTGGGGAGTTGAGAGATAGAGAAAACTGGTTTGACTTCTCTAGGTAGGAGGAGTTGAGTTTCTATTCTCTATCTCTCACTTGAGCAATGTCAATTTGCATCTCTGAAGTTGCTGTTTCACTGTTTGGAACTTGGTAGCCACACACATACACACACAAGCACACAGGTAATTTCTATGCACACAGATACACACTAAAAGATAGGCCAAAGTGTTTGAGTGAACTTTGTTTGTGGTTACCACAGAAAAATTCAGGTACTTTGCCTTCCAAAAAAAGGGAATTTGGCATTTAGTTGAAGGTAGTCAACATACAAATTATTATGTGTATTTGGGAGACTCGCAGTGGAAAGGGTTTATACCATGATTTTAGTAGTGTAAGAGATAACACTCTTCATTTGAGTTAGTTTAACTAATTCTCATTTTATGCCTCTTAAAAACTTAAATTTAGGTTTTTTTGGCTCCTGTAGGAGTATTTGAAAGAGATTTCAAACTTTGGTGTTACAAATTTTTAAAAGGTTTCTCTGCTCTCACTAAAGAGATAAGAGTAGTTAGAAGTTGTTAACATGCAGGAATGTGGGGAAGCTGGTTTGAGAGTGTCCAGCTTAGGGTTTTTCTCTGCTGTAAAGAAGTGTTAGTTTGGTTTTTTTTCTCTGTGAGAGGAAGGATTTGAATTGCTGCTTTTCCTCTCCCAATTATCCAAAAGAAGTTATGAATACTTGATAGTTGAGGTACTTGTTACCCATTTCTCTATTGAACCATCTTAGTACATTTGGAGTTCCTTTCAGTAAGGTAAGAATCGTCTCTGCAGTCTGACATACTTATATCTGCAGGTTTGTGTTTTATTTGTAAACAGTTGATTTTTTGCAGCAGCAGTAAAAGTATTTTTAGTTGACTGCATTGCTCCTCCTGTCCCGTGTGTACTTATTAAGTCAGGAGGGTTTGGTTCATGATATAGCAGCACACTCACAGCCCAGAATCAAAAACTTTCTATACCATCCCATAATATTTCTTTTTTTTCCTTGTGAAACAAAATCTCCTCATATGTTTATACTTTTCCTGGAGATGTGGTGATGGTAGCGAATTGCAGGGAAATGTGAACATATTTCTCTTTTGACCACTTCGGGGTCCCTCGGAGAGTTCAGCTTTAATTAGGGATTTCAATTTAAGTTTTGGAATTCCTCTCTCTTTAAGAGGTAGAGGTTTGGTGTTTTGGTTAGGATGTAATTCAACATTTGAATTACCAATTTCATCGGAGTTTTTCTGAATATCATCATTTTCATCCTCAGGTGATGTTGTGAACACTGGAATTTCTTTAACATCCACAGAGTCAGGGTTTTTAGTGGTGTTAATTCTAGTTTTTCTTCCAAGGTTTTGGTTTTTTCCTTGGATTTTCTCAGTACTTGTTTTAATTTGTCATGTTCTTTTATCATTTCTTTTCACCACTCACATACAGCTTTTAAATATGATGCAAGTGTAAGAGCAATTACATTTTCTCCAGTTATGTTCTCCTGGAACTTTTCCCACTCAAACCAGTCGTGTACTGGAAGAGGATTAACACTGTGCCACTGTAAATAGTTTGATAAGTCTTTAGTCTGATCGTTTGAATCATATATCATCATCCTGCCGACTACGCCAAAATTGTTACAAAATGGATGTGGGAGTTAAAATCAGTCCTTGCCTCCTGCCCAGGCCTTGGCAGTAGGAAGTAACCTTTTTGAGGCGGCCAGCACCCTGAAACCCACTCTCATGTATAAGTTCTTTTAATGATGACTGATTCTGTCTATTGTAGAATGAAACATTTATTAATAGATGGGGAAACTAACAGATATAAGACTTAAAATAAATCAATACTACACAGGAATAAAACAAAAAGAAAGACTACTAGTAGTTTAATATAAACAGTGCACGAGAATGGTACCTTTTTCAGTTTCAGCTTATTCTCCAGGAAACAGGCAGACAAGTATTCCAACTGCAACATTTGGAAGTGGCAATCAACCATAAAAAGTTTAGGTTACTAATGTACTTCAAATTGCCATCAAATGAAAACTGGATCATCTCCTAATTAAGTTTCCAAACCCTAGTTAAACCTCACAACTGCCTACAGCAAACGTGATATATCAATGAAATATGACAAAAAAACCCATCCCCTCTTGTTAGATAAACTCTAAATAGGAAAAGCCTAGAAAAGAATGAATATGGGAAATAGTTATTTGCTTCAATTTCTGGGGTGAGAATTAAAAAATTTGTATCCTTTGACTCGTTTTGGTCAGCTCCAGAGAAGCTGTCCTACAGCTAGATTTACACTTAAAAGTACTACCCATATTATTCTGTCAGATAGAATGAAAACACACACCCCTGGCCAACAGACCATGCCTGCAAGAATACTAATACAGATAAGTGATAGTGGCATAGAAGCCCTTTTGGCAGGAAAAGTTTGTCCATATCAGGAAAATTCTAGAGTTGTTCCAGTGTTGCACCAATATGCACAACTCCCTCATATAGGTGAAATAAATTATTTATTGTAACTAGGTGCAACTTTTCAACAACTACAAGATTTGATTTATGCTGCTTAAAAGATACTCTATTTAATAATTATTTACATATTTTAGTGCAACAGATCAATAGAAACTGGGTGTACATTCCTGTGATTCTAAAATGAACTTTTCAAATATCAACCAAAACCAATCTTCTCTTTACCCACAAATGTAGAAAGACATATACTAGTCATTATTATTTGTTCATTTGTATTGTCAGCTTCTTTTCATTCATCTAACTCCATGTAAATTTAAACTAATTTTAGATGCTCTGATAAATATCACCATCATTTTGTTTAAAACTGTTTCTGCAGTTTCAAATAAGTAACACTTATTTCATACATTCCACCTAGTCAATTACTTAATTGACCCCGCACACATGAAAATATTCCTCGGATTAATATTATGGTGTTATATTTTTGAAAGCTAGCTAACAGCAATTTTTAATGACCAAGTGTCTGAAAGAGCTACATAAAATTGAGAGCATCAAAAATTTTAAAAAATAGACACCTGATGTTTATACTGGAAACATATCTTCAGTTCTGAAAGTTTTGAGGAGTTAGAACACAAAAGCAACTTGGCAATTTCAATTTTCTTCTTCCAGCTTCAATAATTTAAATAGAAATCATCTCCAAAGAAATTCTATGCATATGAAGAACAGATATTTTATCTATATCTAGATAATTAAAAATATTTCTTTTGAACAAAAAGATGAAAAGTTGCCAACTCACGCTAAATACACACACAAAGGGAAGAGACTGAGCAAATATTGCACAACAGCTCCTCTTGAAACAGAGCATCCAACTGTATGCCAAACAGAAGAGTAGCACTGTGCAAACACGTGAATGGAAGTCCAGATGGAAACATGACAAGTTTCATTATCACTCATATCACATAAGTTCACATGAGAATGTGTCTTATTAGAATGAGCATCTTCACAATAATTAATCCTGGACACAGCCACATGTTACAAAAGAACTTGAAAAGAAAGGAATCTTCCTCACAACCATTTCTCAAAAATCTACAGGTAACACCAGCAATTAAAAAGATAAAATAAAAATAATTAATCAAAAACAATTTAAACACATATTTTTATATCCCAGAATTTTCGGACTTACCATGTACAGCATTAGAGAGAGACCAATCTCAGCTATATATAGAACTTACAAAAACTAAAACAATTATGCTGGCTGGCTTAGAAGTGGTTTATTTTGATTTACCTGAAGCATTTAAATAGACTCACAATTAACAAGTGTGCCTGCACCAGTCAGTTTAAAAAAAGTTTAAAAATCAAATTTATGTCAAAGCTTATGCAACACTTGCCAAGTATTGCTAAGAAAACAGTAAGTCAAAGATAATGAATACTGTACCAGTATGAGTGTACTCAAAAAGACAAAACCTAGCTATGTATAATGGATATTACTTACAAGAACACTAACTTTAATGTTTCAAACCAGCTACAGTCACAATGAACAGAAGTTTCATTTCATGCAAGGATCAATAATCCAAATCCAGATTTTAAGTTTTCCCTCCATCCAATTAAAAATATAAATATTTGCACAGAAATTACTGACAAAATATGTTTCTAAAACAGACTGGAAAGTGTAGTTTCTCTAGCTGGCTGCTGTTCAGACTGCACCTTCTGTCATGCAGATAGAACTGAATTATCGGTACAGAAGTATAAACTTCTGAGACGCAGTTTTGCTTTGACATGAAAGAACTGTGTAAGTAGTTACGGTTAATGCCGTTCTCCCAAATGACTGCATTGTATGGGAGACAATGAAGAGAGATCAGACTGCAGGAGAAGCCCCATCTAAGCCTCAGTGGCTGTGAAACAGGGGATTTAAGAGTTAAAAGGGAACTTAGAATAGATGAGACAATATGGAATTCATTATTCTGTTCTCCAAGGACTAAGGAAAGGCTGAAGAGATAAAGGGCCTGTCACGATCCGCTTGTAGGAGCAGGGGTCATGATGGTTCGTTACTTTGAATTTCAGAGTGCAAAAGAAAACAGGGACAAGTATTTTTGCTTTAACCAAAATCAAAAGCACTTTGAGTGCCAACAACACGCTTATGCGATAGAGGAGAGAGAGAGAAGAAAGAGAGAGAGAGAGGAAAGGGGGGTATAGCTACCACGGCACAACGAGGTCCTCGTTTGTCCGAATCCGATGGACTCCGTCTCGTCCATAGGGAGATCTCGTAGGGGTACTTTTTGAGAGTCTCTTTATAGTCTTTTCGAAAGCGGGGGACAGGTGACCAAGAGATGAGGCAATCCCTCCAGAGACGAGGGGCAAGTAGCCAGCAGGTGGGGAGTAAGGCCCATTGTTTTAGAGTACAGGTGCAGCTGTACCGGACATATAGTTCAGTTCTTTTCGCCCCAGTAGCCGGGCGGACACGGTTCCCACGGGCGTGTTCCAACACACCTCTTCAACACAGCTCAGCAGCACAGCTCTGCAGTACACCTGTGCACCTGGCAGGCATCCCACCAAGATCTGGCTGGACTTCATTGTGCAAAAGTCCTTTTCCCCTCTTAGGGTCTCTGGGTTTTCGGCCTCTGCTTCTGTTGATGGTCGTGAGGCAGACAAGGGATTTCCGTCCAGACTCTTACACCACCCCGTGGCTCATGATCATCTTCAGGAACCTGTAGCGTTGTCTCGATGTCTTCAGGACTCGGTAGTGTTGTCACAATGTCTTCAGGACTCGTCCGTGCCGGTAGCATACCTCGGAAAACAGGTACAAAAGAGAAAGGGAGAAAGGAAAGGAAAAGAAAAGGAAAAAAAACCAAAAGAATAAGTAATTTTAATCACATAAAATTTTGTTTAAATTTCAACAGGGCAACAATTGCCTTATTATAGTAAAATGACATTAATAATTATTTGGATAAAACCAGTTTAATTTCTTATTATAGCTTAAAATCATATTAATAATCGAGTGAACCATTATACTTCAAGATTACATTAATACATCGTTACACCTTAAAATTGCATTAATTTATTGAATCACAAAACAATAAAAATACCTTAAAATTTCATTAATAATTAATTAAATTACAATGAGCAGTAAAGTATTTATCTATTTTCTTGGTGTATCATTGAGTAATTGGATTGCAAAGGTAATAAGAAGTAACTGTAGCTGAATAAGAAAAATCACATCCTATGATTTTAGTAAAATTGCAAACACAAAAATTTAAATAATTTTTAGTTTCCATTACTAAATTTTCTACAACTACTCGGTCACAAGCAGTTCTCAAGCATGCACATCCATTGCCTATATACACAAGCACTGTTTCAGGATTCTCTTTAGGAGAAATTTCAAAATGACAGATATTCTGTTCCGTGTCTAAGCAAATGTCCTGAGCTCTGATTGCATTACTTTCACAGATGAACCCTAGTTGTTCCCGGACAACACAAGTTTCTAAATCCACAGTTTGCCATTTCTTATCAATTTGACGGGCCCATTGCTTATGCTCAAAAGGATAAAGAATAGTTCCACCCCGATTCAGCCCCAATGCGATGATAGGGAATATTGAATGCACTGAAGCATTACATACGGTTAACATTCACTGAGTTAATATGTTTGATAACAACCACTGGTGGGTTAATGACAACTGCAGTGGTCGTTGTAATTTGGTTAAATCTCTAATTGTGACAGCCAATTTATTCTTTAGTACTTCTGAATCAATGCTATTCAAGATTCCCAATCCTGTTCCCACAACACCGGTTATGTCTCTTTGTGTTAAAAGATGAACAAGTTGGCTGAATTTCTGTGCATTAGCAATTTAACTTGTTTGAGAGACCATACCTGGTCCTGATTATATTTGATCCAATTTCAAAAATTTTCAGGCTTAGCATAACCGATGGTTGGGTGATAGGTATTACAACATCAACTTCAAGTCCCTCCCCCCCAGTATCTTGTATTGTTTTTACCACACATGATTTTATGGGAAAATTGTACAACAGCTAAGTTTAACAA
Source organism: Eopsaltria australis (assembly GCA_034509425.1). NCBI lineage: Eukaryota > Metazoa > Chordata > Aves > Passeriformes > Petroicidae > Eopsaltria > Eopsaltria australis. The sequence goes on along the minus strand of JAVTVJ010001010.1, from coordinate 276,215 downwards.
AAAGTTCAGCAATCATCACCTCATGTTACCATAAAGGGAGGGGAAAAAGCATTATTCTTGTCATCCAGCACAAGGGGGGTGCTTATACCATGATATGTAGCTACTGCACTCAGTATGGGCTTTGCTATGGCATTTATTTTAAATCTATAAATTCTTCATGTCCCTTGGAGTTCCCCTGTGAAAAGTAAACACAACAGAGCCTGCCACCAAGGGGCAGAAAAGGTTAAAATGATGGAATTATCCAGCGTGTATTTGTCCGATGCTCCTTCACTAGGGCATCAGAGGCTGTCCATGCTTTTTGCTGCCAAAAAGAAAGCCACTCAGTCCATTCCTGAAACACAGCATAGAAATAAGTATAGATACAAACAAGAAAGATATTCTGTACTTCACGTTGGAAAACAAAACAAACAGCTATCAGCTCGCCAACTTGGGCGCTCCCTTCCCCCTCTGTTTCACCGGAGGAAGTGTGGAGGGCTACCTTAATAACTGAGGCAGGTTTGTCTTGGCTGCTACTGAAGCCTTCTTGTATTGCCAGGTTTTTTACAGCTCCTTCAGTTATTGAGAAAGTGTTACAATAATGTTCAATCTGAGCATCCCACTTTCTAACTAAGGCCCTCTGGGCCACCCCGTCAGATTGGGGGGTCCCAGTAGAAGCTGCCCTAATAACTTTGAAAAGGCAACTCAAAACAATTGGTTGTTGTTGTGTAATTTTCTCCACTTCTATCAAAGCTAAGCTAACCAGAAACAGCCCCTTTTCCCAGATAGTGTGTCTTTTTTCAGCATCTCTGAAGCCATGGGAATAAATACCAACAGGCCTTGTTGGGCCCTCAGGGCCCCGCTGCCAGATGTGAACTGACAACCCTGAGGAAGCAAACTCCCATTCCACTTGGAAAGGATCTGTAGGGTGAATAGGGCCCAGGGCTTGGTGAGCTGTTGCTTCAAAAATCAGCAATTGTAAGGCTTCTTCTTGAGAAGTATCCCATTCCCATTTCACCCCTTTTCTCAGCAAGTTATAAAGAGGTCTGGCAATTATGGAAAAATCAGGGATGTGTTTTCTCCAGAACACCAATAACCCCAAAGCATGTTGGATATCTTTCCTGGATTCAGGCATTTTAATCTGATCTAAAAAGGTTAAGGTTTCAGGTGGGATATCCTTCCACCAAATTCCCAAAAACCAGTTTACCTGGCTCTGAGGACAAAGTTGTTTTGGGTCGTTGCCTGGACTTTGAAGGAAAGGCTGCTTTGGCTCACTTCCCAGGCTCTAAGGGAGAGGTTCTTTAGGCTCACTGCCCAGACTTTGAGAAAGCAAGGGGGGTCCACTATTGTCTGGGTTTTCACTATGAGGGGCCCCAATGTCCCTGCTAGCCAGTGTTTTCTCTGATTTCTCTTGCGGGGTTTTTACAGGTCCACATTTTCTATTGTAATTAATCAGATCTTCTGCAACCTCACAACATGTATAAACTTTGCGATCACTGGCAGGTGAATTCAAGTGTGAACCCAACGGCTGAAAAGGTGTAGAATTTGTGGCATTCCCGGGATCAGTAGATCCGGTTCGATCTGTCGGGTTTTCAAGGAATTTTTCCGGCTTCTCTACGGGACCCACAACTGCTATGGTTTTCTGTAAGACAATCGCTGTGGGTTTGAGTGATTCTGGGGAACCCCGAATTAAAGGGGTCTTCATTTCAGGTTTCACAGGCATTTGCACAGGGGATTCATATTCAGGAATCAACTTCTTTTCATGTATCATTTGCAAACAAGCAGCCTTATGAACGCTTTCTAGAAGCTGGTCAGGGGTACTAACAATGGCTAAAGGGTCTCCCCTTTCTAGAGGGTTGAGATCCCCAGCCCAATAGGCTGCTCGTTGAGTTAGGGACCATGTGTGTCGTCTGTCTCCTGTTGTTAAGAAGACTCCATGTCCCCAGTATCCACTGGCCTCCTGTTCAGTTAAATGAATTTGGTCTCCTCTGGTGAGTGACACTTGGGAGACATATTCTGTTTTAATTAAAGGTGTCATAGGAGGACAGCAGTTTTCCCCACAATTTTTTACTTGCTTTAATTCTTTGTGGGGGTAAAGTGATTCCTTTTCCTTTGTGTCTTGTGGTGGATCGGTGTTCCTTGAGTTTTTAAGACATTTTTCTCTCAAGAGATCTTGTAACAAGAGAATGTAACTCCTTTCTTCCTCTAATTGTTTCTGCAAAACTTCCACCAAGTTTTGGAGAGAGTCTATTATTGTTTCCTGTTCACTGCACCGCTTAAAGTGGTGATCTATAGCCGATGTAAGGCATGCTCCTAGGACAGAGCAAATTACAGCTTTATCTCGGCCAAGTTTGAATTTTGACCCATGCTGTAAATAGTAAATTCTATCAATCACATTTTCTAAATTAAACCAGTTGTTTTGTGCCCACTCTTCCCCTCCTGGAGAGGGTCTGGCATTGTGTTTTGCTAACAAAGCATAAAATGCAGCTGTATGTTTTGTTTTAGTGTTTGAGGTCATGTTTTCGAAGGGATAGTGAAAACCGCTTTAGGGAGGTAAAACTTAGTTGCATCCACAGTCCCGAGAACCGGGCTGTGTTCCCCTTCTCTTTCCTAAAGTGGCAAAGAGACTAAGTCTACTGGAGGCTCTGTTTAGTTACTATCCGTTGCCTCTCCTAACACCCAGGAACTAACTCCTTACACACCCACCTAAAAAAGAAACACAACACTCCCCCTTTTGCACCAAGAGATTCTTTTGTGAAATTCTGAAGACAGAACCTTCAACAGAGTATAGGGGTGCTTTTCACCCAGGCATGTGCAGTTTGCGGGAAATTTGAGATGCCCCCCTTGCTTTCTAGACCGCTCACCCTTTCAGAGTGTCGGGCTAGGTGCGGCTGGAGCAACACGTCCTTCCCCTGTTACAAATTACACAAAACCTTCCAGTCCCTTCTCCCTCAGAATCCTGTCTGTGACGCCAATTGATGTCACGATCCACTCGTAGGAGCAGGGGTCATGATGGTTCGTTACTTTGAATCTCAGAGTGCAAAAGAAAACAGGGACAAGTATTTTTGCTTTAACCAAAATCAAAAGCACTTTATTGAGTGCCAACAACACGCTTATGCGATAGAGGAGAGAGATAGAGAGAAGAAAGAGAGAGAGAGAGGAAAGGGGGGTATAGCTACCACGGCACAACGAGGTCCTCGTTTGTCCGAATCCGATGGACTCCGTCTCGTCCGTAGGGAGATCTCGTAGGGGTACTTTTTGAGAGTCTCTTTATAGTCTTTTCGAAAGCGGGGGACAGGTGACCAAGAGATGAGGCAATCCCTCCAGAGACGAGGGGCAAGTAGCCAGCAGGTGGGGAGTAAGGCCTATTGTTTTAGAGTACAGGTGCAGCTGTACCGGACATATAGTTCAGTTCTTTTCGCCCCAGTAGCCGGGCAGACACGGTTCCCACGGGTGTGTTCCAACACACCTCTGCAACACAGCTCAGCAGCACAGCTCTGCAGTACACCTGTGCACCTGGCAGGCATCCCACCAAGATCTGGCTGGACTTCATTGTGCAAAAGTCCTTTTCCCCTCTTAGGGTCTCTGGGTTTTCGGCCTCTGCTTCTGTTGATGGTCGTGAGGCAGACAAGGGATTTCCGTCCAGACTCTTACAGGGCCCTTCGAAGGACATCTGGCACTGTCGTGGGTTGACCCCAGCTAGGTGCCAGGTGCTCACTTAGTCACTCTATCACTCCCCCTCCCAGTGGGAGAGGGGAGAGGATAATATTGAAACAGACTATCAGGGTAAGAAAAGGCAGTTTTATTACAGAGGGGAGAAAAATAGAACTAGCAAGCTGTCTTAGGTTACAATGGTATATATTCTATCACCATCTTCGTGGGATGCTGGGGGCCAGGCGTGGCAGTGTTCCTGATGGCCGCAGAACGGTTTGCTAATAGGTCGGTCATTAGGGCTAGGTGTGGCAGTGTTCCTGATGGCTGCAGAATGGTTTGCTAATGGGCCAGTCGTTGGGGCCGGATGGGCACTTCACTCACCCCAAACATTGCAGATAGTGGCTCATCATCCCATTGTGAGATGCCCCGCCCAGGGGGAGGAACCAATGTATCCCGATCTGCATATAAACTGAGATTTGAAGCACTATAGGCAGCTTTTCCACGGGATTCCCAGAGGAAGACCAGACCCTTCTACACCACCACTGGACCTTCAGAGGAGAACTACACCTTTCTCAGGATCGTTGCTTCAACAGAACCGCATCTATCACTCCCAGAGGACTGCAACCACCTTCTAAGTGGACTACTACCAACACCCTGACCGACAGGGTGTCAGGTTGTATTCTGACTCTGTCAGTGGTTTTTTTTATTTGGTTTTTTTTTGTATTACTACATTTTTCCTATTAAATTGTAGTTCTGACTTTGAGCCTCTCACTGATTTGCTTTCAAACTACCACACAAGCTGAGAGTTGCACTCGCAAGAGCAGAGGGGAAAACAATCAATCTCTACTTCTCATCAGTAGCAATTTCCGGACACTTTCTGGGAAGCTTCAGCACGCGTGACGGTTGTTCAAGGAGGCAAACATGGACCAGTCCTGAGTGCCTCCTCCTCTTCCTCTCTTCCTTCCTTTATATATCTGAGCTGATGTCATATGGTATGGAATATCCCTTTGGCTGGCTGGGGTCAGCTGGCCTGCTGGTGTCCCCTCCCAGGATTTTGCCCACCCCCATCCCTTTTAGTGGGGGAAGGAATGTCAGAGGGACAGCACAGCTTGGCAGTAGCCAAAACATTGCTCTGTTATCAACGCCAGCTACCAAAGCAAAGCACAGCACTGTAAGGGCTGTGAGCTTTACCCCAGTCAGACCCAATAGAGGCACCTATTAAAATGTTGCTGAGCTTGCAGAACTAAAAGGGGCCACCACGGCAAAAGAAAGAACACGCATGTGCAAAGCTCGTGGGGTCAAAAATTCATAAGAGGTAGACCTCTCTTACTTCATCTTTTCAAGCCCCCAGACTCAAATTAAGACCACCAACTCAATAAAAGGGACAGAGTGCGCAACCGCAACTGATTTACATACGAAGCGGAGAACAGGCAGGGGCAGGTAATAAATATGTATAGGCGTTATGGAATATGCATGCTTTTTGTAGATAAATAGGTGATTAGAAGCTGTAAAAGGTACGCAGGATTTGGGAGGATGCTCTCCCCCTGTGTCCGGCGCTGAATAAAATACGTACCTACTTTACAAGTCGAACAGGTTGTAGACTTTTTATACCGTGCCTCAGCTGCAAGTGTTAAGACTCCCTAGGGAATGCTGTCCTGCTCGTATCTGCACATCCCTTGGACCAGCAAACCCTCTCCCCCATAGTTTCTCCCTAATGGGCCCCTGAGCACTGCGTGGGGCAGGGCGCTTCCTCCATGGCCCAGCCTGGCTGAGGAGAGGCTAGGCGTGGCAGGCGAAGGAGGCAGAGAGGGCCGCAGAGAGATCAGCAACCCCCATCCCTCCACCGCACTCCCCGCGGCAAGGACCAAGCCCAGTCCCCAAGGTGATGTAAGTCAAGGTTGCTCCTGCGAAAAGTACGTCGGCTGCTCTGCACTGCGCTGCACCACAGCGTGCCCTCCCTGTCTGATTCGCGACACAGAGGAACCGGCCTGGGCCACTTCCCTACCCAGAAGCTCTCCACGAAGTACGCCATCATCACGCCGCCGCCACGACCCTGAGCAAGCCCAGCCTCAGCCGCCGAGACGCAACAGAGAAACAAGTGCCGCCACGGTGCACCACCCTTTTCGTTACGATGGAACCGCCTCCTTCCACACAGCTTTGCGATCCCCAGTCCTGTGCATGTGCTCAGCTGCCGTCAGGCATCGTGGCTCCTGTGCAGGCATGTCGCATTCCCCCGGGTGGAGGAACCGCTACCTCATACCCAGAGCATTGGCCCCACTGCAGTTTAGAAGTGGTATCTCAGAAGTGAAGAAACTGTGATCTCTGTACAAGTATGAATATACTTGCATAAGGGGCACAGAAATCTTGAGTAAAAATTCCTCTAAAATATTCAGTTACCACTAAGGAGTGATTATATTGAAGGCTAGAATGCCTATGAATTATTTAACACCCAGGAGAACAGATTCCTGCTGTTTGATGTGGCTTCATAACCAAGCATCTTTCCATCGACATATTGCCGGGAAAATCTTTAATTGTAACAAATAGTGTTTGTCTTGTGAATTCCTTCAGCTTTAACTGGCAGTGCTTAGTCCTGTATTAATATGTGCAAGTGGTTATCTTAGCCCTAAAGACTGTGGGCCTGAGCAATGCTGATAAGAAGGTATATCTTGGCCAGACCACATTGCTGGGATGCATTCAAAGAGAAGAAACATTTTTGGAGGTCTGTGACTGAAAAATGATAATTTGAGGAAGGGGATGTTCCCCAAATGACCACCAGAGACCCTCAAAAGACCTCCATCTCTAATATAAATAAGTTCTGAGCAGTGATTTAAATATGCAAATGATTTTGCAAGAATGTTTAGCATATATGTATGAGTTTCAGAAAATGCAATGGATATGCATTAATTACATAGATATAAACTAGTCTTTTCGATAGCTGTGGTATGTGTGATAGGAGAAGATATCCCCTGTATGTCTGGTGCCAAAATAAAGTAATACTACTTTCCAATACTGAAATTAGAGTGTTAGAGAGTTTTATTCCCAACTTTCAGTTACAATATGATAAGATCTTTCAAGGCTTTTGATGACTACTAGGCACTTTATTAACAAAATGTAGCTTACCCTCTCCAGTACTGTTGAAGGTTAGATCTAGTTCTTTTCCTCAGGAATTTTTCTCCCATGGGTTGCTAAGACACAAATGACTGGGTACTTAAGAGAAACAAAGCACAAGGCTGTAGCCTTTCTCCTTGGCAGGGTGGGGCAAAATTGCCCCTCATAGAAGCAGAGCCTGGCAACGTGAGATTTAGAGAGACTGAAAAGCAAGGGCTGGGGGGAGGTCACGCTCTCTTGCTCAAGACCTTCGGAGCTGGACGGTCGGAGCTGCTGTCTGCTGAACCCACGGCCCTCTGAGAAGCCAGCACGGAGCTGCCGGTCTGTCTGCTGTGAGTCTCTGCCCTCTGCCCCATCCGGAGCCGACCTGCCTGCCACCAGCCCGCTCTGAGTTTTCTCCGCTACATTGTAGCGGGGTTTTTCCCTGCACGTGGAGACCCCTTACCGTCCCAGCTCCCTGTGTCCGGGGATCCTGCTGCGGCACTGACACCAGCTGCCCCCCCCTCCCGAGAGTCTGTAGAGCAAGGGCTCTCCTCCATCCCTCCGTGCTTCGGGCAGTCGCCATTGCCGTGTGCTACCTGAGCTCACGCCGGAGCGCCCCCTGCAGCCACCGGGGAATCATCACACCCAGAGCGCCCCTGCAGGCTGTGACTGGAACTGCACCAAAAGGGAAAAGGTGCCTGAAGCCGAGCAGGCTGCCACTGGGTTTCTGGTTCTGTTTGTTGGTCAACGTTATAGTTGTTGTTATTTGTTATCCTTGTTTTAAATAGTAGTAAAGAACTGTTATTCCTATTTCCATATCTTTGCCTGAGAGCCTCTTGATTTCAAATTTATAATAATTCGGAGGGAGAGGGGTTACAGTTTCCCATTCCAAGGAAGGCTCCTGCCTTCCTTAACAGACACCTGTCCTTCAAACCAGGACAGATTTTGGCGCCCAAGTGGGGCACGAGGGCATCGAGGGGAAGAAGGATAACAGTTCTTGAGTAACGCAGTTTTTGTGTGCTGGATATAGGAACCTCATTAGGTTGCACCATGTGGTCTAGCTTATTCCAGTTCGTATGGCAAGTAGTCACAGCTGTTTCTCTCCCATTTGCAGCCCCATATCTAAACATAGGCCGTATAACTAAGGCTACAGTGGCTGTTATACAGTTTGTGTCATGGGTCAATAAGGTGAGGAATTCATGGATTTTCAACTTCCTCTGGAAGGCAGGCATGTGGATTCACAGCTACCACACACTAATGACATGTTTTCAGGGTTACTTTAATAATGGTACCTACTGCGAGGAAGTGACACCAAAAGAAATGTTCTCACAACCCTTCACCCAGCTCTTTGGGCCTATCCCGCCAATCTTTGAGGGGTTTGAATCTTCTCTAAATGCTAATGATACCATACAGTGGCTGGTGCTGCTGATAGGCCTGCTCTATTTAGTATTCAGGGATAAGGGGGGGTCTGACTTGGATAGCCACTCTGACATCTACCCCAGACAATAGGGATGAGGCCCCAGAACCTGACATGGCCCCAAAGACTAGGGATGCTGCCACAGGAACTGACCTAGCCCCGGAAACTAGGGATGCTGCCACAGAACCTGACACAGCACCAGAGACTAGGGATGCTGCCACAGAACCTGACACGGCCCCAGAGACTAGGGACGTAGCCACATAACCTGACATGGCCCCAGAAACTAGAGACACCATCCCAGAACCTGACATTGCCCCAGACACTAGGGATGTTGCTACAGAGTCTGACCCGGTCCCACAACCCACCTCAGAAACAACCCACCCGGATTGGGTGGGAGTCCTGGTGAAAGAGATACGCGAGATGGGCCAAGTGCTGAAAGAATACACTTGCCCAGCTGGTGGGAAACCCTTCCCCTACCCCAAAGAGGGAGAGTCTAATGGGGCAGCAGAGAACCCAGGGATGTTATAACCGCTCAGGCTCCAGTCAGATCAGAGGGGCAGCCACAGCCAGTAGCAGTTGCCCCTGTGGAAAAGAGGAAGACTAAGGTCAAACCAGAGCAGCCAGTGAGTAATGATGGGGAAGCAGGACCCTCTCAACCAGTAGGGAGGCCAAGGATTGAAATCACTACCGAGTCCCTGGGGTATGACAGTCTCCGTAATCTACGAAAAGACATTGTGCGACGGGGTCGTGAGCCTTTTACAACCTGGTTACTTCGGGTCTGGGACCTTATGGGTATGGGCGTGCAGCTAGATAGTATTGAGGCAAGGCAGCTGGGACCCTTGTCCCAGGACTCAGGGGTTGATCAGGTATTCGGAAGAGACGAAGGGCCCCTGTCTCTCTGGGAACGGCTTTTAATAAGTGTAAGAGAGAGGTTTGTCAACAGGGAGAGAATGCAGGAATATCATCATAGAAGACCATGGAAGACCCTTGAGGAAGGAATCCAACAGCTGAGGGAGGTGGCAATATTGGAGGTACTCTTTGGGAGGGATGGACAACATGATAATGACCCCGACAAGGTCAAGTGTACAGGGCAAATGTTGTGGAATCTGGCAAAGCTAGGGCCCTCCCAATACACCATCTTCATTGCAACAATTAATGCTGATGACAACCGAGAGACAGTGGGCTCCATAGCCACCAAACTCAGGAATTATGATAGTATGATCAGTGGCCCAATGCAGGCTCAGGTCTCTGCTGTGGTCAAAGACCTCAGAGAAGAGATGATGAGGGAGGTGAGGGAGGAGATGAGGTTGATGAGTGCGGCACCAGTGCGAGTCACAAGCCCCAAAGTCAGAGCCCAGCGCCCCCCAGCCAGGGAGAGAGGGTACACCCCACGATCTGAGCTGTGGTTCTTCCTGTGTGATCACGGAGAAGACATGAGGAAGTGGGATAGGAAACCCACTGCTACCCTGGCAGCACGGGTACAGCAACTCAAGGAGGGAAATACTAACCGAGGCGGGGGGTCTACTAAAGTGAAGGTAGCCTCAGCCTCCCGTGACCGAGATGCCAGATATTACAGAAGAGAGGACGATCTCTTAGATCCCCTCGAGGGGACCTCTACCATGTACGCCCAAGAAAGAAATGATAACCAGAGCTAGAGGGGCCCTGCCTCTAGCCAGGAAGAGGCACGGGAAAATCAGGTCTTTTGGACAGTGTGGATCCGATGGCCTGGCACATCATAATGACAAAAATATGAAGCGTTAGTTGATACTGGTGCGCAGTGTACCTTAATTCCATCAAGACATGTGGGGGCAAAACCTGTTTCTATTGCCGGGGTGACAGGGGGATCACAGCAATTAACTTTGTTGGAAGCCCAAGTGAGCCTGACCGGGAAGGAGTGGCAGAAACATCCCATTGTAACTAGTCCAGAGGCCCCATGTATTCTGGGCATAGACTTCCTCCGGAATGGCTATTACAAAGACCCAAAGGGACTCAGGTGGGCTTTCAGAATAGGGGCTGTGGAGGCAGAGGGCATCAGGCAACTGAACACCTTGCCTGGACTATCGGAAAATCCAAATGCAGTGGGACTCCTGAGAGTAAAAGAGCAACAAGTGCCAATTGCCACCTCGACAGTGCACCGCCGGCAGTACTGGACGAATCGAGACGCCGTGATCCCCATCCACAAGATGATCCGCGACCTAGAAAGCCAAGGAGTGGTCAGTAAAGCCCATTCACCCTTCAACAGCCCCATCTGGCCTGTGCACAAGTCTGACGGGGAATGGAGATTGACTGTAGACTATCGTGGCTTGAATGAAGTGACTCCACCATTGAGTGCTGCCGTGCCAGACATGCTGGAGCTCCAGTACGAGTTGGAGTCCAAGGCAGCAAAATGGTATGCCACCATTGACATCGCCAATGCGTTCTTCTCCATCCCTCTGGCAGTGGAGTGCAGGCCTCAGTTCGCCTTCACCTGGAGGGGTGTGCAATATACCTGGAATCGGCTACTCCAGGGGTGGAAGCACAGCCCCACGATCTGCCATGGACTGATCCAGGCTGCACTGGAAAAGGGTGAGGCTCCAGAGCATCTCCAATACATCGATGACATCATTGTGTGGGAGAACACGGCAGCAGAAGTATTTGAGAAAGGAGAGAAGATCATCATGATCCTCCTAGAAGCCGGTTTTGCCAGCAAGAAAAGCAAAGTAAAGAGACCTGCTCGAGAGATCCAGTTCTTGGAGGTAAAATGGCAAGATGGACAGCGCCAGATTCCCACGGAAGTCATCAATAAGATCACTGCGATGTCTCCGCCAACTAACAAAAAAGAAACTCAAGCTTTCCTAAGAGCCATAAGTTTTTAGAGGATGCACATTCCAGAGTACAGCCAGATTGTGAGCCCTCTCTACCTGGTCACCCGCAAGAAGAACGATTTTCACTGGGGCCCTGAACAGCAACAAGCGTTTGCCCAGATCAAGCAGGAGATCGCTCACGCAGTAGCGCTTGGCCCAGTAAGGACGGGACCAGAGGTGAGGAATGTGCTTTACTCTGCAGCCGGGAACAAAGGCTTGTCCTAGAGCCTTTAGCAGAAGGTGCCTAGAGAGACTCGAGGCCGACCGCTGAGATTCTAAAGCCAGAGTTACAGAGAGTCCGAAGCCAACTACACCCCCACAGAGAAGGAAATCTTGGCCGCCTGTGAAAGAGTTCAAGCCGCCTCGGAGGTAATTGGCACTGAAGCACAACTCCTCCTGGCACCTCGACTACCAGTGCTGGGGTAGATGTTTAAAGGAAAGGCTCCCTCTACCCACCACGCCACCGATGCCACATAGAGTAAGTGGATCGCACTTATCACACAGCGCGCCCGCATTGGAAATCCGAACCGCCCTGAGATCCTAGAAATAATTACGAACTGGCCAGAAGGTGAAGGCTTTGGTCTCACTGATGAAGAAGAGCAAGAACAAATGACCCAGGCTGAGGAGGCTCTACCATACAATCAACTGCTAGATGAAGAAAAGTGCTACGCCCTTTTCACTGATGGTTCCTGTCGCATCATAAGGATGAACCGGAAGTAGAAAGCAACTGTGTGGAGCCCCACACGACAGGTTGCAGAAGGCACTGAAAGAGAAGGTAGGTCGAGCCAATTTGCTGAACTCAAAGCTGTTCAGCTGGCCGTGGACATTGCTGAGAGAGAGAAGTGGCCAAAGCTCTATCTCTACACCGATTCGTGGATGGTAGCCAATGCTCTATAAGGTTGGCTGAAAAAGTGGAAAAAAGCCAACTGGCAGCGTAGAGGAAAGCCAATCTGGGCAGCTGATGAATGGAAAGACATTGCCACTCGAGTAGAGAAGCTACCCATAAAAGTCCGCCATGTAGACGCCCATGTCCCTAAGAGCCGAGATAACGAAGAACACCAGAACAACAAGCAGGTAGATCACGCCGCAAAGATAGAGGTGGCACAAATAGATTTAGACTAGCAACACAAAGGAGAGTTGTTCCTAGCCCGATGGGCCCATGATGCCTCAAGCCACCAGGGCAAAGATGTCACCTATAAGTGAGCACGAGACCGAGGAGTGGACCTAACCATAGACAGTATCTCCCAGGTAATCCATGATTATGAGACGTGCGCCGCGATCAAACAGGCCAAGCAGGTAAAGCCTCTATAGTATGGTGAACGGTAGTCCAAATACAAGTATGGCGAGGCTTGGCAGATTGATTACATCACACTGCCCCAGACCCGCCAAGGCAAGCGCTACGTTCTCACAATGGTAGAAGCCACCACAGGATGGCTGGAGACCTACCCTGTGCCTCATGCCACTGCCCAGAACACCATCCTAGGCCTCGAAAAACAGGTTCTTTAGAGACATGGTACCCCTGAGAGAATTGAATCCAACAATGGGACTCATTTCAAAAATAGCCTTATAAACACCTGGGCTAGGGAACATGGCATCGAGTGAGTGTACTATATCCCTTATCATGCACCAACAGCTGAAAAAGTTAAACAGTACAATAGCCTGCTCAAAACCACCTTGAAAACACTGGGTGAGAAGACGTTCAAGAACTGAGAAACTAATTTGGCAAAGGCCACATGGTTAGTGAACACCCGAGGTTCCTCCAGCCGGGCCGGGCCTGCCCACTCTGACCCCTTGCGAACAACAGATGGAGATAAGGTTCCAGTAGTACACATGAGAGGTATGCTGGGAAAGACTGTTTGGGTAAACTCTGCCTCAAGTAAAAACAATCCCATCCGGGGGGTTGTCTTTGCTCAGGGACCGGGCTGTACCTAGTGGGTGATGCAAAAAGATGGAGAAACCCGATGCATACCTCAAAGAGATCTTGCTTTAGAGTGAACTACTTATGACACTGCACTTGTATCTGTATCTGCACGTATGTATATACCTCGAAAGTTTAAATTTAATGTAAGGTGTTTCCATGGGAAAAAAATTCGGGGTGGAGAATGTTGAAGGTTAGATCTAGTTCTTTTCCTCAGGAATTTTTCTCCCATGGGTTGCTAAGACACAAATGACTGGGTACTTAAGAGAAACAAAGCACAAGGCTGTAGCCTTTCTCCTTGGCAGGGTGGGGCAAAATTGCCCCTCATAGAAGCAGAGCCTGGCAACGTGAGATTTAGAGAGACTGAAAAGCAAGGGCTGGGGGGAGGTCACGCTCTCTTGCTCAAGACCTTCGGAGCTGGACGGTCGGAGCTGCTGTCTGCTGAACCCACGGCCCTCTGAGAAGCCAGCACGGAGCTGCCAGTCTGTCTGCTGTGAGTCTCTGCCCTCTGCCCCATCCGGAGCCGACCTGCCTGCCACCAGCCCGCTCTGAGTTTTCTCCGCTACATTGTAGCGGGGTTTTTCCCTGCACGTGGAGACCCCTTACCGTCCCAGCTCCCTGTGTCCGGGGATCCTGCTGCGGCACCGACACCAGCTGCCCCCCCCTCCCGAGAGTCTGTGGAGCAAGGGCTCTCCTCCATCCCTCCGTGCTTCGGGCAGCCGCCATTGCCGTGTGCTACCTGAGCTGAGCTCACGCCGGAGCGCCCCTGCAGCCACCGGGGAATCACCACACCCAGAGCGCCCCTGCAGGCTGTGACTGGAACTGCACCAAAAGGGAAAAGGTGCCTGAAGCCGAGCAGGCTGCCACTGGGTTTCTGGTTCTGTTTGTTGGTCAACGTTATAGTTGTTGTTATTTGTTATCCTTGTTTTAGATAGTAGTAAAGAACTGTTATTCCTATTTCCATATCTTTGCCTGAGAGCCTCTTGATTTCAAATTTATAATAATTCGGAGGGAGAGGGGTTACAGTTTCCCATTCCAAGGAAGGCTCCTGCCTTCCTTAACAGACACCTGTCCTTCAAACCAAAACAAGTACCTACTCTTACAGTATTTTACAGTTTCAATGGCAGGCTCTTAAAAACTATACACTTCATCTAAAGTCAACAAGTCTGAAGAAACTGTTTACTTCAAACCTTTATCTGATTCAATGATAGTTCAGTTTTCCAGACTCTTCTTTTGCTTGATGTAGACTATTAGCCAATTTGGATCATATTGATTGCTGGAATACAGATCCACTGAATTGCTGTCTGTGGCCAGTCTGTACCTGTACTGCTGCTTTTCAGTAAGAATATCTTTAGATATTCTTCATAAGAGAGTCAGCACTACTGGTCTCTTTCTGGGATCCCAAAGAGTTCCTTATTCCACCTTAAGAAGATAATTCATTGTTCAGGACAGCAATAGATTTTCATTACTGACTAAAAATAGAGGTCCAGATCTAAGTAATGATGTAAGGGGCTGCAGCTCACAGTCCTAGGCAAACCGGTGGTTAAATGCTTTATCAAAATTTTGTTTATGATTTTGTCAGCGCAAAGCTTTATCCAAGATAAAAAAACAAAAAACAAAAAACGAGTAAGAAGCTCATTTTCTATGTTGGGTTCCCCTTCAAGGGAAATTCTATCAGTTCTGGTTTGAGAATCTCCCCTACCCCCGATCTTAACACTGATGTCCTTTGCCCTTTGTGCTGCAAGATATTAGGTAAGGCATATAGCAGAACATTAGTCATCCCGAAGAATCTGATGAATCCACAACTTATGTCAAATTTATGTTGCTTAAAAACTTCCATGAAAGTCAAATGGTTAGGGAAAACGGAGTTCAAAACTTTACAGAACTATACAATTTCATTAGGCAAAAAAATATTAGTTAGGGTAAACTTAAGACAGCCAAATCAGTATTATTGATATAAGTCAGCATGACTCATTCTACATTATGAAATATCAACTATCTTTACCAAAGATACGTTCATGAAAGATGAACAATATCATTCTTAATTGGTATAACAATCACTGGCAACTGCCTATACCTTTAGTACACCATTTCCTGTAGCTCCATGGTAACTTTAGGAGTTCTTTTCTTTCTAGCACCATTCTCCCAAAGTTTCAGTATATGCAAAGTTTTCTAAGTTGCCAATGCCAAAACAGAAAAAACTTCTAGACTTCTTTCATAGTTAAAACTTCTTTAAAAGTCTCAAGACTATTAGATCTGGATCTCTGTCTTTTTATAATAGGAGTAAGCATGTGCATTTTAAACAACAACAACATGCTATAGGAATACATTTTTTTAAAAGTATGTTATGTATCTGTTTGCTTGACATAAGTAAGCAGCCTACATTATAATTATCTCAGCCTTATGGAAGACATGACTATAGTACTTTTTGCAATCTGTGTTGCTGTCTGTAAAGATATAAATCAGGGCAAACAATGAGACAAAAGCTGCATGATCAGAGGAGAAGCTTTGGGATTGTTTTCCCAAATACCTTTTACATGGACGGATACTATGCTATGAAGGAAGGAGAGGCAGGTTCACTTCTACATTTCAGAGAGAAGTCCACATCTTCCACATTTTCAAAGGCATAGCAATCCTTTATCTACTGCTACATCAAGATGTGCAGCAACTACTCCAGTGCTGCAACAATCTACCATCACACAGGTATCAAACCCATTCTCAAGTTTTCAGCAACAGCTTTCCACAAAGATCAGAATGAAATGCAAAATCTTAGACTTGAACTTTAAGGCATTCTGCAGCATATATACAGTTACCTAGAAAACTACTTTGATAAAGGATGAAGATCAGGATCAATAGTTATATTCTTAAGTCACACTGGAATTACCTTACAAAATTAATTTCTTCGGAAGCAAACTTTCTCTTGAACTCCATTTACAATCATATAATCAAAGAATATCCTGAGTTGGAAGGGACCCATCAGGATCATCAAGTCCAACTCCTGGCCCTGCACAGGACACCCCAAGAATCATACAATGTGCCTGAGAGCATTGTCCAAACACTTCTTGAACTCTGGCAGGCTTGGTGCTGTGACCACTTCCCTGGGGAGCCCAACCCTCCTCTGGGTGAAGAACCTTTTCCAGATATCCAACCTAAACCTCCTGTGACACAGCTTCATGTCATTCCCTTGAGTCCTGTCACTGGTCACTAGAAAGATCAGTGCCTGCCCCTCCTCTTCCCCTCATGAGGAAGCTGTAGACTGCAATGAGGTCTACCCTCAGTCTCCTCCAGCCTGAACAAGGCAAGTGACCTCAACCACTCCTCGTATGGCTTCCCCTCTAGACCCTTTACCATCTTTGTTGCCCTCCTTTGGATGCTCACTAATAGTTTTACATCTTTCTTACATTGTGGTGCCCAAAACTGCACACAGGACTTAAGGGTAGGCTGCATCAGTGCAGAGAAGAGTGGGACAATCCCCTCCCTTGCCTGGCTGGCGATGCTGTTCCTGATGCACCCCAGGACACAGTTGGTCCTCCTAGCTGCCAGAGCACTGCTGACTCAAATCCAACTTTCCATCAACCAGGACCCGCAAGTCCCTTTCCATGGTGCTGCTTTCCAGCATCTCATTCCCCAGTCTGTACATCCAGCGTTGCCCCATCCCAGGTGCAAAATCTGACACTTTTCTTTGTTGAACTTTATACAGTTGGTGATTGCCCAGCCCTCTCATTTACTGAGTTCTACCAGCAACCAAGGGCTGCTCTTAAATTTTACCTTCCTGTATTCTGTATGCCGATCTTGTCATCTGTCTCTAAAGTAGCACATACTGAAAATTCCTTACTAAGGACAATCCTATTATGCACTCTATTCTTTTGGAGACTGGGCTAGTGAAGAAAGTCCTACATTACTGATTGCCTTACTTTAAGTGCTGCTGGATATCAAAAGACAGATATAATATAAATATATATAATATAGAAAGAGAGAGAGAGCAACTTTTTACATAGGCAGATAGGGAAAAGACAAGGGGGAACGGTTTTAAACTAAAAGAAGAGAGATTTAGATTAGACGTTAAGAAGAAATTAATTATTCAGAGGGTAGTGTGCCACTGGAACAGGTTGCCCAGAGATGTGGATGCCCCATCCCTGGAAGGGTTCAAGGCAAGGTTGGACGGGGCTTGGAGCAACCTGGGATAGTGGAGTGTCCCTGCCCATGGTGGGGGGTTTGGAACTAGATGATCTTTAAGGTCCCTTCTAAGACAAGTCATTCTGATTCTATGCTAACATTCTTTTCATTTATTTAAGATGCTAGTACTTACTCTACTCATCTTGTTTGTATACAGAAGTAGTAATTAACCACAGACTCAAGCCTGAGTCAATAGTCAGATGTTTATTTCAAGTTCCCCCTTGACAGCAGCATGCTCTAAGACAAGTACCCCACAACAGAATGGGAGTGGGGAGGGCTATTTGAATGAAGACAAAACCAAAACTATACCCTGCCTTCCCAGTCACTGGTTTACTCATGTCTTATAGCCAACAGGAAACGATCTCTTTTCTAATCAACTTGGTCACTAAATACCTACTGTGGCAGGACGTTTACCCCACTACATCCCCACAAATAACAGATGCACAAAGAGATAACCCAAGGGCAGGAAGGCCCAACAAGGGTTCTCTCTGGTGCCAGAGGGCTCAAGCCTCAGCTAAGAATTAACATCTTAGTCTGCAGAGCTGATGGAAGGAGAGATAAAAGAAAACTGCTGACTTAAGAATCATGGTTTTACACTATAAAAGATACACAAACTAACACTGAGGCAGAAGTCTTTCACACCCTAAAGTGTTTGAAGCTTCTCCCTGAAGTTTGGACGCAGGCTTCGTGGTTACTTCCCCGGGCATTGAGAGAAAGGATCTCAATGTGCTGCACCAACAAATTGGATGGTAAGATGCATTGAATCCTAAGCTTATGCTATTTCTTCGCTATCTGTAACTGAAAAGGTACCATTCTCGCGCACTGTATATATTAAACTACTAGTAGTCTTTCTTTTTGTTTTATTCCTGTGTAGTATTGGTTTGCTTTTAAGTCTTATATCTGTTAGTTTCCCCATCTATTAATAAATGATTCATTCTATAATAGACAGAATCAGTCATCATTAAAAGAACTTATACACGAGAGTGGGTTTCAGGGTGCTGGCTCCCTCAATAAGGTTACTTCCTACTGCCAAGGCCTGGGCAGGAGGCAAGGGCTGATATTTAACTCCCACATCCATTCATAACACCTACTGTGCTGTCGACAGCGACTCCATGGTCTTCTCTTTCTGGAGGTAGAAATCGAAGTCCTTATTTAAGCAGACTTTCAGCCAAATATGCAGCAATTAATTTCTATTATTCATTTTATTATGAATTTACTTAGTAGTTATGTAATGATAATGTATTTTATTGAATTTGTTACAATACAGAAGGTCCTTGTGCTAGATATGTAGTTGTCTAGATTGTTTATATGTTATTGACCAACTGTAAATACTGGAAGCAAACATAAAACAATCAAATTGACATGGGTAAATTTTGTACAGGGAGCTACTACTGTTAGTTTCATACTTTCATTTTAGACTCCTGTATCAGGTAGTTATGTAAGTTTAATAACAGAGCTTTATACAGTTTGCATTATCACCCCATAAAAGCTAGATAAAATTAGACTAAGACCATTGCAAGATTTGGTTCAAGGCCTTGAATAATTTTCATTTAGTTTTAGCTTATTCCAGTTTTTACTTAATTATTGACAAACACAAGTGTTAGAGGTTGGTTTTAGTTTTTCCTCTGGAATTTTTCTCCCATGGGTTGCTAAGAGACAAATGACTGAGATAATATCTGAGTACTTAAGAGAACAAAGCACAAGGCTAGGGCCTTTCTCCTTGGCAGGGTGGGGCAGAATCGCCCTCATGGACACAGAGCCTGACAAGGTGAGATTTTGGAGACTGAAAAGCAAGGGCAGGGGGGAGGTCACACTCTCTTGCTCGGGACCCTCAGAGCTGGATGGTCGGAGCTGCTGTCTGCTGAACCCACGGCCCCTGAGAAGCCAGCATGGAGCTGCTGGTCTGTCTGCTGTGAGTCTTTTCCCTCTCTGCCCCATCGGGAGCTGCCTGCCACCCGCCTGTCTCTCCCCTGCTCCTCCACGACGCTCTGAGTTTTTCGCTACATTGTAGCGGGGCTCCCCCTGCACGTCGGGACCTCTTACCGTCCCAGCTCCCTGTGTCCGGGGATCCTGCTGCTGCACCGACACCAGCTGCTACCTGAGGGTCTGTGGAACAAAGGCTCTCCTCCATCCCTCCGTGCCTCGGGCAGCCGCCATTGCCGTGTGCTACCTGAGCTCACGCCAGAGCGCCCCAAGCAGCCATCGGGGAATCATCACACCCAGAGTGCCCCCTGCAGCCACCGGGGAATCATCACACCCAGAGCGCCCCCTGCAGCCACCGGGTAACCATCACACCCAGAGCGCCCCCTGCAGGCTGTGACTGGAGCCGCACCAAAAGAGAAAGGTGCCTGAAGGCAAGCAGGCTGCCACTGGGTTTCTGGTTCTGTTTGTTGGTTAACACCATAGCTGTTGTTATTTGTTAGCTCTGTTTTAGATATTAGTAAAGAACTGTTATTCCTATTCACATATCTTTGCCTGAGAGCCTCTTGATTTCAAATTTATAATAATTCGGAGGGAGAGGGGTTACAGTTTCCCATTCCAAGGGAGGTTCCTGCCTTCCTTAACAGACACCTGTCCTTCAAACCAGGACAAGTAATGAGAGTGACACCACAAGGCCTCATTGAGAATTAAGAACAATATAACACCATACATCTTCTAAATAAGTGAGCAGCAGAGGAGGATGACACCATAAATTTACCAAAGAGAGAATGCAGGAACAAACTATTGATAGCAGGAACAAACTATTGATAAGACCAAACAAGTCTTTGGCTTGAACTTTTGTGCTAACTTTAGTCAGATAACCAGCATAGCAAAATTCACATCTATAGAAGCCCCTTACTCACATAAGCTCCTTCCCTATAGAGCATGTGTGATAAAATAAATGAGTACTGTGTCTTTAAGTGAAAGTGAAAAAGTATTTAGCCCATGAATGTAGTTTTAGGTTGCTGCATATACTGGAGGTTATGATCTTTCAATGTTTGAAGTTTATGGAAACGGATAAGTAGCATACTGAAGGTGTGCCAGCTTTGTAGATTCATCACCCAGCACCTATCTCTGTGCAGACATGAATTAAACAAATACCTTGACTGTGTGTGGATTGGCTTCTTGCACACTGGGTAGAATCTATATTTGGGACAACATCCTCATTTGGTCAGATTTATCTAGCTAGCCTCAGCTGTTTCAAACAAAAATACACGCAATGTAACATTTCTCAGTAGTAGAGCAGTTACCAGTATCATCCCATGAACATTAATTTCAGTTGAGGTAAACCTCCTATGTCTACATTTATCGGCCCCCAAGCAGCATAAAACATATAAACTGAACTGACCTTAACTTATCCAAAGATCATTTTCATTCACAAAAAATTAAAATCCTCCTTATTCAAGAGACTCCAGAACTTTCATGTGTGAACCAGAAGAGTACCCTACTGTGTCAGACAAAACACAAGCTGAACATGACATTTTCATCTTTCATTAAAAATTGGAATGCAACATATATATTTTAACAACTTTATTAACATAGTCAAGCAGTGATTAGCATCCACACCTATTATGTCACATCATACAAATGTAGATACAAAATTACTACAGTACAATATATATTCTCTGCATGATTCAAAATATTTGGTGGCCCCAAAAACTCTAAAATTCAGCAGCTTATCAAAAATTAAAACAATATTCTATTTAAAATGAAGTTCTGTTAGCAAATAGACAGACTTCAAGAAATATCACTTGATTTAGTACAGTTTGAAAGGTTGCAGGAGGATATGTTTGAAGGATACATTCCAACATTGTGGCAGATACAGACATCAGTTTTAAAGCTTTCAAGCAAAACTCATACAACCTAAGTTGTCAGCAGAAAGATCAGTCATCTTTAATTTTAAATTATTTTCTCTACTGCATCCAATTGAAAATTTTTGAAGTGCTCAGTATTAGTAAGTCAGCCATACATAGCTACCTATTTCTTCCCACGAAAAGGAAAGTATTACACTGAAGATTTAATCAGTCAAAGAAACCTGCTTATACCCATCTTTTTTTCCTAATCACTTTCCCACAAAGATCACCTAGGTCTTCTCAGTTTTGTTGTTAACCCAAAGTAAGGAATTAGATACCTTAGGTGAAAGCAGCACAATAGAACCAGCTTATAGAAAAGTGATATACTATAAGCACTGAATTCTTTGAGATGCGGACTTGACTTACTTAAAAAGTATAGTGTAACACCAGATGGGGATCCACATTTTATAGAGACATTTTAACTGCCCTCACAAATACATTCAAGTAAGTGTATCCTTATTATTTTAGGAGAATATACTCTACAAGGCAAGCAACAAGAGTACTCACCTCAGAGTTTTCCATTTAAACTAATTATCCAAAACTGGCTTGCTCCAACCATTACGTGCAAAGAGCAAGCATCAGTGTCAGGCAAAAAAAAGTAGACTGATGGTACAAGTCATTGTGGTGAATGCATAGGCAAGTGAAATACACAGCTACTGATCAAGCTTTACTTAGTCAAGATGAGGTTACTGGAAATACGTAATATATCACAAATATATATGCAAACCACATCAGCATCTACCTAAAGTAACTGCAGGATGTTTTGCAATTTACAGCAGTCATTTCACTGTAGAGCTTGACCTTTATCTAAGATAAAAAGTTACTCTTTAGACCCTATGTAGAAGCTTTATGCATTTATACTCATAGAAGAGAGAGAGCATCAAAGAAATTAGCGCTAATTTGCAACTTCTTTCCTTGACAAAATCTGAAAGAAAAGATTTCTAATAAATACAATGTTACATTTAAAGCATTTTTCAAGAAATATTTCAGTTGTTTGAATACGGATGCATTCTCCTCAAGGGAAGAATGTTTTTGCACCTTTATCTGTGAATACATTCAATATGAATAAAATAGGTGAAGCAAAAGTCATCATTGTCCAACAGTAGAACATTAATTTAGAGTAAGCTTAAGACAGAGGAACTCCCTAATATGAAATACATAAACTGATATAATTAAGACACATTTTTATAAGCATGTGTTCTGAACAAAAAGGGTACAAGAGTATTCACCTGAGATAAAGCTAGTATTTGAATATTTCTAAGTAGCAATGAGTTTCACTTGAGTAAAACTACCTGAAGCTTTAAAATATACATTTTACTATTATACAATATATGCAGTATAGGTAATTAAAATTGATGCTTACATAAAAGTCCTAAAAAATCCCCCACCAAATCCACAGTGTATCATTAATTCTAGTTACAAAACTTATGCTGCTTCATGACTTTTAAATATTATAATATTTATAAATTTTAAACTCATTCTTCCAAAACTGATCTTTTGAGTACAAGTTTTAAGGAACAATAAACAAAAGGATAAGAATTAGCTTATTACAATTTAAATATATACATATTCACCAATTTAGAAAATCATCAAGCTTTGGAAAAAAATTATAAAATTGATTATATTTTCTTGCCCTGCTTAGAATAATGAACTATTCTAATCAGTTTTTCCTAAATGAAAAGAGTTGTTTCCTGAATGTAGAAAGAAAAAAATTTAGTATTGAATGTATAATTTAGAACTGCCAAAAAGAGGCATTTTACAAGGATTTTAAATACCCTTTCTGTTATCAACTTAGGTTGATCATCAGCTTTTCTTCACTCTGAATCCTTCAAAAGGGGAAACAAAACAGGAAAAAGACATGTAAAAAAAGTAAACACCGACCTCCTGAGGCTCCTACAACAAAAGTATTCAAGTAGAAAATCTACACCATTACTTAGCAGCGGCATTTTTGTAGCTTAGCAGATTAACAGCACTTTAGTCAGTGTGTAAGGAGCAAATGAAGCCGTACTTTTAGCATGCCAAGAGGCAGAAACACTGGAATGTAACAAACTCACAATTCTACCAATATAAACATTTAGTCAACATTCAAGAACTGTCAAGCCTACACTACAAGAAATGAAATGCTTTTTATTTATCCCATGATGCAATAATTGAATTGTAACTGTTAATGCTGATTCAGAACTTTTCTTGCCTCAGATTAGATACTAAATGGCTTCTGCAAATCTCTGCGTTATATTATGTATCAGGAATATAGTTTATTTGCTTTAAAATATACCACAAGGGAACTTACTGATACAACAGACTATTTTGTCAGTACTGTTTATTTCTGCCTTACTCATTTTCTTTGCTGTTATACCAGATCAGTTCATATCTGTACGAACACTTATTAAAATACTATGTACAAAAGCGGTATCCTAAGTTAATGTGAGTTGAAGTGGGTTTATTTGGTTAAAGGGCTTTCTGAAATTTAAACAGTTTAGTTAAACCCAGATTCTATCTGTAGCGCTACAGTATTATTTAGGTAGGTTCTCTATTCTACAATTTCTTTTAATGTCATTTCTCTGAAACTCTTCCCTAATGTTCAAATGCACTCAAAACTATAGCAAATTTGTGTCTAAAATAATATCCTACTGGGTTTTTTCTTCTTCCAAAATTGATTTCAAAGTGTTTTTAATGACTAAAACTCTTAGGAATTTTCTTCAGTGATATTAGTTAAGAAAGAATTTTGTATTTGCTGCCAAAGCAATGTAATTTCAAAGGAAGTTATCACATGCAAATTTGACCAAATTGAATAAATACTATGTACTAGCGTTAGTGAATGTGTTTCATACAGTACATGTTCAAACTATTCTTCAGGCATAATCCATTCATATTTGAAAAGCCAGAAAACCAAAAAAGGATGGGATGGAGAGTGGGATGCATTTAAAATGTGCATCTAAACACCCCCCCTCCCAACTCTTAAAAGAGCATAACAGCATTTATAAGTCCACAGTCATACAGCTCAAACTTCAGTGCAATGGCTAAATCATTTAACACTCAAAGAACAGAACCATGCAAAGAGCAGCAAGTTTTTAAAAAATACCACACAACTGAAAACAAACAAAGCAAAAAAACCTGCCACAAACAAACCACAAAACACAAAAAAAACCCCCAAAACCCAAACTGTTATCCAGTATCAAATTTTGCAATGCAAAGGTGAGAAAAGAAATCTATAAAAAGGCTGTTATGGCTTATTTTTGTTTTGCAGGTTAATTATGCAGCACTTGAAAAATGGAAAGGTGTGGTTTCACCTCTGACCAGCACAGTTAAGTCTTTCCATTTTCCTTTAACATCATGGGATACTCTTTAGGAAATCTAAATAGAGACTTGCCATTTTCAGATAAGCACAAGATCAAGTTTACCAGTTAGGATTTCACATTCACAGTACATAAGAAAATACACATTGAAAGAAAAGTAAAGGATTAACTTAACAAAGATTTATTCACAGGAATATATGTAAGTAGAGAAAAAAAGAAAAAAAAAACCAGAAAAGCTAAACAAATGAAATGAAGAGGATCCAAACCAACTTTCACTCTTTAGCTTTAAACTTGCACCCTTGTGCATTTAATTATATCACAAAAGGCCACCAACATGTGCCAATACATTATAGATACCCTGCATTATATCCGCTAACTTAAACATCTCTAAGATCATGCTGTGAACAAAAACTAATCATAAAAGGTAATACATTGAGTGGGAATAAACACAAATATAGCAATTGCCATCAACTTCTACAATTGACTTTATGTGTGAATTAACATTTATGCAGCCTTTAATGGGTCTTACCATGTAACTCATTTTAGAGATTCTGCTAAAAATCACTAGCATATAACCATGCAGAAAGCACATCACACTTACAGCACAGAGGCAAATATTTTGCACAGTTATATCAGCTTTCCACATTGTGCAGGCTACACACAATACGATATGAATCTTAATCTTAACAGATCCTAAAAAGGTATTTCAAGGCCTAATTGTTAACTACAGTACTTTATAACTATATTCTTAATAAAAATAAGACCCACAGAATCTCAGAAAAATAATTTTAACTGCAGGGTTATATTGAATTGGTAAACTGCAACATAAGACTGGTGCAACATAGGTAAATGTATACCAATTTCACTCTGTGATGCAAGCATGCTACTTTCCCACTATTTTAAATTACTTCTGATCACTATGAGACAGAATGCATGCCTGAACCTTAAACTGCATGTTAAGAATACCTTATTCTAGAAATTAAAGCTAATCAATTACAATAACCAAATAATGCTACTTTAATTTTTTTAATGCAAAAACTAAGATGTGAATCTTTCCTTTGATTTGTCCCTCCCCTTACCCCAGAAATGAAAGGAGTGACTCATTTGCAGCTTGCAGGTTACTTAATTTTGTCCAGTTTAACCTCTATTAATTTTCGACAGGGTTTCTATATTGTACACTGCAAGTACCTGCTCCTAATACTGACACAAGCTGCATTTTAACTGTACTAATTTAATTTGTTGAGTTATTCATTAACATGCAAATTACCTAGGAGTCCCATTAAGCAGGATGAAATAATGCAGAAAATCCTTACTTTAAAAAAACATAAAAGAAAAAAGAAAGCCTTTTGCTGTCTGTGTCCTCCATTTGTAGGTTTCCTTTATTGTGCGTAAAATAGTTTTCCTCTTTATGTATCCCTATGGTTCAATTATATGGTTCTTATTTTGGTACAATTCCCCACAATAATCCAGAATGTGCTGTTTTGTTAATAGACTTTTTTTTCTTCTTCACATCCAGTGCAGACTTGTAATAGGAGACTATTTCCACTGACAAAGGCTCCAGATGTTAAAACATTTCCCAACATCGACTTAATACAGTGACAGCAACACCTCCCTCCCACCCCTCCCAGTAGGGTTGGGACTGTACTGTATTCCCTACTGGTTTACCCTTCCCCCCAGTAAAGGGTAACATTTTCCCTGGGTGCAGAGTCTCCCTCATAGCCTCCCAGACTGAAGGACCTGTAAAAGGAAAAGACAAAGGTATAGTTAAATCTTATCTTGAACCCTAACTGACAAATCAGTGTATAAACAAAGAGCTTTTTGCCTTTTTAAAGTGGTAGTTGCCAACCTTTAATGTAAAAACAAATTTAAGCCTAGATTTTCCCTTTTAAGAAAAGAGCCGATTTGTACCAAATAAATTCATGAAACGACACCGTATACTTTAAAGCTAGACTGACAATTCCACTATTGTGCCTTAGATTTAAGATAAAAGCAGTCCTATATATTCTAATAAGCTTGTGCCTTTTTAGTACAAGATTATGAAGTAGTTTGAGAAAGAATATTAAACATACCTTCTACTAACCTAACAATTTCACTTTTAGGTGGATTAAACAAGATGTTTTGCACTGAGGAGACACTGTGGCTGAGACTAATTGCCAATTTTACCACTTTGGAATCCTCTCCATTAGGATGAAAACCCCCACTTATTTCAGAACTAAAATTCCTTAATTTATAAATATGGAAATGCTTGAAAATGGCTTATTTTTTAATCCATTGTTCAGATTAAAATATAATTCAATTTCTTATGTCACTGACTGACAAATCTCAGGCTGACTTTTAAATAGTTGTCCATTCAACAATAAAACAGAATTGCATGATTCGCTCACATAATTTCAGCACAAAAATTCTAGAGCAAGTATCAAATTTATATAAAGACTGAATGAATAAACATAATTTGCCCTCTTTTTCTAGGCAGTATAATAATCTCTTCACAGTATCACACTACATGTGGAAAGCTTGATTTATGCATTGTGAACAAACAGCATACAAAGCAAGGTGGTCTAAGAAAAGTATTCTAGAGTGCACAGTCACTGTTCTTTTCTGAAGTTGAATCATTCTCCAGACAGAACTATACCAATTGTGAATTGGTGCATAAAGTGGAACATGGAAATATTAAACACATCAGCATGCACAAAACTTCAACGTCTACAGTCAGGAAAGGTACAGATTACATACAGCACCAAGCCTGCTGACACCTGACAGGATGCATTTTTCTCAGAGGGGAAAAAGGGTTTTTGCACTGGAGTTAGTGGGGCTCATTGATAGAGCTTTAACTAGATTGAAATGGGGAAAGGGATAAAACCAGGCTTGCCAGAAATGATCAGTGGGATGGCACACCCAAATTTGAGGGACTGAGTGCCAGTGAGATTCTTCAATCTGCCACACAAGATGTTGGCTACAATGAACCACACTTGAAATGTTTCTGTACCAACGTGCACAGCATGAGGAACAAGCAAGAGGAGCTCAAAGCCTTGGCCCAGTCCCTGAGATATGGCATCATTGTGTCCTAGTTTTGACCAGGACAGGGGCAATTTTTTACAGTAGCTGGCAGGGGGGCATGGCCAGACCCTAATGTTATTTGATACCACCTCACCTCACTTGTGAAGGCCTCACTTGTGAGGGGAGTAGGGACTCACTCTCTCCTTTCCAGTGGCAGGTGAAATGATCCAGTATTGTTTTACTTTCTGTGTAAATTCTGTCTTATACCTTTTGTTATTAATATTGTTGGTGTTACTGTCTCCTTATCACATTGCTGTTTCCAGTAAATTGTTCTTATCTCAACCTGTGATTTTCACCTTTTTCTGCCTCCAATTCTCAACTCCATCCCTGGAGTAGGAAGGGGAAGGTGAAGGGGGAGGGAGAGTGAATGAGGGGCATCTACCTTGGAAGAGTCTTGGTGGAGGCACTGAATTGGGGAGCACTGTTCCTAAATCATGACACAGTGGCATAAGCGAAACCTGGTGGGATGAGTCCTGTGACTGTAGTGCCATATTGGATAGTTACAGGCTCTTCAGGGGAGATAGGCAGGGCAGGCAAGGTGGGAGGTGGCACTGTGTGCAATGGACAGGTGAACGTAGGGAGCTTGCAGTTGGCAGTGGCATGGTTGAGAACCTCTGGGTAAGGAGTAAGGGACAAACAAATAATGTGGATGTCATCAAGGGAGTCTACTATAGACTACACAGTCAGGACAATGAAATCAATCATAGAATCATAGAATCATAGAACGTTAAGGGATTGGAATGGACATTAAAGACCATCTAGTCTCAACCCTCCCGGCCATGGGCAGGGACGCCTCCTACTAGACCAGGTTGCTCAAGGCCTTATCCAGCCTGGCTTTGAACACTGCCAGGGGTTGGGGCATCCACAACCTCCCTGGGCAACCTGTTCCAGTGTCTCACCACCCTCACAGTAAAAAAATTCTTTTTAATATCTAATCTATATTTCCCCTTTCAATTTGTACCCATTGCTCCTTGTCCAATCATTACAGTTCCTGATGAAGAGTCCCTCTTTGGCTTCCCTGTAGGACTCCAGATACTGGAAGGTTGCTATGAGGTCTCCACACAACCTTCTCCAGGTTGAACAGCTCCAACTTTTTCAGTCTATCTCCACAGACAAGGTGCTTGAGTCCTCTTATCAACTTAGTGGCCTCCTCTGGACTTGCTCCAACAGTTCTATGACCTTATGTTGGGTACAATAGAACTGTATGCAATGGGGGGGGTGGGGGGTGGGGTGGGGTGTCTTACCAGAGCAGAGTAGAAGGGGAGAGTCACCTCCTTCAACCTGCTGTTCACTCTCCTTTGGATGCAGCCCAGGATTCTGTTGGTTTTATGGGCTGTGAGCACACATTACCTGCTCATGTTGAGTTTTTTATCAACCATCACCCCCAAATCCTCTGCAGGACTGCTCTCAGTCACTTTGCCCAACATGTAGATGTGTCTGGAATTGCCAAAATCCAGGTGTAGGACCTTGAACTTGGCCTTGTTGAACTTCATGAGGTTTGTACAGGCCCACCACTCAAGCCTGTCCAGGTCCCTCTGGATGCCATTCCTTCCCTCCAGCGTGTTGACCACACCACACAGCTTGGTGTCATCAGCAAATTTGCTGAGGGTGGCCTCAATCCCACTGTCCATGTCACCAACAAAGATGTTGAACAGTATCAGCCCCAGTACTGACTCCTGAGGGAAACCACTCATCACTGGTCTCCACATGGACATTGAGTGTTCGATCACAACTCTTTGTGTGTGACCATCCAGCCAGCTCTTTATCCACTGAGTGGTCCACGCATCAAATCCATGTCTCTCCAATTTGGAGACAAGGATGTCATACAGGACAGTGTCGAATGCTTTGCATAAATCCTGGTAGATGATGTCATTTGCTCTGCCCCATCCACCAATGCTGTGGCGTTACTCTGGGAGTTAATGAAAAACACCTGAAGGACAACAGTCATGGGTCACAGCCAGCACGGCTTCCTGAGGGGAAAGTGCTGCTTGTCAAACTTAATTTCCTCTTACAAGATAATCCACCTAGTTGACCAAGAGAAGTCTGTTTGGGATTTCAGTAAAACTTTCGATATTCTCTCACAGTATCCTTCTGGACAAAATATCCAGCACACAGCTGGATAAACACATCATGCAATGGGTGAGCAACTGGCTCATGGGTTGGGCACAAAGGGTTACATCAGGCTGCCGACCAGTGACTAGTGGGGTTCCACAGAGCTTCATCTTAGGCTCATTTCTCTTCAACATCTCGATAAATTACTTGGACACAGGACTTGAAGGTATACTAAATAAGTTTGCTGATGACACTAAACTTGGAGGACCTATTGACTCCCTCGAGGGCAGAGAGCCTCTGCAGAGAGACTTTGAAAAATGAGAGGGCTGGGCAATCACCAACCATATGGAGTTTAACAAAGAAAAGTGCTGGATTCTGCACCTGAGACGGGGCAACCTTGGATGTACAGACAAACAGGAGAACAAAAGGCTGGAGAGCAGTGCTGCAGAAAGGAACCTGGGGGTCCTGGTCAAAGGGTTGTTGGATTTGAGTCAGCAGTGCCCTGGCAGCCAGGAGGACCAACCGTGTCCTGGGGTGCATCAGGCACAGCATCACCAGCTGGGCAAGGGAGGGGATTGTCCCACTCTTCTCTGCACTGATGCAGCCTACCCTTAAGTCCTGTGTGCAGTTTTGGGCACCACAATGTAAGAAAGATGTAAAACTATTAGTGAGCATCCAAAGGAGGGCAACAAAGATGGTAAAGGGTCTAGAGGGGAAGCCATACGAGGAGTGGTTGAGGTCACTTGCCTTGTTCAGGCTGGAGGAGACTGAGGGTAGACCTCATTGCAGTCTACAGCTTCCTCATGAGGGGAAGAGGAGGGGCAGGCACTGATCTTTCTAGTGACCAGTGACAGGACTCAAGGGAATGACATGAAGCTGTGTCACAGGAGGTTTAGGTTGGATATCTGGAAAAGGTTCTTCACCCAGAGGAGGGTTGGGCTCCCCAGGGAAGTGGTCACAGCACCAAGCCTGCCAGAGTTCAAGAAGTGTTTGGACAATGCTCTCAGGCACATTGTATGATTCTTGGGGTGTCCTGTGCAGGGCCAGGAGTTGGACTTGATGATCCTGATGGGTCCCTTCCAACTCAGGATATTCTATTATTCTATGATTAATATAACATTCTTTATTCAATGCCACGGTAACATGGTATGTGATTATGAATGTTATTCTCATTGCTAAAGTGTCTTAACTTGCTTTCCTATCCTAGGGAAATATCCCTGCCTTAGACCACATCTGTCATCTACTAATTCAGAACACATAAGGGAGCCTGCTACTTTAGTATGATGGCTTGAGGATTATAATAATCATTTTGCTTATTGAACCTAAACAGGCACTTTGTTACACCTGCATTTCCAACCTTACCTTGATACACTACTGTGTGTATGGAAAGGTAGCTGTTCCAACACATCTGAAAAATTTCAGTCTAGTGAATCAATTAAGTTTCATATAATGTAAAAAGGGAGGAGAACTTGTTATACAGCTGTTTAGCAAGGAAGATTCGTGTGCTTACCTCTAATTATGGGACTGCAGCCACAGTGCATAAGGTTAAACTCCATAGTAAGCTGCAAGGCGCTCTTTTAAGGGAAGAGGAAACTGGTCAGAGAAACGCCTCCAATTCTCATCCCCAACTTGATTTTTAAATCCATGAAGAATCTAGAAATGAGAAGGGGGAGGGAAATCTAGATAACCATTAAACAGTAGATACATGATCATTATTTACTAGCAGCATATGCAGTAAGCCATAAACTGCTGGATTCTGCATCTGTCCATTTGAATTTCTCAGTTTAATATTTAAATGTTACTAGGAGAAAAAGGAAGTCCAGGAAACTTCCTAGCCTGATTCTGATGCCTTAGGTTTTAACTTTTTATTTTCTACATCAGGACTGCTCTAGTGTATGACTCTAAGACTCCATAAATTGTCAGCTAGTGTTCTGTTACTGTCATTTAGATGAAACAATTTCTCTCTGGGCTGGAGTTTCAAGGACATACTGTTTCTCCAAAAGCCCAAAATGTAAACAACCATGGACAGCAGCAAAGAGAAGAAGAGGACAAACTGGGGATGGGACTTCAGGACCTGAAGCTGTAATTGGACAATGGGTTTCTGATATGCAGATGGACCAAAGGTATATCTGTCCAGAAAGCACGTGCTAGGCATCCATTTTGGGTGTAGTCTCTGTGAGACTCCTGCATGGCCCAAAGTGTACCTTGTTTTAATAAATACTTCTTTTATTCTTTTAACTCTGTCCAGCTTCTGTTTCAGGTCAGCCTTTTGTAAGGCATCAGTTTGGCCTTTGGACTAATATTCATTGCTTGTCCTCCATGCTAGTGGCAATGAAATCACAAAGCGTAGTTCAAGGGTGATCAAAAGAGACTTTAAGCCCTTGGGACAGTTGGTGAGGGAAGCAGGAGCACAGGTTATTTTTTCCTCTCTTCTTCTAGGTGCAGGCAGTGACATTGAAAAAAACAGATGGACCCAGTCCATTAATGCATCACTCTGTGACTGGTGTTGCTGCCAAAATTTTGGTTTCTTTGATAATGGGATAGCCTACATGGCACTGGGCTTGCTGGATTCAGATGAGATTTATCTTTCTCAAAGGAGGAAGGAGTCAAGAGCAAGTGGGGCTTATTGACAGGGCTTTAAACTGGATATGATGAGGGAAGGGGACATCATCAGGTTTAACAGTGATAAGGTGTGGGATGGCATGTCATCTCGCTCATAGCAGATAGATGCTGGAGCCAGCAAGATGCCCAGAGCCTGAAGAAGGATCAAATGTCAGCAGGAGAGAACCTGAAGGGCAGCACAAAGAAATTCCAGCCACTCCAGACAGAAAGTCAGCTTCACCTGGGGCTCAACATAAATGCCTCTATGCCAATGCATGCAGCATGGGGAACAAACAGGAGGAGAAAGACTATAATCTTATTGGCATCACAGAGACGTGGTGGGATGATTCCTATGACTGGAGTGCTGGAATGGAAGGATACAGACTCTTTAGGAAGCATAGGCTAGGGGAGATGAGGAGGGTGTGTTGCCCTCTATGTCAATGACCAGCTAGAGTGCATGGAGCTCTGCCTGGGGATGGATGAGGAGTCGACTGAGAGCTTGTGAGTCAGGATTAAAGGAAGGGCAAGGACAGACGACATTATAGTGGGGGTCTGCTACAGGCCACTCAACCAGGAAGACTGAGCTGATGAGATTTTTGCAGACAGATAGGAGTGGCCTCACATTCACAAGCCCTGGTCGTTCATGGGGGACTTAAACCACCCTGACATCTGTTGGAGGGACAACACAGCAGGGCACAGGCAATCCATAAGGTTCCTGGAATGTGCTGATGACAACTTCCTTCTCCAAGTGAAAGAGGAGTCCATGATGAGAGGTGCTATGCTGGACCTTATTCTCACCAACAAGGAAGGGCTGGTGGGAAATGTGAAGCTCAAGGGCAGCCTTGGCTGCAGTGACCATGAGATGGTGGAGTTCAAGACTCTTGAGGCAGCAAGGAGGGTGCACAAGCTCACTGCCCTGGACTTCAGGAGAGCTGACTTTGGCCTCTTCAGGGATCTGCTTGGTAGAGTGCCGTGGGATAGAGCCCTGGAGGGAAGAGGGGCCCAAGAGAGCTGATTGATATTCAAGGATTGTCCCCTCCAGACTCAAGAGCAATGCATTCCAACAAAGAGGAAATCAGGGAAGAACACCTGTGTGGATGAACAAGGAGCTCCTGGACAAACTTAACCACAAACAGGTAGCTTACAGAGGGTGGAAGCAGGGAAAGGTAGCCTGGGAGGAATACAGAGAGATTGTCCAAACAGTCAGGGATCAGGTTAGGATAGCTAATGCTCTGATAGAATTAAACCTGGCCAAGGGCATCAAAGGTAACAAAAAAAGCTTCTTCAGGTACATCAGAGATAAAGGAAAAACTGGGGAAAATGTGGATCCTCTCAGGAAGAATATGGGAGACCTGGTTACCCAGGACATGGAGAAGGGTGAGGTACTCAATGACTTTTTTGCCTCAGTCTTCACCAACAAGTGTTCCAGACATACTGTTCAAGTTGCGGAAGATGAAAGCAGGGATTGAGACTGGGTTCAAAACTATTTAGGGTACCTGAAGGTGCACAAGTCCATGGGACCTGACGAGATACATCCACTGGTCCTGAGGGAACTGGCCAAGGAAGTGGCTAAGCCACTATCCATCATATTTAAGAAGTCATGGCAGTCCAGGAAAGTTTCCCTTGACTGGAAAAGGGGACACATAACCCCCATTTTTAAAAAGGGAAATAAGGAAGTCCCAGGGAACTACAGGCCAGTCAGTCTCACCTCGGTGCCAGGCAGTGTCATGGAGCAGATCATCCTGGAAACTATGCTAAGGCAAATGAAAAATAAGGTGATGATTTTTGACAGCCACCATGGCTTCACCAAAGGCAAAACAAGCCTGAAAAATTTGGTGGCCTTATATGATGAGGTTACAGTAGTGGTGGATGAGGGAAAAGAAGCTGACATCATCTACCTGGACTTGTGCGAAGCATTTGACACTCTTACATGACATCTTGGGCTCTAAAACTGAAGAGACGTGGATCTGATGGGTGGACCACTCAGTGGATAAGGAATTGGCTGGATGGTCACACTCAAAGAGTGTGGTCAACAGCTCAATGTCCATGTGGAGACCAGTGACAAGTAGTGTCCTCAGGGGTCAGTGTTGGGACCGGCACTGTTTAACATCTATGTCAGTGACACGGACAGTGGGATTGAGTGCACCCTCAGCAAGTTTGCCAATGACACCAAGCTGTGTGGTGGGGTAGACACACTGGAGGGAAGGGATGGCATCCAGAGGGACCTGGACAGGCTTGAGAGGTGGGTCTGTGCAAACCTCATGAAGTTCAACAAGTCCAAGTCCCATTGCCCATGGGAATCGCATGAGGTTTAATAAGAACAAGTGCTGGTGCTGCAGCTGGGTCAGGTCAACTCCTGGTATCAACACAGGCTGGGAGATGAACAGATCGAGAGCAGCCCTGCCAAAAAGACTTGGGGGTGCTGTTGGATGAGAGGCTGGACATGAGCTGGCAATGTGTGCTTGCAGCACAGAAAGCCAATTGTATTCTGGGATACATCAAGGGGTGTGACCAGCAGGTCGAGGGAGGGGATTCTGCCCCTCTGCTCTGGTGAGACCCCACCTGGAGTATTGCATCCAACTCTGGGGTCCCCAGCACAGGAAGGACATGGACCTGTTGGAGTGAGTCCAGAGGAGGCCACTAAGCTGATCAGAGGGCTGGAGCCCCTCTTCTATGAAGACAGGCTGAGAGAGTTGGGGTTGTTCAGCCTGGAGAAGTAAAGGCCCCAAGGAGACTTTAGAGCACCTTCCAGTACCTAAAGGGGGTTTATAAGAGAGCTGGAGAGGGACTTTTCACAAGGGCATGGAGTGATAGGACAAGGGGGAATGACTTCAAATTGAAAGAGGGCAGGTTTAGATTAGATGCTGTGAAGGTGGTGAGACACTGGAACACTTTGCCCAGAGAGGCTGAGGACTCCCCATCCCTGGAGGTGTTCAAGGCCAGGTTGGATGGAGCACTGAGCAACCTTGTCTAGTGAAAGGTGATTCTGGCCATGGCGGTGGGTTGGAACTAGATCTTTAAGGTCCCTTCCAACCCAAACCTTTTTGCAATTCTATGATTCTAATGTCTTTCTTAAAGAAAAAAAAAACACCATTTCAGTTAAGGGTGACACATACAATATAGCTATGCACACAGATTAGCATAAAATATAAAAACATATATTCTATATAAATGTAAATATACATATGTATGTGTATGTAGTTTTAATGACTATGGTGACAACCTAGAGTTAGGCTAAACATTTTGTCAATTGACACAGTTTATTTGTTAAGATTACTGAGTTCATATTTATTTTTTTAAACCTGTAATATGTTCTGGGAGGAAAGCTGAGCCAGAACCACCGCCAGCATTTGACAGAATGAATGCCTGTCAATTTCTTGCAAAAACAAAAGTATCGTGTGAGAGCTGTGTTTTTTCCATGGAACCTATAGTAAACTTAGTAAAAAGGAAGCTATTAAAATCTTTTGTGTCTTGAAAGAACAGGGATCCAAAGCATAAGAGGGGGAAAAAAACAGATTATCAAATCTACAGATTTCAGTCTGGACCCTCATTTTTAACTGAAAGCCACAAAAATTGAATGACACTGTCAAAAAGGTCTTAGTATTTTAGCTTGAAAACAGCAGGTTAAAAGGCAAACATGAAAGAAGAAAAGCAGATGAAATGGCTCCTCTTAGTATAAAATAATGCAGTCTCTAAAGTTTTTGTTTGTTTTTCTTTTTTAAACTCAAAGGTACTCAATTGTGAAACAGTCTATTATGAAAACATCCTCACAAAAAAGGCAATGTCAAAGCTCATGATACTGAGTTCATCCTCAACACAACTTTCTCAAGCAGAGCTGTTCCTTAACAGCATGTAGCAATAATA
Organism: Eopsaltria australis; assembly: GCA_034509425.1. Taxonomy (NCBI): domain Eukaryota; kingdom Metazoa; phylum Chordata; class Aves; order Passeriformes; family Petroicidae; genus Eopsaltria; species Eopsaltria australis. Next base: position 240,438 of record JAVTVJ010001010.1, on the reverse strand, counting down.
TTACAGTGACACAAGTTAATTTACTGCTTTTCTCCCTGAAAGAGACCTTCCACAGACAGATTCACCTCTCTTTCCTAACCCAAAGAGTCTGATTCCCCAGCTGCCAAGAAACTACCGAAAAAATCTAAGAATGTTCAGGTACAATGAAAGGAGCACTTTAAAAAAGTTATCTTACAGGACAATTTTAGCAATTGAGTTTCAGTTACAGTATTTGGATATCTTGCTTTTATAAAACGTGATACAATTAGGATATATATCAGGTCTCAACAGTGGCAGCTCATGTACCTTTGCTCTTGGAAGGAGTATTTTGTCTCTTAGCTCTAGTGCTCCAAAACCAACAAACCAACCAACCCACCCCCCCAAAACCCAAACACTATCCGCTATCAAGAGAAAGACCTCAGGGGACTACAAATTTTTTTTCTCATTATTTCTAAAAGGCATAATTATTGTTGGAAAATATGTAACTGGACTACAATAATCATGTATTCAACTAACATAAAAACTCATTCCAATGAGGAAGTAATGTAAAAAATTTGTATGCCATCACTTGAAGAAATCTTTGTCTCTGTTCTTGCTTGGCAAAAACCACAAAAAATACACTTTAAAAAGCAAGGATGTCCTTATGCCAAGTGACCAAGAAACACTGTGTCTACTTTGAATGCATTAGATGCCACATGGATATCCTGGAAAGAATCTGAAAAAGAAGAGCATAGCTTACTGAAGCAAGTATTGAATGCTGAAGGACCAGGACAGAAACATGTACTGAAACTGTTTTGGACAACCATCACAGATAGCATCCTGGACTTTCTTTTAAGCTTGTGTCCTGGGTTAGTCAGGAGGGGTAAAAATCTAGGAAGTGACCTATGCTGCAGGAAGGGATATAACTTACTTCCTGGGAGAGAGAGCCAATAACCAGGTAGTTTTAAGGATTGATATGTAGGTAAACCAATTAAGAGATGATCCGCCTTCGAGGAAAAAATCATATATAAGCAGAGGACCTCCGAGCCTCCTCCTCTTTTGCCCTGCTGCTGTGTAGACAGGAGCATCTCCCTGCTTCTCTCCCCGGTAAGGCCCCCGCCTCCTTCCAAAAGAGAATGGGGGAGGGGGGGCAAGGGAGGTTTGGAACAGCCATGCAGCTGCAGCTGGGCGTGGGGGAGGAACCGGCCTGGGGTCTCAGGAGATACAGTTCAGCTGGCATGTCAGCTACACGAGACAGGGCCGGGCCCCCTGCTCCGGACCAGGAAGGACTGGGCCGGACTCCAACCAGCTCGGGCCAGGCCCTGCCCTATCGCCCCAGGCCTGGCTGGCCCTACCAGGCCGAGCCAGCTTCGCAGAGCCAGGCCACAGAGACTCTGAGTGCTTCTGCCGTCCGACTCAGAGTTTGCAAACAACCCGGCAGAGACCACGTGATCATCACACTGCCAGAGAGAGGGAGAGAGAGAGAGAATTAACTCTATCCATGCCTGGACTAAACTTGCAGACACCCATCCTTCCTTGCACAGAGAGAGGAACGAGTGAGGACATCTACATAAAGGCAGAATAGAGACTTTACAGTCAGTGAGGAAAGCAGAACCAATGCCTAGAGGGAGGAGCATGAGAAGTGCTTTGAGAGTGAAGCTGAAAATTCTTTTGTAGAACTATGGTTGGGTCTGAGCTAATAAATTCCCTGTAATATATGAAGGAATAGTCCAAAGGGGGGATGTGATGTTCTAATGGCAGCCAGTGAGCCAAGGCACCTGGGTGGAGGTGAGTAGGTGCTGAAATAAGTGCAACCTGATGAGAAGCTTGAGCTGAGACACAGAAGATGCTGTGAGCTGTCCCTGGCCCCAGGGAATACTGGAAAACTTGTGTTGCCAAGACAACCTGTGTTCCTAGACACAGAAGAAGGGGATTTTCTTCGCTGCTGCAATAGAATTGCTCATCCTTAAAAGGGTACCCCATGGATGGCCATGACCCCCCTGTAGTAGCTGTGGGAAGGCTACTGGTGTGGGGGGAGGAATCCTCCACAAGCAGATCTTTCCTCCCAGGTGGCTGCTGGTGGAGAGGCTGAAGACCCATAAATAACTGTATTTTCTTACAGAGAATCCATGGTATAAGCAAAAGAGACTTCTCTCCCTAAATGAACTGAAGCAAGGACTATTTCAGAGGTGGTAAACTGACTGGAGGTCAAAGTGTTGTCTTTGTGTGTGTTGTCAGGTATAAAGAAATGGAGAGGTGGGGGGGGAGGAGGGGTGGTCTGAGTATTTTGTTCTGGTTCTTCTTGTTTTTTTTCCTTTTCCTCTTTGTGTTAGGTGTATTAATAAACTTTCTTTATATTTTATAAATTTTGAGTCTGCTTTGCCTACTCCTAATCCTCATCTCACAGCAAACATCAGGTAAATTTTGGTTAGTGTGCTAGCATTTGGCCACAAACTCGAATAGGCAAACTGAAAACCACTACAGCTTGTATTTCTTGTTTCCTTATGCTGATGTTAGAATACTCACAAACATGCATTTCCTGACCCTGATATTTCTTCGAAGCTTCTCAAATATTTGGTCTCCTAACTAGAACAGTGAGAATTTTGTCTTTGGTACTCAAGACGGCATTCCAATGTTCTAGTCCATTCTGATGCACACACTTGGCATTACTTGAAGAAGAAGTGCCAATATTGGCCCACAATCCAAGTATGTGCTTAGAAATATGTTCTGTTTTGTCTTTAAGAGGACCATTAACTTTTGACATATATCCTTCCTAAAACTAGAGATTTCACTTTACAACATATGAGGAAAGCCACACTACTGAACAATAACAGCATCTGTGCAAGAAACTGAAATAAGTTTATTTTGTTCTGGTTTGACTGAAGACACTAGCGCATAAACACAATATATTACTTTCTGTCTCTCTGTGTGCTTTGTTTATTTTACAGAGGGTAAACAGTCCTTTTGCTTAAATTCTATTGACACTTTGTCTAGGGGTACATTTTTGGCTATCTCTGTACATAAGTTTCTTGAAGACTTGCTTATCCAAGAGGAATTCTGAGGAGGGTTAAGCAGTCCCAAAAACTTATTTTCAGATGGAGCAAGATAAACAGATCAGGATACTACTGGAAGATTTTCCATTTTCAATTTTCTAGATATTTCTAAAAAAAAAAAATTATTCTTAGGGAGGATGGGTCTTAAACCACACAGATTTCATTTTCTAGAAAAGAAAAAAAACGTGAAAAAATTTTTCTATGTGGTATGAAACCCCCTGCTCTTCCAAATGCAGTCAAAACATAGTAGGCTGGACATTATGAAAATATAGGTTAAAAAAATCAGATATTTATGATGTTTTGTCTGAAGGTTTATGACTTTGCAAGAAAGCCTTCATGACCACAAATACAATAAGTGCTAATAATGGAAATAGGAAACAAGAAAAAAAAGGATCCAAAATAACCACAGTTCAGATATACTGTCATACTAGAAACATTACCTTACAGAACATGTCTCGTAGATCATCTTTTGGGTTAATCCACGATGCAACAGCATCACAAAAAAAAATAAAGTCCTATAAATTAAACAATCACATAGATTAGGAACCTCACATTTATAGGTCTGAAAACAATGCCCAATATTTGCTCTATGAACTATGCAGGGTATCTGATCCTAATTCACACCTGCTTTTAGTTTTATGCCTTTATTTTCTAGTTAATTCAGACAATAATGGTAAGCTATTTTATGTTCAAGTATATGGAAATAGAAATATCTGAGTGTAGGAATAACTTTGTTTAATAGGATTTTTTATTAAATTGAACCACAGTTAAAAACACCCCAAACCAACAAACACCCCCTCCCCTCCCATACCACACTTGTCTAACTAATTCTTTCAGTACACATTACAAGTTTGCAAATCAATCATCTTAATAACAATCAACAAACTCAGGATCACACTTGCAACTTACTCTTGTGTATTTTCAGTTGGGGAAAAAGCTGTTGTATTTTTTCAAGCAGAGCCAGAAGTTGTTTCTGGGATACACAGAATGTGTACCCGTTCAAAACTAAAGCCACCCCAAAATGACTATTTTGCATTACCTCCTACTATACCATTAAAACATCAGTCTAAATGATTAAGTTGATAATGCACATTTTTGGATAGGAACTGAGGATAACAACTACATAGGGGAAGAGCTGGGATAATGAAGAGAGTCCTTAATTGTTCCGTCCGTTTAAGCTGTGTGAAAGAACAGACAGCAGAACAGGGAAATGCTAAGTACAAGATAGGAGATAAGTGAAATGAACTGAAAAATTCAAAACAAGATAGAAGTTCAGTTCTTGCATTTCAGGGAGAAGGATTCCAGGCAGAGGAGGGAAATTCACCTTTATTTTCCTCTTAGAAAATATTACCTTTGTACAGCTTTACCTTGGAGCTGCATAGACTAAAGAGCAAATCATATTCTATTTTTGAGATGTACAATTTATTTTAAAGGGATGCATCTTCCTTGTCATATTGACTATTTAAGCAATATATCCAAATTTGAAAGAGAATCTTCCCTGCCCAAGTTTTAGGAATGAAGGGGTGGTTATTGTTTTTGTTTTGTTTCTTTTTTTAAAAGCCTAGGTTGTATCTGAAAAATAGGTTTCAGTATGTCAGCTTTTGCCTTGTATTTTCATACATATCATCAACATAAAAAAGACTGTTAGAAGTATCAAAATGCAGTTAATCAAAGTTCATTATTGACATATTCCTTGTAAGTAAAAGACAGAAAATTAATTTAACAATGCTGTCTTTTCCTTTCCATAAGTGATAATTACTGAAGCAGAAATCCTGACGTATCATGATATGTATAATTTGAAATATAAACATTTTGGTCTCCTTGATGCCTAAAAAGAAGTTACAGCACATACTACTGGGAATCAACATCAAGCTAAATTTTTTCATACTCCATATACAGCTTTCACTAAATTTCACATGAGCAAAGAAAAAAGAAGATCTATTTATGTATCTTACTTGGACTACTCCACTGGGGTTGACTGAGATCATGGTACATATGCCGCGGAAAGCTGAATCCTTTTCCTCATTGTCTCTTATGTTTCGCAGAGAAGTGCACCTAGTAAGTTGGAGAGCAAAACTTAACTAATTCTATTACTTTTTCATTCAATCAAGTCAGGACTAGATGACAGCATTTGATGGAATAAGTCACACTGATAAGATTATCTGAAACACTATTTTGAACACTTAGAAAGATACTTGTTGCACACGGTATTTACTAGTATATTCCCACTAGGTATCATCTACAGAATCTTGCTTTCCTGTTGCACTATATACAGTTAGAAAGTGTGACTTGTATTCCATTAAATACAAAAGAAACACATATATAAAATAATTATAGAAATTATCATTATTAGAAGCGGAACATATAATACTATTGCAATATGAATTATGTCAGATATCACTTAAAGAGAAATTATTTAACCTTTACAGCAGCAAGCAAGCTATTTTATACATAACAAGTATAGAAATATATTCCTTACAGCAATTCAAGCCTCAGACTGAATTTTAAGTAATGCACAGTTTAAATTTTAGAGTATTTGCATGCACTGTATTATCATTCTCGTGGATTTTAAAATGCTCTTTCATAGTCAAGCTTTAACACGCATGTGACAATCTTATCCCATGCATAAATTAGTCATTAGCCACAACATAAAGAATACATGACAGTGCTACTAAAAACTCACAAACCTGATAGGACAAGATTAGTCACATGGTTGGCAATGATTAAGGATTGAGATTTTGTAACCAACTGAAAATATATCTAAAAGTGAGATAGAAGAAAGAAAGAAAGAAAGAAAGAAAGAAAGAAAGAAAGAAAGAGAAAAAGAAAGAAAGAAAGAAAGAAAGAAAGAAAGAAAGAAAGAAAGAAAGAAAGAAGAAAAATGAATTAAAAAAATTTTTGAATAATACACACCAGGGTCTTATAAACTGCTGTAGCATGGGGGCCACCTCTTGAGGACAAACGTAACCAAGACGACCAATTGTTATTGCTAAGGTAATGCAATCACGGTTATACACCACCAAACGCCAACCAAGACATGAGCAAATGAGGGGGGAGGAGAAAAAATAAAGAAAAAACAACAAATAACTCAGAAACAGAAGCCAACAGAATCTGTATATGATAGTAAACATAAGATTTCACCAGTGCTGTTTATTACAACCCCTTGAATAAGAGGCAGCAACATATATGGTATAGTCTCCAGGGTAAAAGAAAAATTAAAGAAGTAAATGAGAGAACACCAAAAAACACAATTTAAAATAAAAAGGCTTTCTGATGTAAGCAGTCATTCTGCTCTCTTCAGAATCACCTCTTAGAGTAAACTTACCTACTATACACTTAAAAGTTTTTAATAAAAAGTACTATTATGGATACTATTGATAGAAAGAAATTAACCATTTTCAGTTTTAGTATCAAGGAGTCCTAAATGTTTTATTTTTTCACTATTTAGAATTCAAGATTTTAGTAGGCCTACTATTTATCAGTAAAAATATATTAATAAACACTTTTACACTGAATGCATTGTGGTCTATCTAATAAACACTAAATAGATTAAACACTCTCAAAGAAACCCAAATATTTGCTTTCTTTATAATCTTGTAGAAAAATTAAAGTGGTTGCTAGCTCATAGCAACTGACTGGAGAAAAATATTTTTTTAATTCAAATATTTCTCCTGTTCAGAAAAACTTCCTCATAAAAGTTGTATAATAATCTGACTTCTGATACAAAAGCATAAAGACAAAAAAAAAAGTAAAACTGCTTCTCTGAATGATTAGGTTCTGTGGTCATTTGTTCTGAGGGCCAGACTGAAGTCTATCATCATGCAAGTGTGTTTTAATGGTGTTTGCTCAACTCACAAAAGATTAATCTTTAGAAAAAAGAGAAGGTGGGAAATAATGTATCAGGATTACCCTGAAGCAAAATACATGAATAATACTAAAATCCAGCAGATTTATATGAAGCAGAGAAAAGAAACCTATGTTCAAGGGACATACTATGCAACACTAATTAACAGGCATTTGTGAACAGTTTCATGAAACATGCAATAAAGCAGATGATGCTTTCTCCAATAAAAGTTTAGTGTAGGATACACTAGCAGTTTGAAATGCACCCATTCCATGAAAGCTGCATCTCACTGGTAATGTACTATTTTGCCCAGACATTACTTGATTTCAAATTTTCAGCAGATCTAATATAAAACTGCATTTGAAGTGATACTTTCAAATGAAAATGCACTTTTAAGGTTTATCTGTAAATTCTCACAGCTGGAGTCTATACAAAGAATAGTAATTTCTGTCAAAGCTTAACTTTTTGGCATGTACTCATTATTTTCTATGCAACTATTTTACTTAAGCTGATCTGATGTTTCCATAACAGAAGTCTTTTCGTAGCTCATTACATAACAACCTACAGTAGAAAACATTAATACTCTTGCATGCACCAATGGCATGTAGCACAATATCCCACAACAAACTTATAATTACACCACACTCAACATTTATTTGCAGTTATGCATCTGCATTTAAAGTAACTATTAAGATACTAAAAAAAGTCAGTGTTTGGATGCCTAAAAAATTCTCTAGCAGTGATGGAAGCAAACTTTTAGGTACTGGATGTTTCTCAGATACAGCTATTACATATCCATCAATGCAGATGAAGGGGGCTGGGGGCAAGGGGTAAAAAAATTTATATTGCTATACTATTCCATGGTGCATTTCATAACAAGCAATTAGCATGAAAATTATCTTTTCAAAAAGCAGTACCTATAATATGCCAGACAACTAGGCAATTTTTCCTTCAAGTTCACCTTCCCTGCTAAATGAGGGGATGGGGTGTGGAGAATACTGAAGGAAAAATATGCATAGAAAGAAATCCCAATTTTTCTCATACTTAGCTCAAGCCCAAATGTAACTAGCACTGAATTTGCATAATTTTCAATTATGTCCAGTATAATGACTAAGCTATCATTTTTCTTACAAGACAGTTTTCAAACAGAAAAAAGTCAAAAGATTCTCAATTAGTAAAATAGTAAACCTGAAACCTGTTAAATTATTAATAAAGTTTTGCTGAAGTATGGAAGATACTCTTCATACCAGAACATGCCCTCTATAAATGCAAAAAACCAAGCCTCAGAAATTTCAGTTCAATAAGGCATTTGGGGACTGCTTCCAATTTGGAAGGCAATGCAGCTGGCCAGAACATAGAAACATACATGCCACTGTTAAGACTTCTTTTCAGAAATTTGTTATTAAGTGACCAGGTAATAGAAATGATACATAATTTTAGTTATGCTGTGGTAAAATCACCATCACAGATCTAGATTTTTGTGCATATTACTACAAATTAATGTAAAAAAAAGTGCATTATTGTAAATGCAGAGTTCATTATTTGTTATATATATGCCAATTACATTTGTTTCAAACACTAGACATATACATACAGTACACATGTAAGGACATGCATATATTAAAATCAGTGTAAAGCCACTAGGTCTTTAAGTGTTACTGCATACCTCTGACATATTTTTATACAATAATAAAATTGGAAGAATACTTAAATAGATGATAAATAAATATAAAATGCTATAAAGGTGAGAAAACAATAACTTTAATAATCTAGATATATGATAGATGTTTTTCTGCAAGACTGAGACTTGTAAGAGTTTCTGCAAAACAGCTCTTTTTGCTTATAAAAGCCAAATATATAGCAATAAAATAAGTTCTATTCATTTTTTTAAATCATTGTAGAAAAAAAGTTAATTCTCTTCACCATAAATGATTCAGTTTTTGGATACCTGTGTTCTCTAACAATGTCTTTGGTGTGTTGGGTCTGTTAATTATTTCTACAAGCTGGTGCAACACCATTGGAATATAATGCTGCATCTCTATACCTGAAACAGCCAAAAGAAAACCATTCAGAAGAAAATGACCATTAATATACATAATCTATTTAGATCTGGTACATCGAACTTACTGTCAAAGACAAGAATGTAAAACTTAATTTAAAATTTTAACATGAAAGCATCACTAGAAATAAAAAAACCCCACAACCCAAACCAACCATTCTAAATATGCAAATATTCAAAGAAAAAAATCTTACCCATTTGGATGGAGATTTCTCCAATCGCCCAGGTGGCATTGTTACACACAGAAATGAATTCAGGGTTTAGGTTTGTTCCCAAAATGGGCATGAAATCAGCTAGAAAGAACAACATTTTAAAATCTCATCACACAATACAACCATCTTGTTCCATTACTGTAAGATCACAAGGAGAGGGAGTTTTAAAAAAACAATCATTGTAAGCGTATTTAAATTCTTGTAAAGCATTATACCTGAATTAACAAGAACTGTATTTTTGCTATATATCAGATTAATCTGGATGATATAACCTAAGCAGATCAATGCAAATCCTTTCAAATTATGATTTTAAAATATTTCTGATAGATTTTACATTTATGTAACTCTAGAAACCTTTTTTATCCCCTTCCCAGGAATAGGAAAAGAAAAGCACACCTGAATAGATTTGTATTCAGCTGTGCTAAAAAAAATTACTAAACACCTCTCCCCAAAACAAACACCCCCTTCAACAACAAAAACAAAAAAACCCCAAACACAACACCAAGCCCCCCCAAAAAACTCCCTTCAACAACAAAAACAAAAAAACCAACAAACACAACACCAAGGCCCCCCAAAAACCTCAACAGTCAACAACAATGAAGACTAGAAAGCAAATCCCAGCCTTGATTAAAATGATAGATGTTATAATCTATCCTTGTGACTAACATTTCACTAAAATTTAAATTCCAAGCCTATCCAAGCATTCATAGATTCTAGTAGAACAAAAAACCTACAAAGCAACTGTTCTAATTGAAGTCTAAGTACATCTGTTTCGCTGTATTCCAGGAAAACAGGAAGCATGTTACATTATAAAAATCAAGCAACAAAATGAACTTTTGCTCTGTCGACAAAAAGAACAACACATCTTAAACACAGTTCAAAGGAGAAAAGATTACAGACCCTTGCTGATAAAGGAAAACTAAAATCTACAACACCATGACAAGGTAACCCACAGAAAAGGGAAACTTAACAATGGCTAAAGCATCCTCCTATCTGTTTGTAAAACAATTCAATTATTTAATTTGTAAAAGAAACATACCGATGCAAGGCTTAACATGCTGAAAACACGCCTTTGTCAGATCACCTAACAATGCAAAAGAACTCTGCCGTACCTCAGGCATTTTATCCTAAAGAGAGGAAGAAAAAAATTCTGATAATTCTAGAAGTGTTTCTGATTCTCTTTAGAAAGAAAATTCTTGGATTAAACAGATTACTCATCTCACCTGCATACATTGGTACATTAGTGTGAGGATATTGCTGCAAGCCACTAGCTGTTCAATGTTGCCTCCAAGTCCTTCAGCTAAACCACTGAGTAAATCAAGAGCTACAATCATGAAATCTTTATCTGGAGCCTCATATTGGTCTGGCTGAGCATTGTGCAACTGCAACAAATAATTATGCATTTTCAAAATGAGTGTTAGATTTTCTCAGGGGCATGCATAAAAGTAAAAACAAACAAACAAGTTTCAGAACTGCAGCTTCATTTAAATATTCAATAGTTGATACTACAAATCTCCCTGCAAACCCCTAACTTTACATAGTTAATACATTGGTTTAAGGAGATATTCTGAAAACATTGGAATAGCAATAGAAAAATACCATGGCTTGTGCAAGAGTCTTCTGCACCAGATTTACACAACGCTGGTACACAGGCTCACAGTATGGAAGAAATCCAGATTGCAAGGCGGTAGCAACTGATGACAGGCACTGGAATAAAATTAAGAAGAAGAAAAAAAAAAGCGAGAGAGACACTAGCTTTCTTCACTTCTCCCAAGTACCCTTTACTTGTGTGAAGTAAATTAAAAGCATTTTAAGTATACCCACAAGTAACTGTTTAAGTAAAAACAACCTGGAAAGGTAGTACTGGTTAGCTGAGCCAAGGCAACCGTCAGCTAATTGTTACTCTCTCCTGCTGATGTCACTTGAGAAAATTTTTCAGGAGCAGCATCATCTTCGAGGTGCCAAGACAGTTCATATGAGGACAGTTACTATAATTTAGCAAGCATTTGCACTAAACTTCACTATGCTGACCATGTACAAGCCCTAACATTACCCAAGAGTTATGAAACTATTTTCTCTAGAAATGTTTTCCTGCTTCACACTTGGAAAGTACAGAGAACAGACTACATTGTCTGGTTCATACCTTCAGCCTGTCGGCAATTGTTTTAATGAAGGTACGAAGGGAAAGCAAGACAAGAACAAGAAGGATGGAAAAAATTTTTAAAAACAAAGAATCCCAAAGAAAACACTCAAGAATGTCAGGAAAAAATAAACCTAAAAGATTTCTGCTAAACTTAATAACATTTCCTCAATTAAAAAATTTTCTCACTATTGTCATAATATTTTCTCCATAATGGGAAATACCTAACACTGACAGCATTTATAGTCACACTTCCTAGTAGGAACATCCTTAGTAAAAGAGGCAATTCGCAAAACACACATATTAAAATTTTAACATTTACCTCTAATAAAGGGAAAAGATCTTTATCTTCATCTTTCAACATGTTCCATTTCTGGATTAATGGAGGCATTAGCATCTGAATATATTCCTGTTTAAGATGAAAATGCATCAGTTACTGAAGCACTCAATTGCATGCTAGTTTATTTCAAAGCCAGAAAATTTATATATTCTACTTTTTCAGGAGAAAAAATTAATACTGTAATTCAACCATTGTTGAAATATATAGAAATAGTTGAATATTAGAACTTAAAATTTATGTCTTAAGATTTTTTGCTGAGGCACATAAGTACCTCTGCAAAACAAATCTTTTCCTTCAGGTTTGGCTTCAATCTAGCAACTTTTAATAGCTGCCTGGGTTGTTACATATCTACAGGATTGACTCAGGGGCTACAGAAAAAGTTTTTACCACCAATGCAATCTGGCTGTGCATCTGCCACCTGCCTTTCTCAATCATCTTCCATTGCCCAGATGCTACAACCCTATCCCCAGAAGTTCCTGAAACCTCTTCCTCATTCAATTACTCATCCATAAAGAAAGTAATTTTCTATCCCTCCAGAAATGCACACTTACCAATTCTGTATAAAATGTTGCATCTTCCCTACCACTGCTGTCACAGTCACAAGGACATTAAGCAAGGCATCCCTGTAGTACTGTTACTCCCAGAAAGTATCCAAAGAGACAACAGATGCTGCCAGCTAATGCTATGTCCAAAGATACAATATTCTAAGTGACTGAAGAAAGCCCCACCATTACCAGGAGCTCCCATTTAGCCTTCTCCTGGTGCTGTCAAAAGTCAAGCTGGCCAGGGCCAGAGAGAGATTGAAAAAGATGTCCTTTGATAGTGTGGAGTCTTGAATGGCAAGTAAAATGCCATGGCAACAACCCAAATTGTTTTATTCTAGTTTGTCTATGTCATGTGAAGCACTATAGAGAAATAAACCAAATTTCAACAGCCATCATAAGATGCATGTGACATGCATGTATATCCTATTAATGAACATGTACACTACAAAAACCCCACTACATTTGCCTGTGCTCTCTGTGCTTTACTCAAAGGATTCTGTGTTTTTAGATATAAAATGCACATCTATCCTGCTCTCAGATAAAGCAATTTCTAATGATGATGTGCTTTGATGCATTGGAAAAACACTCAGAGCGGTTTAGCTATACTCAAAGTGGTTACAAACAACAAAAAAAAGTCATTAGAAATTAGCACACATATTCGACCAATTTCTTTAAAGTCCCATTTCATATCTATATCTATATCTATATCTATATCTATATCTATATCTATATCTATACCTATATCTATATCTATATCTATATCTATATCTATATCTATATCTATATCATCTATATCATCTATACCATCTATATCATCTATATCATCTATATCATCTATATATCTATATCTATATCTATATCTATAACTGTATCTATATCTATCTATATCTATCTCCTTTGAACTGAAAAATTCTGAGAGTAAGGAAAAAAAGTCACAATAATGAGAAGCACATTTTGCAAGCCACCAAACACACAATTATTTATTCAAAATAGGGAATATTTGTGTAGTGTGAAAATTACATACAGTCTATGTATATAATATGTAAATATTCATTATTATTGAATCGAGCATTTCTGTTTTATAACATATAAAGCACATTACAAAAACCACTCAACCTGTTTTTCAATGTATGATGAGTGTTTCTACAGAACATAAGGTATACTCACAGGTTTATTTAGATGATGTCCTACAGAATCTGCTAGAGTTCCTATAGCATCATAAAGAATGAGCAGGTTTTTATGCTGGTATTTACTAAATGCGAAGACCAAAGTGTCAAGTATATATGCAAGATAAGGAACAAGCTCTGTACAAGCCTCCTCTTCTAGAGTAGCAAAGGCACTGAATGACAAAAAACCCCACCCCAAATAGGTCAGTCAGTATCTTGTAAAAAACAAAACAAGATCACTCCAAAATGCCCCACACTACCCATTCCTGTTTAAACATAGAACTGTATTTAGTCTTTAAATTCATCCAAGGTATGTTTTCAAAATGGTATTATCGAGACAAACTCAATCTATTTTGATTGAACACAAAGATTCGGCTCTTAAACTGTGATGAACAAAATTCAGAAATATTCCAGTAAAAACCTTTTATATATACATGTTACAGATCTAATCCTGCTTTATGAAGAAACTTTCTTGGCAGTCTGCTGTGTACTCCTGCCCTACACAAACTGACATGCAAAAGCTTTATTTGCTGAGCTTCCTGCACAAGTGGTATACCCATTCCATTAATGGTGTGTCCATTCTTTTTTTTTTAAATATCAGCAGACAAGGGACAGAAGGGAATCTTACCTCAAAGGATCTCCTTTCAAGAAAAAGGGAAGATCACTTGAAATAATTGTAACCCAAATTTTTTGGTAATCCTGAGCTAAACAAAAACATTGCTAATGCAATGATAGGATAGTTTTCCAGTATTGACCTTGCTCATAGGCCTATAAAAGCCAGACTTCTGGTCAATGAAACTTCAAATACTGAAAATAAGCAGGTGTGACGTACAGATAATTTCTTTTACTGCAATAGACTGTTTATTTTGTTTTTCATATATTCTAAACTGGACAAGAGAAAGACAAATGATCTGTTTTTGTTTTACTACAACTCATAAATGAGGATTTCAGAAGAAGCCAAATCCATCCCAATTTAAAAGGAACAAAAAAATACATTAAGAGCTAGAAACTGAGTTATAGATTAATCAATTAAGGCATTAAAATATTTTCCTATGAAAAAGCAGTGTCATGGATAGTACTTTTTGTTTAAGCTTTGGCTCACCTGCAGGCAGCTTCTTGTACTCTCTTGTTGCTATCCAGAATGCGCTTTAGCAACTCAGTCATTAATGGCTTCAAGTACGTGTCTGGGGGTTGACTAACTACCCAGTGTGCATAGCGACTAAGAGTCCAGCAAGTGATGGAGCGCACAAGAGCTTTTTTATTAGAGAGGCACTGAATAAGGTGAGGGATCAGCTCGGGAAGATATGGAATCATACCCTGCATGCAGCCTTGAAGGAAAAATATAGCTATTACAGTATGAGAATTAGAAAACATAATAGAGCTTTTTGTTATTTCCTAGAAGGGATATATTTTCTTCGTCTATCACATAGTAATACATTTTACCAGTATACAAAGCAAGTCTACCTAATTTATGTTAAGTCCTAAAAAGAAACCACAGCATAAACAGTAATTAAAATCCTCAATCAAATTTACATTCATTACAACTACATTTCTACTTCAGTGCTTCCTCGATCCCCATAAATTCTGCTTTATTAAAAGGAGTATAGTAAGAACATCCAAATAAAATTGGTTTACAAAGCTTGGAAGTCTTATGCCAGTATACTCAGAGTGACCAAGACAAGCAGAGAAAGATTAGGCCTTGATAACTAATCATCATATCATTAAAAAAGATTTCTTAAAAAATTTAGTTTTCTTCTTGTTTTCTCCTAATATAACACAAACACTGATCAACAATAAAAGCTGCACACTTCGAGTCAGCAAGGGCAGTAATGCACTGAGATTTGCAAGAAGTACTAACCTTTACCTTGCTTGACTTGAAATCAAAACCAACTAAAATGCTTTCTAGCAACAAAGAAAATATATGTTCACTAGGCACTGTCGGAAAAGATAGAAAATCCAGGCATGGACCCAAACATATTCCTTCAATTTGCAAAATGGACAGAGATTATGGAAATACAGGCAAAAAGCCAAGACTGTACGTAAATACAAAGAAATGGAAGTTAACACATTTAAATCAGAGAGCCATCCACAAAAAGCAGCTCAGGGCACTGAAATCATGGGACTTGTCTTTTCCATTTCTGAAAACACTGAATGAAATGTAAATATTCCTGTTATATCAAATCAAGGTAGTATTTCATGAGAGACCAATAAATATATGCTACAGAGTTAAGAAAGGGAGGAATAAAAGAAATTATCTAAGTTATTTAAGCCTCCAAAAAATGCACAGATTTGAAAATTAAAAATTAAACAAGTAACTGCAGTCATCAACAAGTAGATGTAGAGATTAAGCACTAAAAAAAACAGCTAAGGATGTATACTTGCTTTCACAAGTAAATTCACCTAGAAGGGATCCCAGAGCTGCTTTAGAACCAATAAAAATTCAGTAACCTGATATGCACTGTTGCCTTACCTTCAGCAATTGCTCCAAGAACAAGGATACCAGATTCTTTAACTACCCATTCAGGATGGAAAAGCAATTCCTTCAAAAGGGGCAAGATGTGTGGCAGAAGTTCATCACGAAATACATTAGCCAGGACATCTAGAGCAGCAGCAGAACATTTCCCTGAGGGAAATTAACAATGTTAATCTTCTTATTATACAAGCAGTTGTAGTTAGACAGTATGATCCTCATTTTAACTTTGAGCTGCCAGGGTAACAGGAGGAAAGATACTTCAATTTCATTGCAATACACAGGGATCCAATGTGCTCTGGTACAAAGCCACAGCTTTTAGAGAGCCATTTTTGCTGCATTTTTAAAGCCACTAAAAGGGCTTATACACTAGGGATATTAAAATACTCACTGACAGGAACCACACAATTATATTGCGACATTATATACACTACATAATTTCAGGATGGTGGAACACTACAAAAGAGGGAAGGTCTGTGACATGAATGTAACATACCGGAGAAATTAAGGAGAAAGGAGAAATGGCCAAAAAATACTAGCAAGTGATTAAAAAGAAAATGTTCGAACGTGATCTATGTCTCAAACCCAAAAAACGGCAAAATCATCAATCTCTAGAGACTGAAAGAAATTTGCTGACTTCTGCTCTGAGCTTACTCCTAATTCCGTGATGCACCTATACAAAGAACACCACCTCAAAATTTGTTTTAAAGTTTTTAATCTCATATTTTAGCACACAAAAGCTCATAAAAGAACAGCTTCAAAACATGATTCAGAAATCCTTACTCTGGTTTTCTGCTGTGGGGCTGGCATGTCTAGAAAAATAATGCTAAGATGGATTTATAAAGAATGCTCATATTACAGAATTTATACTGCATTTTTTCCCAGCTTATTATGATCTCAGTTCCTTGATCCAACTGAAACAAAAGTATATACAAAATAGGTAATCAAGCAAAATATACATAGCAAATGTAACATGCAAAAATCCTAAACTGGATCTAAACTGCTAGTGGGCCCAAACAAGACACAAACAATTTTTCAGTTGGGAATGGCAACTACTAGAATAGATAATAAATACAGAATTTTTTCTACACTGCTTCTAGATGATGTCCAACAGGTTTGAATAAGACCAAACATGAGCCCTCAACTCAGAGCAGATCTCCACTAAAAAACAATAATAATCACCACAGACTCCCCAAGACCAGCACCTGCTGCTTCAGCTTAGACTGTTTCAGCTTTCTACTAGAGGAAAAAAAGGTGGGTTCCCATAATTAGTTACCAGGTCTCATTAATAACCAATGCTGCTGTCAGGCTGTGCTGACATTTCCTCTCTGTTCAAATTGGAAGTCAAATATAGAACACCGGATAAGAAATAGGGCACAAAATTCTGAAATTCAGATAATCCAAATTCTCTCAAATATAGATGACACATGAAAACAGATTTCTTAACGGTTCTGTTCTCTTTCCTAGACAGTTTTAGCTTCCTCATCTTCTTAACCAAAACTGTGGACCACAGAGCACCCTCTGTCATTTCAGCTATGTTTTCCAGAAAATATTGATTTAATTCTGCAATCTCTACACACAATGACTACAAGAATAGCATTATGAATTTAAAACTATAAAAAAGATACTTTACAAAGGAAAATATATTTGTGCTTTTTGTTTTCTAAATTACAATAATAACAGTAGTATTAGTATTATTTTAAAATTTAGATATGTCTCAAAGTTGTTTGATCCTTAAGCTTCAAGGCACATTCATCTGTACTACATCTGAACTACTGGTAATAGTGGTCAGTAGTAGCATGTTCAATTGGAGGAAGAAAAAACCAAACACAAACCAGATTTAGAGGGAAGACTGAACTAAAAGAAAGCATTATTGAGCTAAGAACAATGTGTAAGATGGTATTGGATCTGGGTGAGCTGGAGTTCATTTCTGCATAGCAGCCCTCACAGTGCTGTGCTTTGCATTGGTAGCTGGAAAAGTGTTCATAACACACCAGTGTTTTGGTTACTGCTGAGCAGCGCTGGCACACCATCAGCACTGTCTCTCAACATTCCACCTCACATCAGTAGGGTAGGGATGGGCAAGATCCTGGGAGGGGACACAACCAGGCCAGCTGACCCAAACTGACCAAAGGGATATCCCATACTATGTGACATCAGCTCAGATATAAAAGCTAAGGAAGGGAGGAGGAAGGGGGGACATTCATTATTTTCAGTGTTTGCCTTCTGGAGCAAGCCCTACAAGTGCTGAAGCCCTGCTTCCTGGGAAGGGACTGAACATCGCTCACTGATAGGAAGTAGAGAATAAACCTATTTTGTTTTCCTCTTTGTTTGTGTGCACATAAACTTTCACGTTTGCTTTAGTAAACTGCCTTATCTCAACCTACTAGTTGTTTTCCATCTTATTCTCTCTCCCCTGTCCAGCTGGGAAAAGGAGTGATAGAGCAGCTTGATGGGCACCTGGCATCCAGCCAAGGTCAACCCACCAGAGACTTTTAATAAAGTAAACAATAATACATGTTTTGTATTACCTTGTAGAATTAAAATTCAAAATCCAAAGCTTCTGTTGAATTGCATCTAGTAGGATGTTTGCAGCTCTATTGGCCATATTCAAAATAAGTTTACAGGTGGCTAGATTTTTCAATAGTTATATAGCCAAAACATCACCTGAAAGACTCTCCCCCTGCCTGAAACACCAATTATAACAGCAGATAGTTCATTTTCTATTCAAAAGCAAAGCCTCAGTATTCCTATACAAAAACTCCTGTTTACTGTGGCTCTTGTATTATGCAACTAGCTATATTTTAAAACATTTTACACATTACTTTAACATACTTAAATTCCAGTCAGAGATAGTATCATCATCATCATCAAGATCATTATCATCATCATCATCTTCAGTACAATCTTCTTCATGTGGCTGAGCTACTGTCCGTGAACGATGAAAACGAGGTCTTATGTCCTGTTCACTATCTGGAATAGTTTCATCTTCTTCCACATCCCCCTGTCAAAAAATGTTTTATCAAATAAACCAGTGCAACTATATTGCTCAAGGAAGTTAAGAATGTAGTGCAAATTTTAGTTCAATATTTTATAAACATATGAAAAATTCAGATCCCACTTGTGCTGCCTAGCTAACTAAAAATGCCATTGTTCCTGCATTGTGATACAGTATTTACCAGAAAAATTTCAGGAAAACAGAAGCAACAGAGGTAATCTCACAGAAAAGCACAAAGTACTCTTCTTGTTAAGAAATTACTCTTGATGGGAAGGAATTAGAAAGAAGAAGAGATAGAGCAATTCTGGTACACAGACACATTCTAAAATGTGATGGAAAAAGCTGTGTAGTTCAAGCTAGAAGGGCATTATAATTAATTCTGATAATTTCTTTATAGGCTGCTTTGCTGCAGTAATCCATGGGTAAAAGTATCCCAGCTCTGCCAAAATTGGGTGGAAGGGGAGAGGAGCAAAGCAGGAAAACTCACAGATTATTTTCCAACAAACATGGCAGCAGTCACATTCAGTTTTTGGAACAGCACACCTTGCCCCAGAAAGCTAAATCTCCATTGAACAGATCTGGTCTGCCAGCTCAACCATTCTGATTTACAAGTCAGAAGCTAACCAGATATTCTTACTGAGTATAAAAGAAAGGAATGCTTACCTTTAACAGAATAATATCAATCTCTGAATATTTCATACCATTTACCAGCACAGGTATCAGTCTACAAAGAAATATTGATACATGTCAAGAAAGAAGACCCTGGTAACTACAGGCCTTTGAGTCTCACTTCAGCACCTGGTAAAATTATGGGGAAAGTTATTCTGGGACTTATTGAAAAACACTTGAGAGACAACACAGTCATTGGTCACAGGCAGCAGGGGTTCATGAGAGGGAAGTCCTGCTTAACCAACTTACTTTCCTTTTACAACAAGGTCACCCATCTATCTGACAAAGGGACACCAGTAGATGTGAGAATTTTTGGATTTTTAGCAAAGCTTTCAATACTGTCTCTCACAGTATCCTTCTGCACAAAATGTCCAGCACACAGCTAGAAAAGTTTATAATAGATTGAGTGAACAACTGGCTGATGGGTCAGGCTCGAAGGGTTATAGTAAATGGGGTCACATCAGGCCGGCAACTGGTTATCTGTGGATTACCCAGGGCTCAATTTTAGGGCCAGTGCTTTTTAATGCTTTTATAAGTGATCTGGAAACAGTAATCAAATGTACATTAAGTAAGTTTGCTAATGATACTAAAGTAGGAGGAGCTGTGGACTCCCTGGAGGCAGAGGCGCCCTGCAGAGAGACAGACAAATGAGAGGGCTGGGCAATCACCAATCATATGGAGCTTAACAAAGAAAAGTGTGGGATTCTGCACCTGGGACTGGGCAACCCTGGATGTACAGACAAACAGGAGAAGAAGAGGCTAGAGAGCAGCACTACAGAAAGGGACCTGAGGGTTCTGGTTGATGGCAAGTTGAATGTGAGTCAGCAGTGCTCTGGCAGCCAGAAGGGCCAATCGTGTCCTGGGATGCATCAGGCACAGCATCGCCAGCTGGGCAAGGGAGGGGATTGTTCTGCTCTGCTCTGCTCTGCACTGGTAGGGCCTCACCTTGAGTGCTGTGTGCAGTTTTGTGCACCACAATATTAGAAAGATATAAAGCTATTAGAGAGCGTCCAAAGAAGACGGTGAAGGGTCTCAAGGGCAAGACTTATGAGGAGTGGCTGAGGTCACTTGGTCTGTTCAGCCTGGAGAAGGCTGAGGAGTGACATTGCAATCTACAACTTCCTCAAGGGGGCCAGCAGAGGGGGAGGTGCTCATCTCCTCTCTCTGGCAACCAGCAATAGGACATGAGGAAATGGAATGAAGCCACATCAGGGCAAGTTCAGACTGGACATTAGGAAAAGGTTCTTCACTGAGAGGGTGGTCGAGTCACTGGAACAAGTTCCCTAGAGAAGTGGTCATGGCACCAAGCCTGACAAGAGTTCAAGAAGCATCTGGACAACACTCTTAGTCATATGACTTAGTGTTAGTCCTGCGAGAAGCAGGGAGTTGGACTTGATGATCCTTATGTGTTCCTTCCAACTCAAGAGATTCCATGATTCTATGTCAAAATAACACATAAATAAAGCAAGCTGGTTTTCAGTTAGCTGGTCCATAATCTTGGCTGTAACTACACTCCCCTCCAACAACAACAACAACAACAACAAAACCAAACAAACAAAAAACCCCATACAATAACTTAGCCTGATAACAACTCAGTACCTTAACTATACTCCATTTCATGAGATTCATTAATACTTTAGAATCTGAAAAACTGTTAATTTCTAACTAGATGTAGCCAGATGGCACAATTGAGTTTTACACTTTAAAAAAAGGATATTCTTCCACATGATGAAATCTATTTTGAAGTACCTTTCAGAAATTAGGTCAAAAGCTTATCAGTAAGAATTCACACTTCCAAAATATGCTTGATAAACAAGTTATTATGTTGGCCCTCATGTATACTGTCACTTTACTTACCTGTGGCTGAAAACTCTACCTCGCTACTCTTAAGGATGGAAGTCTAACTACATCGAGCCCTCCTATTCTTTTGTGATTACTTCAAGTATCACTCTTTAAGACAAGTCCCTGACATTGCAGAGATCTTGACATTAGTCATCATTAGTCTATATTAGAAATTTACTTAGTTATTAAACTGGTTATGGGCATAGGACTCCAATGGTAATGATGTATGGCAAAAGAAAAAGTACTAGGAAAAAAAAGTCAAGTATTTCACATATAAACACATTCACTAGAAAAATAAATCCATAAAAATAAATATAGGTATTACATGCCAAATAAAACTAATACTGAAATCACCATGGACTAACCAAGCACCAGCAACAGACTCAGTCCCTCTGTATTCTGCAGCTGAGAAGTATTGTTTCTGAAGATATTCAGGCAAGCAATAATAGACATGCATCTCAATGGATATATGAACTAAAAAAAATTTCCCTCAAATTACAACTGGAACATGGCAATAATCTGTGTATAGGCACAGAGGCAAGAGGCGACGACACCACTGCTCTGTGAAGCAAGAGAGATTGATTTTAGTCATGGGGGCATTGTGGTGGTGCATCCCCTCCATGCTCGGGCCTGCCCTACAACCTCAGAAGCTCTGGAAAAGTCTTGACTGAACCAGCTGAGCGGTGAAGTATCCCTTGACCATACCACTTGGGCACTGAAGCATCTCTCACTGTGCCAGTAGCACTTGCATAATATAGGTGGGAACAACACTGACCATGACAGGAACATCATCTGCCTGACCACAGTGAAAAACAAGGATAAGCAGCTATCCTTGTTAGCCTTGGTAAATAATTTACCGGATTCATAGCCCGAGTAAAGTGGTACCATTGTTACAAAACCTTTTTAAAATTAATCACAGCCCAAGTGGAATGGTACCATTGTGTATTGGGTCTGACTGGGGTAAAGCTCATAGCCCTTACAGTGCTGTGCTTTGCATTGGTAGCTGGCATTGATAGCAAACCAGTGTTTTGGCTACTGCCAAGCAGTGCTGTCCCTCTGACATTCCTTCCCCCACTGAAGGGGATGGAGGGGGCAAGATCCTGGGAGGGGACACAAGCAGGCCAGCTGACCCCAATCAGCCAGAGGGATATTCCATACCACATAACATCAGCTCAGATATATAAGGGAAGGAAGAGAGGAGGAAGGGGGGGCATTTATGAGTCTTCCATGTTTCCCTTGAAAAGGAACCACTACACATGCTGAAGCCCTGCTTCCCAGGAAGTGTCTGAACATTGCTGCTGATGGGAAGTAGAGCGTTTTTTCTCTTTAGCTCTTGCATGTGGAGATCTCTGCTTGTTTCTTCTTTCTGTTGTAATAAACTGCCTCATCTCACCCTGCTCGTCTTTCTCCATATTGTTCTCTCCCCTGTCCCAGTGGGAAAGAGTGATAGAGCAACTGAGTGGGCACCTGGCACCTAGCCAGGGTCAACCCACGACAGCCTCTTTCGGCGCCCGAACATGGGACGAGAAAAAAGAAGTTTATACATATACATATACATATACATATACATATACATATATTGCATGCTCTAGTAATTATCAAAAGCAACTCTCAAGTAGTAAGCTCCTGCGTGGCACACAGCCTTTGGCAGCCACACTGCTTATCTTTATTTTGCTAAGTTTGGGAACATGATGCAGCAAACAATGACTATGAATGGATATAACTCCTTCTCTCTGCCCAGGGTGAATTTGAGTATGGATGATCTTTTACTGCAGGCTCCTGTGGTCATTGCCAACCCTTATATAAGCTACCTGATATTATTAATAATATTAGCCAACACTGTTGTTACCTTATGGAATTCATGGAAATTGTCATCTCCCAGGTACAGAAGGAAACGACCCTTGGGTGAGGAGCTGTTAAAATCTGCCCTGAGGTACCCAGTTCCTGGGTGGAAAGGCGTATGGAGGGATTTGGGCAGGTTCCTAGGGCAGTTATCACCTCCCGTTGCCTGGGAGCTTACTCCCGAAGGGGTAAATAACCCTAACAAACTGGCCCGTCGACTGACAGAAGGGAGCCTTGTTTACTCCCAGGAATGCGAGCAGCTTCTCGCCCTGTACTGGGGGCTGGCCTGGGCCTACCTGGCCTCTGTTCAATATTCTCAGAGGACTGTGGTTGAGGCAGGAACTCAAACTGTGTCTGAGGACACTATAGCTGAGACAGGGACACAAACTACAACTGTGGCTGAGGCAGGGATACAAACCATAACAACTATGTCTGAGATAGGAACCCAAACCACAACAACTACATTAATTGCCCCAGTAGTGAAAAAAGAAAATGGACGAGGCAAGTTTCAGGCCCATAGTGCCGATTAGTAAAGGAAGAAGAAGAGGAAGAGGTGGGGCCAGATCAAGAGGCAGTTCCTTCAGCAAAGGAATCGAAGGGAGTGAGGCAGATTAAACAGGGGACCGAAGTTACTCGGTCCCTGACCCCACCAGAACTTCGAGACCTGCAAAAAGATTTTAGCCACCAGTCAGGTGAGAGGATCCCTGCATGGCTGCTGCGATGCTGGGATAATGGGGCCGATAGACAGCAGTTAGAAGGCCATGAAGCCCAACAGCTGGGATCCCTTGCTAAGGATCAGGAAATTGAAAGAGGACTTGCAAAGGAAGGAGCAATTTGTAGCCTCTGGAGACGGTTTCTCTCAAGCATGAAGGCAGGATATCCTTTCAAGGAAGATGTTGTGAAATCCCCAGGAAGTGGAACAATGTGGATGAAGGTATCCAGGACTTGAGAGAATTAGCAGTGCTGGAAATTGTCTATAGTGATCTAGAGGATGATAGAGCCACCAAACATCCAGAGGATGTCCCCTGTACCTTCACCATGTGGAGGAAGGTGGTTCAAGGCGCCCTGGCATCATATTCCAGCAGCTTGGTAGCACTGTATTATCCGCAAATGGAGACACCAAATGTAGAGGTGGCATCCTCCTGGCTCCGAAATGTAGAAGAAACTCTGGGTACTCCCTCATCCCTGCGAGCCACCACCCCAACTTTTAGGGGCAGCCCAACAGATCGCTCCTCTCCAATCCCAGTCAGAGGGAAGCCCAAAGAACAGGCCACGTAATGAGCTCTGTTTTCTTCTGCGTGAGAATGGAGATGACATGAGGAAGTGGGATGGTGAACCCACCTCTAAGATGAGCACCTGCGTGGTGGCCATGGAAGTTACCTCCGAGACTCCAGGGGTAGCAGAAGCCCAAGAAGAGAAGAAAGGACTTTGGTGGAGGGCTTCCAAGACTGCTAAGCTCCCCCCAGGGACTGAAGTGACCATGGTTTAGCCCAGGGAAAACTTACTTGGTTACTAGTTATGTCTATCATCTCCCCCCTCCTAGAAGGTTACCTGTTACTGGATGATTGATTCACGGTTACTCCTTACCTCCTCCCCTCTCCCCCATCCATTGGGCTGGTTCCCTGACCCTGCCTTTGTACCTCCCTGGGACCCTCAGATGATTGGTTAGTATGTGTCCCTCATAAGGTGGTCGCAGAGAGTATTCGGGGCTTTTGGTCCCTGGATTCCCTCTGTGCTGGACTTCCTGCAATAAAGCCGCACAGAATCCATCCATACCAGAAGTCCCTCTCGCCTTATTTCTACTTCAGCAGCTAGCGATTGCAGCTCCTCGCTCCTGGCATGTCACCCTGCCGGGGGAGCAGCTTCACTGGCCCGTGTCTAAGCGACGTCGCCAGAGTGCTCCTTTGGACAAGGACACTTCTGGAATGTGGCCAGCTGGAGGTTGTCTGGAATCCGGGCTGGACACCGACAGCTAGTGAACACACCTGGGTCCGTGAACTGAGGGGGAAGAGACCTGTCAAGAAGGGGCTGCCCAAGAAGACTGTCAGTGTAGTTGCCATAGAGAGACCAGAAGACAATAAGCAATCTCCCAGATATAAGAAAACTAAAACCGTTTCCTACAGTCCTGAGGAGGGAACCTCTGATTTGGAATCACAAAGGTCAGACAGTGAATACTCTGACCAGGAACAGGAAAAGAGGGTCCCTGCCTCCGGCCAGGAAGAGGAAAAAGATGACCGGGTATACTGGACAGTGTGGATTCGATGGCCTGGCACATCAGATCCACAGAAGTACAAAGCTTTAGTGGACACCGGTGCACAGTGTACACGGATGCCATCAAGGCACAAGAGTGCAGAAGCCATCTGGATCTCTGGAGTGACAGGGGGATGCCAGGAGTTGTCAGTAATAAAAGCTGAGGTGAGCTTAACAGGGGACAGATGGGAAAGGCACCCCATTGTGACTGGCCCAGAGGCCCCTTGTATCCTTGGCATCGACTACCTCAGGAGAGGGTATTTTAAGGATCCAAAAGGATATCAATGGGCCTTTATTGTAGCTGCAGTGAATACAGAGAAGATAAGTTCCTGGCGTCTCAGAAGATCCCTACATCGTAGGATTGCTGCAGGTGGAAGATCAACAAGTACCGATTGCTACCAGGACAGTGCACCAGAGGCAGTATCATACAAATCAAGACTCCATGACTCCTATCCATGAACTAATTCGCCGACTGGAGAGCCAAGGAGTAATCAGCAGGACCCGCTCACCCTTCAACAGCCAGGTATGGCCAGTGTGGAAGTCAAATGGGGAATGGCGGCTGACAGTGGACTATCGGGGCCTGAATGAAGTCACACCACCTCTAAGTGCTGCCGTACCAGACATGTTGGACCTCCAATATGAGCTAGAGTCAAAAGCAGCCAAATGGTATGCAACGACTGACATCACTAATGCATTTTTCTCAACCCCTCTGGCGGCAGAGCGCAGACCAAAATTTCCTTTCATCTGGAGGGGGGTCCAATACACCTGGAACCAACTGCCCCAGGAGTGGAAACACAGACCCACCATCTGCCATGGCCTGATCCAGATTGCCCTGGAACAGGGTGGAGCTCCAGAACACCTGCAATATATTGACATTTTGTGGGGTGATACAGCAGGAGAAGTTTTTGAAAAAGGGAAGAAAATAATCCAGATTCTTCTGAAAACTGGTCTTGCCATAAAACAAAGTAAGGTAAAGGGGCCTGCACAGGAAATCCAGTTCCTGGGAATAAAATGGCAGGATGGGCGCCGTCATGTGCCTACAGAGGTGGTTGACAAAATTGCCAATATGTCTCCACCAGTTAATAAGATACCCAAGCTTTCCTGGGCCTTGTAGGATTCTGGAGAATGCACATTCCAGGCTATAGTCAACTTGTGGTCCCCCTCTATCGAGTGACCCGGAAGAAGAATGACTTCCAGTGGGGCCCTGAGCAGAAACAGGCCTTTGAGCAAATCAAACACGAAATAGCTCATGCAGTGGGTCTTGGGTGTGTTCGGACAGGACCAGATGAGCAACACATAGTCTACACTGCAGCCGGGGAGCAGGGCCTCACCTGGAGCCTCTGGCAGAGGACCGCAAGAGAAACCCGAGGTCGGCCATTAGGATTCTGGAGCCGGAATTATCGAGGATCAGAAGCCCACTATACTCCAATTGAAAAAGAAATACTAGCGGCTTATGAGGGGGTTCGAGCTGCCTCGGAAGTTGTTTGGACAGAAGCATGTCTCCTCTTGGCACCACGATTGCCTGTCCTACACTGGATGTTCAAAGGGAACATTCCCTCCGTGCATCATGCAACCAGTGCTACATGGAGTAAGTGGGTAGCATTAATTACACAACGAGCCCGAATGGGAAAACACAATTTTCCAGGAATCCTAGAAGAGATTTTGAATTGGCCAGAAGCCAGAGATTTTGGAGCACTGACTGAGAAGGTGACTCGTGCCCAAGAAGCTCCACCATATAAGGAGTTACCAGAAAACGAAAGAAGATATGCTTTATTCACTGATGGATACTGCCGAGTGATAGGAAACCATCGGAGGTGGAAAGCTGCTGTGTGCAGTCCCACGTGACAGGTCATTGAGACTGCTGAAGGGGAAGGTGAATCAAGCCAGTTTGCAGAGGTGAAAGCCATCCAACTAGCCCTAGAGATTGCTGAGAGAGAAAAGTGGCCCATACTCTATCTCTATACCGACTCCTGGATGGTGGCTAATGCCCTATGGGGATGGCTGCAGCAGTGGAAGAAAACCAACTGGCAGCGCAGGAAAAAACCCATCTGGGCTGCTGCATTATGGCAAGACATTGCTGCACGGATAGAAAACATGACTGTGAAAGTACGCCATGTAGATGCCCATGTGCCCAGAAGTCGTGCCACTGCGGAGCATCAAAACAACGAACAGGTAGATAAGGCCACCAAAATTGGAATAGCTCAGGTGGACCTAGATTGCGAGAGAAAGGGTGAGCTATTTATAGCCCCATGGGCCCACGAAACATCAGGGCATCTTGGAAGGGATGCAACATACAGATGGGCTCGTGATCGAGGGGTAGACCTGACCATGGAGGCCATCGCACAGGTTATTCATCAGTGTGAAACATGCGCTGCCATCAAGCGAGTGAAGCCTCTTTGGAGTGGAGGGCAGTGGCTGGGGTTCCAGTATGGTGAAGCCTGGCAAACTGATTACATTGGGCCATGGCTATGAACACGCCAAGGCAAGAGTTACATCCTCACCATGGTGGAGGCCACAACTGGCTGGCTGGAAACGTACCCAGTAAACCACGCCACGGCTCGGAACACAATTTCAGGTCTTGAAAGACACATTTTGTGGTGACACGGAACCCGAAATAGAATTGAGTCAGACAATGGGACTCATTTTCGAAATAATCTTATTAACTCCTAAGCAAAGAGGCATGGCATTAAGTGGATATATCATATTCCCTATCATCCACAGGCCTCTGGGAAGATTGAAAGATATAATGGACTGTTAAAAACTATGCTACAGGCACTAGGTAAGGGGACATGGAAGCATTGGGATGTGAATTTGGCAGAAGCCACTTGGCTAGTCAATACTAGAGGATCTGTTAACCGCCCTGGTCCCACTCAAACTAAGCTCTTAGACACTGTGGAGGGAGACAAGGTTCCTGCACTACACATAGGAAAGTGGCTGGGGAAGTCAGTGTGGGTTTCTTCCCCATGGGGAAGGGCAAACCCATTCGTGGGGTTGTCTTTGTCCAAGGACCTGGGTGCACTTGGTGGGTAATGCGGGAGGATGGGGAGACCCGGTGTGTACGTCAAGGAGATTTAACCTTGGGTTAAGAATAATGTATACTTTAAGTTGCATGTTGCAGGATGTAAAGTAGCAGAAGGGACATGAGCTGACGAAGAACAAATTTTGGCAAGGGGCAAGAAAAAGGCGATAATGAACAGGAATGGTGTCAGTGCTCAGCCATCAAGTATACTATTCCTCCTCTCCTGACCCACATCCTGCTGGAATGGAGATCACCTGGAGGGATGTGAAAGGACAGGAGATAGTAGTTAATGTTATGGGGATGGTTTAAGGATGTAGCTTAAATTGCATGTGTGAGTAGGAAAGGATTCTAGTAAGGAGAATATTTAGATTATATGGGATCCAAGCTTGACGCAAATGGTATGGAATAAGGGGTGGAGATTGTTTTGGGTCTGACTGGGGTAAAGCTCACAGCCCTTACAGTGCTGTGCTTTTTATTGGTAGCTGGAATTGATAGCAGACCAGTGTTTTGGCTACTGCCAAGCAGTGCTGTCCCTCTGACATTCCTTCCCCCACTGAAGGGGATGGGGGGGGCAAGATCCTGGGAGGGGACACAAGCAGGCCAGCTGACCCCAGTCAGCCAAAGTAATATTCCATACCATATGACATCAGCTCAGATATATAAGGGAAGGAAGAGAGGAGGAAGAGGGGGCATTTATGAGTCTTCCATGTTTCCCTTCCAAAGGAACCACTGCGCGTGCTGAAGCCCTGCTTCCCAGGAAGTATCCAATCATCGCTGCTGATGGGAAGTAGAGTGTTTTTTCTCTTTAGCTCTTGTGCGCACAAATCTCTGGTTGTTTCTTCCTTCTGTTGTAATGAACTGCCTTATCTCACCCTGCTAGTCTTTCTCCATATTGTTCTCTCCCCTCTCCCAGTGGGAAATGGAGTGATAGAGCGACTGAGTGGGCACCTGGCACCTAGCCAGGGTCAACTCACGACGCATTGTTACTGGACTTTCTAGGAAAATAGCCCAGTAGTTACCGACTTGAGTCAGTGAGGCACTTCGAGCTCTCCTGGACTGCAGTGGGCTGAGTCAGCACCTCCCTCTCAGTGGGGCCTCTTAGAGTTTGCAAACCATCAAGTTTGTGATATTCAGAGGACCATCGCTGTATGTCCTGGATTTGCCCAGGAGAGGTCGGTCTCAGGGGTGACCCATGCTGTGGCGGGTGGTGCAGCTTCCTTTCTGGGAGACAGAAACGGTGACCAGCCAGTTTTGAGTATTGGCAGGTACGCAAACCAATTAAAAGTTGTTCCACCTTTGAGGAATAAAAACCTATGCAAGCAAGGGACCCTTGGGAGTAGATCTCTTTGCCTTTCTGGCTGCTCCTGGGGAAAAGTACTTCCTCGGCTTTCTCCGGTAAGACTGGGCCTTCCCCCCCTCCCCCCTCAGCTGGGGGAAGGGGAGGGCTTGGAGCCTCGGTGTGGGAGAGGGCCGGGCCAGACCCTCTGAGTCAGACACAGCTAGAATGGAATGTAAGTGCTGCTGAAATTCCAACCGACCAGTGGCCAGGCCAGCCCCTCTCAGCCCCCCTCAGGAGACCTGAGCCGAGAGGACTCTGATCTGTCACCTCGGGCCGGACTCTGCTGCTGAGCCGATCGGCTTCCTCCGCTTCGAGTGAATCATCCTGAGGCAGCGCAAACAAGCCCCCTTCAGCTCGGATGCTGAAATGCTACACTTGAACAGTGCACTGCAGGGACTACGTGGCCATCACAAGGCCTGAGAGAGAGATTAACCCTCTCAGTATCAAGATGGAACCTGCAAACATCCATCCTCCCCTGCACAGAGAGAGAAAATATTAAAGACACCTACAGAAATACAGCATGGAGACTCTAAAGTCAGTGAAGGAAGCAGAGCTGATGTCCAAAGAGGAAGGAGATGAGGAGTGCCCCAACTTTAAGGCTGAAACTTCTCTTGTGAGGGCATGTTGATAGACTAAGCTAAAATATTCCCTGTAACGCGTGAAATGGTCCAATGGGGGATGTGGTGTCCTAACTGCAGCCAGTGACCCAAGGCACCTGTGTAGAGATAAGTAGATACTGAAGTAATTGCAGCCTGATGAGAAGCTTGAGCAGAAATAGAGAAGAAGCTATGATCCCTTGCCTAAGGGATGGTGGAGGAAGACTTATGTCGCCAGTAATAGAAGAAGGGGATTTCTTTGCTGCTATAGTAGAACTACTCATCCTTAAAAGAGTATGCCATGGGCTGCCATAGCCCACTGTAGTAGCTGTGGGAAGGCTACTAGCGTGGGAGGGACTTTCCACATCAAGCAAATTTTTTCCTCCCGGGCGGCTGCTGGTTGTGAGGCTGGAAACCATGAGAACTATTTCTTGTGGAGAAGTCAACATGGTAAAGCAGGAGAAAACTCCTTACTCTAAATGAACTGACAAAAGACTATTTTAGAGGTGGTAAACTGACTGTAGGTCAAAGTTTTGTCTTTTTGTGTTGTCAGTGGGAAAAAGAGAGGTGAGGGGAGGAGAAGTGTTCTGTGGGTTTTTTTCTGTTTTTTTTTTTCTTTTTAGGTCTGTTAATAAACTTTCTTTATATTTTTTAAAGTTTGAGCCTGCTTTGCCTACTCCTAATCCTTATCTCACAGCAAAAAAATTGGGTAAATCTTGGTAAGTATTATGGTGTTTGGCCAGAAACTCGGATTGGCCAACTCAAACCACTACAGTAAGGATGAGGCCTAGGCTGATATTTCCCCTCCCATATCCATGCTCCTCCAGGTGCAACCCTTGCCTGTTGGGAAACACAAAGGGAATTGACGCATTTCACTGAATCCAAGGGGAATTTTCGATAGGTACATTTACACACATAGAAATAGGTGCACACATAGGTTTACCCATGTGTGTGTGTGTGAATTGATTATGGTATGAATGTTTTTCTAGTGAATCCATAACTAAGTCACTGTTATAACTGTAATAAATCCTACTGAATAACTTTTAAAATGTTAAATTAGTCAATGATTAAGTGCTGCTAAAGCCTTCTGCACCATTAAGTTTTGTATCCATATCCTTTGCACCCTTACCCCCTTTTGCATTCCTGGTCTCCATGCAAATCCTTCTAAATTGATTCTAGTCCAGTTTTCCTATGTATGCTTCATCTATGTAGTAATAAAGTGAGCCTTGCCATTGAATTCTGTAAAGTCACATTTTCACAAATACATATTAAAACTTGCTTTTTTGCCAATACCTTTGATCGTGATTCTGAGCAGCTGAAACCACTTGTTCGCAACTATTACCTTCTGAACTTTCAATGAAAGAACAGTAAGTATTCAGATTAACACCCATTACTTGGCATTTCTGCAGCATACTTCATGAAGTATGCAGGAGGTATATATTTTATAAAAAACCTACAGGAGCAAAATGGAACAAGATATTAAACTAACAGGTTTCTAGAAGATCTTGTCCCACTTAATCTAATATAAAAAAATTAGGGCTATCGTCAAGTGTTGTCAAATTTATATAGCTCCCTAATCAAAAAGACTCGCCAAGAAACAAGTTGCTCTCAACAAATATGACATTGAAAGATAAGAGATATGTAATGTTACTCTTATCTGTTTTACTAGAAATTTAAAAGCTTCTTAAAAAAAACCCAAAAACCAAGGATGAAGCTGTTGTAATGTCAATATTCATGTAGGACAGAAGAGGTTTACAATTTATACTGAGAAGGTGACTAGTATTAATATGTGTGTTGGGAAGGAGGTAGGTAGAATCAAGAACTGTGCTATCATTCTTTTGTATTTTAAGCTATAAGAGCAGGATTTAAGTAAAAACATTTTAAAACTCAAAAGTGATTTCTCATAACATTGGTTCTTCTGTTTTCAATTCCTATTCCTGTACTGCTACAGCAGCTGCTTTAATCTCAATTCTGTTTTCTAAATGCTTATGAAAACTGAAATTTGGAAAGTCCCTCCCTTTTTTTAAAAATTGCTTTACATCTCAAATGGTCATTTTTGCTGAAAATAATGCATCTTTTCTCTCAACACTTTCACTGGAAGAGCAGAATCACAGACAGAACTGCTTTAGTGTTTTCAAGAACCTTCCGTGCATATATCAAAAATTTGGTCTCCATTTACTGGGAACACTGGAGAATTCATTTCCTATTGGAAAATCTTTAGTCTGGAAATAAGTTATTAGCACTGTTGAAGACATGCAGATGTTTAAATCTCAAGCATGGGTATTCAATTCCTGTCCAATCAAGGATCTACATTTTAAGGCTTAGGATAACTTTGAAACTTAGAAAAAAGTTTTTGAAGCTTAAGAAACTACTGTCAGTCTGACGAAGCATGAAAAACACATTATACATGCTTTCAAGCTTAAATTGCCCTGGCAATTGATATGAAATTGATTCCTAAATGTAAATGATCTTGTCATTTTGTTATGTCTTCATAAAGATGGGGAACCCCTGGCATGACTATGCACATAGAAGCATTGCACAGAAATGCTCACAATAGCAGTTGTCAAGAAAATATTTTCATGGTACACCAGATATTATAGGTAACGTCACATGGAGATATTTAAGCTTAAGCGCATGTTAGTATACCTTTGCATCCATCTGATGCTTAACAGGATGTTAAGCTTGAGATAAAGCACCAGTGACACAATTTAGGTTGCCTCTGGAGCCAAGTCTGAAATCCTCAAAAGTCTTTTCAGTGACTGTTACGAATGGATGTGGGAGTTTAGATTAGTCCGTGCCTTTTGCCCAGGCCTCTGGCAGCAGGCAGTAACTTCACTGAGGTAACCAGCACCCCAAAACCCACTCTTGTGTATAAGTTCTTTTAATGATGACTAATTCTGTCTATTATAGAATGAATTATTTATTAATAGACGAGGAAACTAACAGACATAAGACTTAAAGGTAAATCAATACTACACAGGAATAAAACAAAAAGAAAGACTACTAGTAGATAAACATACAGTGCACAACAAGGTACCTTTTTCACTTACAGCTAGCAAAGAAATAGTATAAACTTAGGATTCAATGTATCTTACCATCTAATTGTTGTTGCAGCACATCGAGATCCTTTCCCTCAATCTCCAGAGAAGTAACCATGAAACCTGCGTCCAGACTTCGGGGAGAGGTTCAAACACTTTCAGGGTGTAAGAGGCTTCTGCCTCAGTGATAGCTCATGTATCTTTTATAGTCATAAAACTGTGGCTCTTAAGTCAGTAATTTTTCTTTTGTCTCTCCTCCCATCAGCTCTCCAGACTAAGATGTTAATTCTTAGCTGAGGTCTGAGCCCCCCTGGTGCCAGAGATGACCCCTGCTGGGTCTTTGTGCCCTTGGGTTATCTCTTTATGCACCAGTTATCTGTGACACACAGAAGGAGGAGGTGGTGGGGTAGATGTCCTGCCACAGTGACCTCTGTGATACAGCCATTTTTAATATGCACAAGAACTAGCTACAAGAAAGTCCTCCCAAGCATACAGCAGCTAGATACAGTCTCCAAAAGAGTAACCAGGAAAAAAATTACCTGAAGTTTAAGGATGACTATTTCAAAATAACTAGTTCGAATTCTTAATACTTACTTAGCAAGATGCCGACATAATACATCTTTACAAATTGGCTGTTCAGCCAAAGTCAGCCAAAACTCGCAAGCCTCCAAAGCAACATTTTCATCTTGGTCCTGGGTCCTTTGAAGCATATACTACACAAAAAAAACCACAATCTTGTATAAGTTTTAAGTGAAGAAGCTATCAACATTGCAAAGTGTGTTTGCAAAAATAAACTATGCTCCCAGAGTAATTTTGTTTCTTTGGGGCGATGGGAAGAAACAGATATAAAAGACTATTTAAGGCTATAGTGAGAATAAGCTAAGAGACTTATTTCTCAGTGCTAGATGATTCAAAGTTTTTTCTCAGTTTAAGTAAGAACATTATTACAAAGAAACTATAGACAGAGACCCAAGATAATAAACAGTTTCCTGAGAATAGTGAGAGGATTTAAAAATTATTTTACCACTCCCCTCTTCTTCTTTTGAATAAAAGCATGCAACTACACACTTAGTAAGATGGAAATACTTTTTATATCCAGTACCATAAAAAAGCTCCTCTTTAAATATTGATTATCTGACAGGATGCAATTAAGTAGAACCCATAACAGGGGAAAAAAGTCTCATTTTTTTGAAGTATGAATGGTAATTCAGAGATTCGGTGTCAAATCTTTAAGCTTGCTGTTAAAATTTAAACCCCCTTAAACAAAAAATAATCAAATACCTGCATAAGCAGAAAGGTTAAATTTACCACGGCTACATCAGTTTCTTGTACATGACTGCCAAAGCAATTTAGAGAAAGTGCTTGCAACTTCCAAAACAGTAATTTCTGCATTCTTCCATGCCAGCTCTTATTTCTGAAACAGTTGGTCCTTACACTCATTTTAGAAGCCTCATGGAAGTCCATGCAGCTACCTTTCATCACACATTGATTTAAAATGAAGAAAATAAATTGTCCTTCATAATACCATTTTGTTCTCAAAATTAAATAGAATAGGGCAACCTATATTATCCATATGCATTTCAGGGATGCAAGATTTGCAACAAACATATCTCTTCCTACAGAACTGCATTCCTACAGGGTTGCATCCAAAGCAGCATGGGCAGAAGGTGGAGAGGGGATTCTCCCCTTCTGTTCTGCTCTCCTGAGACTCCAACTGGAGAACTGTGTCCAGCACTGGGGTCCCAACACAAGAAAGACGTGGGCCTGTTGGAGCAAGACCAGGGGAGGTCACAAAGATGCTCAGAGGGCTGAAGCCCCTCTTCTATAAAGACAGGCAGAAAGTTGGGGCTGCTCAACCTGGAGAAGTGAAGGACTTGAGACCTCCTAGCACCTTCCAGTACTTAAAGGGGCTCCAAGAGAGCTGGAGAGGGACTTTTTTACAAGGGCATAGAGTGATAGGAACAGGGGGAATGGTATTATGCTGAAGGAGGGTAGGTTTAGATTAGACATTTGGAAGAAATTCTTTACTGTGAGGGTGGTGAGGCCCTGGCACAGGTTGCCCAGAAAGGTTATGGACTCCTCTCCCCATTTCTGGCAGTGTTCAAGACCAGTCTAGACAGGGCTCCAAGTAACCTGGTCTAGCAGAAGGTGTTCTTGCCCATGTGGGGGTAGGTTGGAACTAGATGATTTTTTAAGGTCACTTCCAATCCAAACCATTCTGTGATTCTATGAAGTGCACTAAATTGCAAGTGTTTCCTAAAAAGTCATTATTGTGATTAAGAACTGATGGCAACAAAAATACTGCTCTATTCTGAGTTATGAACAGATTACAGCTTGGAAAATTTGAAAAATGTCCTATCCATTGCAAGCAAGGTTAATTAATGCAACTGAAGTGATTTGGCATTTTTCTCCAGAGGGCTTGAAAATCAAGACTTTTGTTGTATCCAGTTATTTGTCACAAAGACAAAACCAGAATGACAAAAAGTAATGTCTGTTTGAAGGTTCTCCTCACACTGTCATTTCCTCTTTAAGCATGTATTATAATATATGCTCCATGAAGTTAGATAGCAGTAGATTGAAAAAGCTACTTACACTCAGTTGTATAAGACAGCCATATACACAGCCTGGAAATCATAGAATGGTTTGGGTTGGAAAGGACCTTAAAGGTTATCCAGTTCCAACCCACTGCCATGGACAGAAACACCTTTCACTAGACCAGGTTGCTCAAAGCCCCATCTAACCTGGCCTTGAACACTTCCAGGGATGGGACAGCCACAACATTGCTTGGCAACCTGTGCTAGGGCCTCACCACCCTCACAGGGAAAAATTTCTTCCTAATATCCAAACTAACCCTGCTCTCTAACAGTTTAAAACTATTACCCTTTGTCCTGTCACTACACTCCCTCATAGAATCCTTCCCCATATTTCTTGTAGGCCTCCATAGTAAAAACAGTGATACTAGTATCAAAGCAAAGTATGGGAAGAGTATTTGAAGGTTTTTAGGTTTTTTTAGTATTCTTGTGACATACTTTAATGAGTACTTTTAATAATAAGCTAAAAAATTCTACTGACTTTAGGCAATGGAAATAGTTGCTTCCTAACAAAAAATTACAAAATAGCATAGGAACATTATTCAGAACTGGTTTGCATACTCTGTAACAGTGTTGTGTTAGTCTTGCTATGTCAAACCATCAAGAAAAGAATGATGCACAAAGCATTAAGAAAAATCCTTTGAGCAGTAAAAGACATCTATCTGAAAACAACAGGATGCAAACCATCTTATTTCTTTAGCAACAAGCTGAGTTTCTGTTATAACTTCATACTATCAACACCATTCAAGTAATCTCATTATGCATTGTAAAATAAAAAGTCAGGACTTCTGTTGAAAAAGATCTTAGGCACCACGTGCCTGGCTAAATATGCTATATGAATATACAAGTGCAATCTAATAACTGAAATCTGTTAGGTCAGTCTACTTCTGATATATCCTGTTGTCACATTCTCAGACAAAGGAAGGAGGAAAAAAAAAACCACAGAGAAATACATATCTGCTTCTGCTCACCTGGAAGTACATTCTCAAAAAACCCACTGAAATTCAAATTCAACCATCCCTGTTTCTCCAGGAACTTGGCAAAACAGTTAATATTAAACCTCTCTGGTTTAAAAGCATGACACTGGCCAAGACCTTCTGTCTTAGAATCACTACTGAATCATTCATATTCTTAACTACTTTAAAAGTAATTCTCCGTAAGCATAAAAAACCTTATCATGTGGATACAAGTGTCTCTCTTTTTAAGAATTCCTTCAATTAGAGCAGCCACCATTAGAAGCACTCAGCTTGGAGGTATTCAGGCTTCAAAAGGGCAAAACCAGACTCATTTGAATGAAAAACAGTTCTCGGATATTACATTGTCACATATGAATATGTATGTATACAGAACCGGGAAAATCAGTAACAGTACACAGTCATCCCAAAACTGGGAGAGGAAGGGAAGGAAGTCTGAACTTCACAAAAAATTCACTACTGCTGTCTTTTGTAGAGAAGATGCCTAGTAATAGTTTTCCCAAAAACATAAGGGATACAATGAGAATAAAATCTTGGATCTTCTGGTTGCTGACATAATTTCTACCTGCAAAGTCCAGAAGTTCCTTACTGATTTGTTTGCTGACAACCCCAAGTTGTGTGGTGTGGTCAACACGCTGGAGGGAAGAGATGCCATCCAGAGCGACCTGGATGGGCTTGAGAGGTGGGTCTGTATGAACCTCATGAAGTTCAACAAGGCCAAGTGCAAGGCCCTGCACCTGGGTTGCGGCAATCCCAAGCACAAGTACAGGCTGGGCAGAGAATGGATTGAGAGCAGCCCTGCCGAGAAGGACTTGGGTGCGGTAGTTGACAAGAAGCTCAACATGAGCTGGCAATCTGCACTCGCAGCCCAGAAACCAACCATGTCCTGGGCTGCATCCAAAGCAGTGTGGCCAGCAGGTCGAGAGGATTCTCCTCCTCTACTCCACTCTTGTGAGATCCCACCTGGAGTACTGCACACAGTTCTAGGGCCCCCAACATAAGGAGGATGTGGAGCTGCTGGAGTAAGTTCAGCAGAGGCCATGAAGATGCTCAGAGGGCTGAAGCACCTCTGCCATGAAGACAGACTGAGAGAGTTGGGGGTGTTCAGCCTGTTTCCAGTTAAGAAACCTGTTCAGAAAAGAAGGCAGATAGTAGAGCACCTTCCAGTAATGGAAGAGGGGTTGGAACTAGATGATCTTTAAGGTTCCTTCCAACCCAAACCATTCTAGGATTCTATGATCGCAGGAGGGTGAAGAGTCAGAAAAGTTATCACTTGTTGATAATATCATCTCCAAAGCTTTATTGTCTCTCTCTCCAAAGAAAATCCAAACCAGACC
Source organism: Eopsaltria australis (assembly GCA_034509425.1). NCBI lineage: Eukaryota > Metazoa > Chordata > Aves > Passeriformes > Petroicidae > Eopsaltria > Eopsaltria australis. Next base: position 202,156 of record JAVTVJ010001010.1, on the reverse strand, counting down.
AAACAAAAGAAAAAAAACTATCTCAAGTACCAACAATACCTACTTGTCCTGTGTTAGTTGAGAAGATAGGTGCCAGTCTTGGTGTCAGGGAATTCCAGACAACACTAGACAGATGCTACAAGTCACCTAAATTTTATGCCTTTCTAATGCCTTTGTCCAGAAGCAAAAAAAAAAACGAAACATGCTTCATGTTGTCTGAACTTGGCACTTATGGAATTTGACACTGGGTTATGACCAATTTGTTTGTATATGTGCATGAGAAAGATTCTGATCTTTGTTATATTTCCAGTCTAGCAAGTAGTGTATGTAAAGGCTACCTAGAAACTGCCAGTATTTCCCAGAAACATGGAAATTAAAACTCAGTTGAGCAAACAAGTACCAGTTGATTGGTCTTCTGGTAGGCAAGTCTGCACTAATCTAGAATAATCAAGGAACTATCCAAGGACACCAACCTATAAAATTGAATGCAATGGCAGGAAGCTTTGTTAGTAGCTCAAAGAGCATCTCAGATATTTAAAATTACATTCCTTATCCTTGCTGTGGCAAAAGATCTAAAAAAGGTAACAGTTTCAATGCGTAAACTGTAACAGTATCAGCACCAGAACTAAGATTTTTAACATGATCTCACTTGTGGTCAGGCAATGCCTGGCTGCTCCATGGTATACCTGATTCCGGCCATTTCAGGATCAATTAACTTAAAGAAGAATGAACAACTGCCATATGCACTGTCAAATACAATGTCATGTTGGCAATTAGCTAAAAAAGAAACTTTTGTACCCTCAGTCTTGAAGGAAAACAAAGAGTAGGCAAGGACAAATGTAAAACGAAGAGCAGGCAAGCACAAAAGTAACATACCTATTCTGATTTATGCTTTTAATTTGCTATTATTTCTGCAGTCCCAAACATGTTTCAGCATACAATCTGAGAAATGACTCACCTCAACTATACTAATCATATGAGGAAGCAGGCGATCCATTCGAACTTCCAGCAACATTACCAGAGCACGACAAACATTTTTGCGTACTTCAGGCTCCTCATCACCAGCCAGTGCAAAAAGATTCTGTTGGAAAGTAATACCAGTTGAAAAGCCTCAGTTCATCTAGTTCAACTTGTATTAAAATTTACATTATTGGCGCACTAAAGTATGCAAACATGTACTTCTGTACCATCCCACCCCACACCTCAGAAAATTGTATTATTTCCTAAAGACATATGGTTTAGCAAATGAACTCTTCAGACTATCAATGTGTATTGCTACCCAGTGTTTTGGTTGTGTACATTAGACACAAGAACATTATTCCCTGATTGTTTTCCCTAAGCATTAATGAAGTTCTGAAGCTAGAAAATGCCTTCAGTACATAACAGGAACAAATAAAATACTCTGGTTAAGCCAAAATATCATCCCTCTAAACCACATTCAGTAGTAGTATTCAGAGAGACCCATAATCTAGACTCAGTGACATGGTGATTCCTGTACTGAACATTCCATCAAAGGTAATTGACAGACTGCTGCCAGCACCTCTATGCAAGAAGAGTTCCCTGTATTTATGAAAAGGAAGCATTTTCAAAATACTATTTTCTTGGGCTGGGAGAGTGCTTAGACTAATGTGAGCATAAGCATGCAGAATGACTTTCAACCCATGGGGACTGAAGCTAAGAATGGGAAGCCATCAATGTGGCATTTAAGGGTAGTGGTGGTTGTAAAATATTATTCAAAGCTCTTGATAAATTAGATATGTTATTTGACTTACCCCTCCAACCAAAAATGCACTCACCTCAATAAAAGAATCTATGTGCAACATAAGAGCTTGAGTTCTGCTGATGATAAATTGATTGACACATGCAACAGCATGAGACCTACAAATGGAACAGTTAAAATACATACTTTTTCATGTCTTAAATATTTTCCAAACTGTACATAGGCATCAAAAACATTAGGAAGTAAATTACACTGTCCAAGCATCTTCTAGAGGCAAGAGGGATTGAATCTGAACATCTCTATTGTTACCAAAAAAAATTACTAAACCACATTTTTAAGTACTACCTTATACTCCAACATATCTAATAAATATTTTTAAATTAAAAATTCAGTAAATAAAAACCACAGCAGTGATAGCATAGGGTTAAAATGTTTCTAAAATCGCGGTATCTGAAGTAGGCCTTGAGAACGGGAGTGGGCATTGTCTTTCAATCATGGGAACCTACACCTGTGTACCCACCAGTATAGTAGATGATAAAGTAAAATGCGATAATTGCTTATAAGAATCATGGGAAAGGGACAACAATCATGAGAAACGTTGTGGGGAAGGGGCTTAAACTCATGCTTGGGTAAAAACAATATACAGAATAGAACAATATCAAGTTGATGATTAACATATTGTATTGGGTCTGACTGGGGTAAAGCTCACAGGCCTTACACTGCTGTACTTTGCTTTGGTAGCTGGCATTGATAACAGAGCAGTGTTTTGGCTACTGCCAAGCTGTGCTGTCCCTGTGACATTCCTTCCCCCACTGAAGGGGATGGGGTGGGCAAGATCCTGGGAGGGGACACCAGCAGGCCAGCTGACCCCAGTCAGCCAAAGGGATATTCCATACCATATGACATCAGCTCAGATATATAAGGGAAGGAAGAGAGGAGGAGGAGGAGGCATGTAGGACTGGTCCGTGTTTGCCTCCTTAAACAACCGTCACGCGTGCTGAAGCCCTGCTTCCCAGAAAGTGTCCGGACATCGCTACTGATGAGAAGTAGAGATTGATTGTTTTCCCTTCTGCTCTTGCGCGCGCAACTTTCAACTTCCTTGTTCCATTTTTTCCCACTGTAATAAAACTGCCTTTTCTTACCCTGATAGTCTTTTTCAATATTATCCTCTCCCCTCTCCCAGCGGGAGGGGGAGTGATAGAGTGACTGAGTGGGCACCTGGCACCTGGCCGGGGTCAACCCACGACAGTCTCTTTTGGCGCCTGAACGTGCGGCGAGATAAAGGCCGTTTTATATATATGTATATATATTTCCATGCTCTAGTAATTACCAGTAGCAGCTCTCAAGTAGTAAGCTCCTGGGTGGCATACAGCCTTCGGCTGCCACACTGCTTATCTTTGTTTTGCTATGTTTGGGAACGTGTTGAAACAAACAATGACTGTGAATGAATATAACTCCTTCTCTCTGCCCTGGGTGAATTTGAGTATGGATGATCTTTTACTGCAGGCTCCTGTGATTATTGCCAACCCTTACATAAGCTTCCTGATATTATTAATAATATTAGCCAACACTGTTACCTTATGGAATTCATGGAAATTGTCATCTCCCTGGTACAGAAGGAAACGACCCTTGGGTGAGGAGCTGTTAAAATCTGCCCTGAGGTACCCAGTTCCTGGGTGGAAAGGTGTATGGAGGGATTTGGGCAGGTTCCTAGGGCAGTTATCACCTCCCGTTGCCTGGGAGCTTACTCCCGAAGGGGTAAATAACCCTAACAAACTGGCCCGTCGACTGACAGAAGGGAGCCTTGTTTACTCCCAGGAATGCGAGAAGCTTCTCGCTCTGTACTGGGGGCTGGTCTGGGCCTACCGGGCCTCTGTTCAATACGCTCAGAGGACTGTAGTTTAGGCAGGAGCTCAAACTGTGCCTGAGGGCAATATAGCTGAGACAGGGACACAAACTACAACTGTGGCTGAGGCAGGGATAGAAACCACAACAACTATGTCTGAGATAGGAACCCAAACCACAGCAACTACAGTAATTGCCCCAGTAGTGAAACAAAAAAAATGGACAAGGCAAGTTTCAGGCTGATTAGTAAGAGAAGAAGAAGAAGAGGAAGAAGAGATGGGGCTAGATCAAGAGGCAGGTCCCTCAGCAAAGGAATCTAAAGGAGTGAGGCAGATTAAATAGGAGACCGAAGTTACTCGGTCCCTGACCCCATGAGAACTTCAAGACCTGCGAAAGGATTACAGCCGCCAGTCAGGTGAGAAGATTCCTGCATGGCTGCTGCGATGCTGGGATAATGGGGCCGATAGTCAGCAGTTAGAAGGTCATGAAGCCCAACAGCTGGGATCCCTTGCTAGGGATCAGGAAATTGAAAGAGGACTTGCAAAGGAAGGAGCAACTTGTAGCCTCTGGAGACGGCTTCTTTCAAGTGTGAAGGCAAGATATCCTTTTAAGGAAGATCTTGTAAAGTCCCCAGGGAAGTGGACCAACGTGGATGAAGGTATCCAGTACTTGAGAGAATTAGCAGTGCTGGAAATTGTCTATAGTGATCTAAAGGATGATAGAGCCACCAAACATCCAGAGGATATCCCCTGTACACTCGCCATGTGGAGGAAGGTGGCTCAAGGTGCCCCGGCATCATATTCCAGCAGCTTGGTGGCACTTTATTACCCAAAAATGGATACACCAACTGTAGAGTTGGCGTCCGCCTGGCTCCGAAATGTAGAAGAAACTCTGGGTGCACCCCAAATTTTAGAGGAAGCCCAAGAGATCGCTCCTCTCCAACCCCAGTCAGAGGGAAGGGAATCCCCAAGAACAGGCCACATAACGAGCTCTGGTTTTTTTCTGCGTGAGCATGGAGAAGACATGAGGAAATAAGATGGTGAACCCACCTCTAAGCTCAGCGCCCGGGTCCGAGAACTGAGGAGGAAGGGACCTGTTAAGAAGGGGCTGCCCAAAAAGACAGTCAGTGTAGTCACCACAGAGAGACCACAAGACAATCAGCGATTTCCCAGATATAAGAAAACTAAAACCGTTTCCTACAGTCCTGAGGAGGGAACCGCTGATTTGGCACCACAAACATCAGTCAGTAAATACTCTGGCCAGGAACAGGAAAAGAGGGTCCCTGCCTCCGGCCAGGAAGAGGAAAAAGATGACCGGGTATACTGGACAGCGTGGATTCGATGGCCTGGCACATCAGATCCACAGAAGTACAAAGCTTTAGTGGACACCGGTGCACAGTGTACACGGATGCCATCAAGGCACAAGAGTGCAGAAGCCATCTGGATCTCTGGAGTGACAGGGGGATGCCAGGAGTTGTCGGTAGTAAAAGCTGAGGTGAGCTTAACAGGGGACAGATGGGAAAGGCACCCCATTGTGACTGGCCCAGAGGCCCCTTGTATCCTTGGCATCGACTACCTCAGGAGAGGGTATTTTAAGGATCCAAAAGGATATCAATGGGCCTTTGGTGTAGCTGCAGTGAATACAGAGAAGATAAGTTCCTGGCGTCTCAGAAGATCCCTACATCGTAGGATTGCTGCAGGTGGAAGATCAACAAGTACCGATTGCTACCAGGACAGTGCACCAGAGGCAGTATCATACAAATCAAGACTCCATGACTCCTATCCATGAACTAATTCGTCGACTGGAGAGCCAAGGAGTAATCAGCAGGACCCGCTCACCTTCAACAGCCAGGTATGGCCAGTGTGGAAGTCAAATGGGGAATGGCGGCTGACAGTGGACTATCGGGGCCTGAATGAAGTCACACCACCTCTAAGTGCTGCCGTACCAGACATGTTGGACCTCCAATATGAGCTAGAGTCAAAAGCAGCCAAATAGTATGCTACGATTGACATCACTAATGCATTTTTCTCAATCCCTCTGGCGGCAGAGTGCAAGCCACAATTTCCTTTCACTTGGAGGGGTGTCCAGTACACCTGGAACCAACTGCCCCAGGGGTGGAGACACAGCCCCACCATCTGCAATGGCCGGATCCAGGCTGCTCTGGAACAGGGTGGAGCTCCGGAACACCTGCAATATATTGATGATATCATTGTGTGGGGTGATACAGCAGGAGAAGTTTTTGAGAAAGGGAAGAAAATAATCCAGATTCTTCTGAAAACTGGTCTTGCCATAAAACAAAGTAAGGTAAAGGGGCCTGCACAGGAAATCCAGTTCCTGGGAATAAAATGGCAGGATGGGCGCCGTCATGTGCCTACAGAGGTGGTTGACAAAATTGCCAATATGTCTCCACCAGTTAATAAGATACCCAAGCTTTCCTGGGCCTTGTAGGATTCTGGAGAATGCACATTCCAGGCTATAGTCAACTTGTGGTCCCCCTCTATCGAGTGACCCGGAAGAAGAATGACTTCCAGTGGGGCCCTGAGCAGAAACAGGCCTTTGAGCAAATCAAACAAGAATTAGCTCGTACAGTAGCTATTGGACCTGTTCGGACAGGATCAGATGTGCAAAATATACTCTACACTGCAGCTGGGGAGCAGGGCCTCACCTGGAGCCTCGAGGAGAGGACTGCAGGAGAAACCCGAGGTCGGCCATTCGAATTCTGGAGCAGTAGTTACCGAGGATCAGAAGCCCACTATACTCCAACTGAAAAAGAAATTCTAGCAGCTTATGAGGGGGTTCGAGCAGCCTCGGAAGTTGTTGGGACAGAAGCATGTCTCCTCTTGGTGCCACAACTGCCTGTCCTACACTGGATGTTCAAAGGAAACATTCCCTCCGTGCATCATACAACCAGTGCTACATGGAGTAAGTGGGTGGCCTTAATTACACAACGAGCCTGAATGGGAAAACCCAGTTTCCCAGGAATCCTAGAAGAGATTTTGAGTTGGCCAGAAGCCAGAGATTTTGGAGCACTATCTGAGAAGGTGACTCGTGCCCAAGAAGCTCCACCATATAAGGAGTTACCAGAAAACGAAAGAAGATATGCTTTATTTACTGATGGATCCTGTCGAGTGACAGGAAACCATCGGAGGTGGAAAGCTGCTGTGTGGAATCCCACACGACAAGTCATTAAGACTGCTGAAAAAGAAGGTGAATCAAGCCAGTTTGCAGAGGTGAAAGCCATCCAACTAGCCCTAGAGATTGCTGAGAGAGAAAAGTGGCCCATACTCTATCTCTATACCGACTCCTGGATGGTGGCTAATGCCCTATGGGGATGGCTGCAGCAGTGGAAGAAAACCAACTGGCAGCGCAGGAAAAAACCCATCTGGGCTGCTGCATTATGGCAAGACATTGCTGCACGGATAGAAAACATGACTGTGAAAGTACGCCATGTAGATGCCCATGTGCCCAGAAGTCGTGCCACTGCGGAGCATCAAAACAACGAACAGGTAGATAAGGCCACCAAAATTGGAATAGCTCAGGTGGACCTAGATTGCGAGAGAAAGGGTGAGCTATTTATAGCCCCATGGGCCCACGAAACATCAGGGCATCTTGGAAGGGATGCAACATACAGATGGGCTCGTGATCGAGGGGTAGACCTGACCATGGAGGCCATCACACAGGTTATTCATCAGTGTGAAACATGCGCTGCCATCAAGCGAGTGAAGCCTCTTTGGAGTGGAGGGTGGTGGCTGGGGTTCCAGTATGGTGAAGCCTGGCAAATTGATTACATTGGGCCATTGCCACGAAAATGCCAAGGCAAGAGTTACATCCTCACCATGGTGGAGGCCACAACTGGCTGGCTGGAAACGTACCCAGTAAACCACGCCACTGCTCGGAACACAATTTCAGGTCTTGAAAGACACATTTTGTGGCGACATGGAACCCCAGATAGAATTGAGTCAGACAATGGGACTCATTTTCGAAATAATCTTATTAACTCCTGGGCAAAGAGGCATGGCATTAAGTGGATATATCATATTCCTTATCACCCACAGGCCTTTGGGAAGATTGAAAGATATAATGGACTGTTAAAAACTATGCTACGGGCACTAGGTAATGGGACATGGAAGCATTGGGATGTGAACTTGGCAGAAGCCACTTGGCTAGTCAGTACTAGGGGGATCTGTCAACCGCCCTGGTCCCGCCCAAACTAAACCCTTAGACACTGTGGAGGGAGACAAGGTTCCTGCACTACACATAGGAAAGTGGCTGGGGAAGTCAGTGTGGGTTGCGTCGTCCATGGGGAAGGGCAAACCCATTCGTAGGATTGTCTTTGCCCAAGGACCTGGGTGCACTTAGTGAGTAAAGCGGGAGGATGGGGAGAGTCAGTGTGTGCCCCAAGGTGATTTAACCTTGGGGTAAGAATAATGTATGTTGGAAGTTGTATGTTGCAGGATGTAAGTAGCAGAAGGGACATGAGCTGACGAAGAACGAATTTCCGCAAGGGGCAAGAAAAAGGCCACAATGAACAGGGATGGTGCCCGTCCTCGACAATCAAGTTTACTATTCCTCCTGCCCTGACCCCACATTCTGATGGAAATAGAAACCACGTAAAAAGATGCGAAAGGACAGGAGATAGTAGTTAATGTTATGGGGATAGTTTAAAGATGTAGCTTAGATTGCATGTGTGAGTAGGAAATGATTTCTGAGCATGATGCAAATGATATAGAATAAAGGGTGGAAATTGTATTGGGTCTGACTGGGGTAAAGCTCACAGCCCTTACAGTGCTGTGCTTTTTATTGGTAGCTGGCGTTGATAACAGAGCAATGTTTTGGCTACTGCCAAGCTGTGCTGTCCCTCTGACATTCCTTCCCCCACTGAAGGGGATGGGGGGGGACAAGGTCCTGGGAGGGGACACCAGCAGGCCAGCTGACCCCAGTCAGCCAAAGGGATATTCCATACCATATGACATCAGCTCAGATATATAAGGGAAGGAAGAGAGGAGGAGGAGGCACTCAGGGCTGGTCCGTGTTTGCCCCCTTGAACAGTTGTCACGCGTGCTGAAGCCCTGCTTCCCAGAAAGTGTCCGGACATCGCTGCTGATGAGAAGTAGAGATTGATTGTTTTCCCTTCTGCTCTTGCGCGTGCAACTTTCAACTTCCTTGTTCTATTTTTTCCCACTGTAATAAAGCTGACTTTTCTTACCCTGATAGTCTTTTTCAATATTATCCTCTCCCCTCTCCCAGTGGGAGGGGGAGTGATAGAGTGACTGAGTGGGCACCTGGCCGGGGTCAACCCACGACACATATGATTATACAACAGTTATGTAAGGGAAGGGTATAAAAATGTATGCATCGCAAATCCATGTCGGAATCGATTTGGGTTCTTTACCCCGATTCCCAGAGCTCTTCACATAAAAGCACCTGCATATAATCATCCTGTGATTATGTGTTTCTACACTAACAGCAGGATGACTACCTGGCACATTTGTTCCAAACAGTATGTAAGGATGTTCTTTTTCAGTATATTACGACTATCAATTTTCTCTGATATTGTTGCCAGATGAAGAATCGTTTGCACTTGGTGAGCTAACACAATACTTATTCTTCAAAGACCACCGGCCTATGGAACTACACAATGCGTTTCTGTAGGAAGAAGAACTGTAAAGCAGTCAGCCCAGTTATGCCAATTTTTACCAGTTAACCAGATGGTCAGGTATGACTTTGGGGTCGCCCACCACCAGGGACCACCAAAAACAACCCCAGGATAGAAGAATGCATGCGTAAAGGGGAGGGAAAATATGTTAATGACTTCAGGGAAATGATTATAATATATATGTTTCTTCTGGGAAAGCCTATGTATATGTATGTAAAATATAGTATATAAACAGGAGCTTTTTCTGTACTCGGCATGCACAATATTTTGGAGGAGATATCCCCCCGTGCATCCAGCTGAATAAAGAATGCCTGTTCCTTAATGCTACATTGGTGTTAAGGAGTTTTATTTTCACCGATTTTTGGTAACAATATTAACAATTCCATACAAGTTAACATGGCGAAATTTTAGCATGCCCTTCTTCATTGCTAAGTATCCAACTGCCTTTGCAAGATTTTTAGCATTTAATGAGACCAATATGCATCAGTAATATAGTTGTAGCTTAGAACAAATACACACTTGCATTAGAATACATAATAAAACGCTTGTGGTAGAAACAAGCTAAAAGTGAAGAGCTGGTTCTTCTATTCCATTTCATGCAAAGCCATTGCTTACAAGTCTTTTTCATACCCGGAGACACAATAGCCAAATTATATAAGTAAAGGCACAAGATAAAGCTACCTTTAAAAGCCTCTGAAGATCCATTCAAGTATTTTTCCTAATGTAATTCCAAACATCTAGTCTCTTTAGACATTTCTTGGAAGAGAGTCTCATAAAACAGTGTTCAAAAGTTGTCTCTTCACAGATTTAAATACTGATAATATTTAAATACTATTAAGTACTAATAGTATTTTACTGACACAACTAATATTCTTCATACTTCAGTACTATGTACTGAAACCAGGTCACAGGTGATCAGATGATCTGCTTTAAAGTTGAAACTGGTTTACCTTGCTCAAAGCAAAAGTTTATCTTTCTACAAGTGTCAGTTCATGCTTTGTTATATATTTTTCTTAGTGTGCATCTATTTTAGGTGAGTTTCTAAATCTTATTTAAATCCTATCAAGATATATTCCTAGTTATACTCTTTCTTTTACTCTTCACCATCTATACTACTGCTGGCAATAACTGAGCCCTCTAAGTTGTAGAATCTTTCGATATAGTTTTCAAAGAGGAGTCCAAAAACACATCTCAGAGAATCACGCAGAATGATTGAGGTTGGAAGGGACCTCTGTAGATCATTTGCTCAAGTAGGGCCACCTACAGCTGGTTTCACAGGACCACGTCACAATGGTGTGAGAGACTGGAAGGATTGCTGACTTGAAACATTTTGGGTGCATGTGTGGGGGAAGGGGCAGGTGAGGCAATGCCCTGCTCCGCACACTCCATGCCCCTGGGCCTGTATCCCAGCCCCTGCAGGGGCCACCAATCCCTGGCACACTGGAGACAATGCTCCACACCCTGCCTCTGGAGCCCCAGTCTAGCCCCAGAGTGGTCAGATGACCAGAAGTCCCACCTGGGGGAAGGGCCCAGGAAAGCCAAAGGGTATTTAACCCAGGACATGAGGTGAGCATGTCTTGAACCTACTTCCTCTTGGAATTTCTATCAGCTGAACACCGCTGGAACTCAGGAGTGGTAGCTATATTTGTTCTTTTCTGTATCTTTTTTGTCTGTCTCTCTCTTTCTTCTTCTAATTCCCTCTTCTTGGAGCTTTGAGTAATTTAAAACTGGATGGGCTTGGAGTTTGCTAAGTTGAATGGGCCAAGTTAATGCTTTGTGAAGTGTTTTATGTTGATTGAATGCTGCTCTAAACTTTTGCCGAAGTTCTCTGATTTTACAAAGTTGACAGTAAAGTTTTTTGTTGTTTTGACCCCTTGAGAACATCTTGTCAGTATTTCTCCCATGCGTCAAACTCAGAGTATATGAACAACCGTAAGCCCTTTTAAGAGGCTCATTGAGCAAGTTTTCTGGGGCCTTACAGATTGCTTTTGAATATCTCCAAAGATGAAGACTCTACCACCTCCCTGGGTAACCTGTGCCAGTGCTTGGTCACCCTCACAGTAAAAATAGTGCTTCCCAATGTTCAGAGAACCGCTTGTGTCTCAGTCTGTGCCCATTGCCACATGTCCTGTCACTGGACACAACTGAAAAGAGCCTGGCTCTGTCTTCGTTGCACCCTCCCTTCGGGTATTTATACACGTGAATGATGTCATCCTTGAGCCTCCTCCAGGCTAAACAGTCCCAACTCTCTCAGTCTTTCCTCATAAGAGGGGTGCTCCAGTCCATCATCATTGTGGCCCTTTACTAGAGTCTCTCCAGTAGCTCCATATCTCTCTTGTACTGGGGAGACCAGAACTGGGCACAGTACTCCAGGTGTGGCCTCATCTGGAGGGTGAGGGGAGGGATCACCTCCCATGCTGGCAACACTCCAGCCCAGGATGACATTCACCACCTTTGTGGCAAGGGCACATTGCTGGCTCATTTCAGGGTAAAAGCTACTGTTCTTGTTGATAAATATTAGCAATAACAAATTAATTTTGGAATTTTTCTTCTATACTTCTGTTACTTTGGAGAGATTAATACTGTATTAAAGTAAATGGATGTTGAACCCATTTAATTTGATCTAGCTGAAAGATAAAGAGCTTTATAAGTTTTGGTGGAGTTTAAACAGAAGAATACTTTTCTGAAAGAACTCAGAAACCATTATCAGCAAATTATTTTTTACTCTTCCATTGCTGCAGTCATAACAAAACAAATGCAAGATAGTTCTTTCTAATCAGAATTTGAAATTTTAACCACACCATTGAAATTTTCAAAATAATATGCAAAATCTTAAAAAATAATTTGATTTTCAAAGTTAGACAGATTCTTGATTTGGAAGATGTATAAAGAGGTGAGGCTGATCTATTAACTAGACAGAGAAGCATGGAAATGTCTGATGCATGAAATTTCTGTGCCTTCTCACATTTGCATATGCAGGATTATTTAAAAAAAACTAAGTATGTTTTAAACTGATCTACAAAATACCAACCTCGCTGCTCATGTAAATAAACTTTTAACAGATAACTTGTCTTGGGTTTGCCCAGGAGAGGTCAATCTTGGAAGTGATCTATGCTGCAGGAAGTAATACAACTTCCTTCCTGGGAGACAGAACTAATAACCACCTAGTTTTAAGTATTGCATAGGTATGCAAACCAATTAAAAGTGGTTTCGCTTTCAGCTAAAAAACCATATTTAAACAAAGGACACTTGGGGAAAAAACCTTTTTCCGTCTTGTTGCTACCAGAGAAGCAGGTCTTCTGCTCTCTCTTTCTGGTAAGACTAGACCTTTCCCCTCCCTGCCAGAGGGAGGGGGGAAGGGGGGTTTGGAGTGGCAGTGCAGCTGGGTGTGGGAGAGGAACTGGCTTGAACTCTCTGGTTTAGATGTAGTTCGACTGATGTTCTAACTACAGTAGGCACGGCCGGGCCTCTGCTTCGGGCCAGACAGGGGCTGGGCCAGCTCTATCTGACTCGGGCCGGGCCCTGCTTTGTCACCCCAAGCCGGGCTGGCCCCGCCAGGCCGAGTCAGCTTCGCAGAGCAAACCCACCGAGACCCTGACTGCTTCTGCCACCTGGCTCAAACTTTTCAAACAGCCATGTGACTATCACAGAGGCCTGAGAGAGATTAACTCTTTCAATACCTAAATAAAACCTGCAGATATCCATCCTCTCCTGCACAGAGAAAGAGTAAAGATACCTACAGAAATACAACATAGAGACTCTAAAGTTAGTGAAAGAAGCAGAGCTGATGCCTAGAGGGAGGAGCATGAGAAGTGCTTCAATAATGAAGCTGAAAATTCCTTTGTGAAGCCATGGTTGAGACTAAATTAAAATATTCCCTGTAATATATGAGAAAATGGTCCAAAGGGGGGATGTAATATTCTAACTACAGCCAGTGAGCCAAGGCACCTGTGTAGAGATAAGCAAATGCTGAAGTAATTGCAGCCTGATGAGAAGCTTTAGTGGAGACAGAGAAAAAGCTGTGACCAGTCCCTTGCCCCGGGGAATGATGAAAGAGGACTTATGTTGCTGGTAACAGAAAAAGGGGATTTTCTTTGCTGCTGTAATAGAACTGCTCATCCTTAAAAGAGTACCCCATGGACTGTCATAACCCACTGTAGTAGCTGTGAGAAAGCTACTAGTGTGGGAGAGATCTTCCACAACAAGCAAATTTTCCTCCCGGATGGCTGTTGGTTGAGAGGCTGAAACCATAGAAAAACTATTTTTTATAAAAAAGTCCTTAATATAAGCAAGAGAAATGAACTGAGATAAAGCTATTTTAGAAGTAGTAAAGTGACTGAAGGTTCAAAGTGGTGTCTTTTTGTGTTGTCAGTGAGAAAGAAATGGAGAGGTGGGGGGAGGAGAGGTGTTCTGAAGGTTTTGTTCTAGTTTCTCTTGGGTTTCTTATTTCCTTTTTTTAGGTTTATTAATAAACTTTCTTTATATTCTTTAAAGTTTGAGCCTCCTTTACCTACTCCTAATCCTTATCTCACAACAAAATTGGATAAATTCTGGTAAGTGTGCTGACATTTGGCCAGAAACTAAGATCAGCGAACTCAAACCACTACAAACTTTAGTATAACACCAAAACCTACCTTATTTTTGGACTGCTGTGTTTGAAGAACTGCAAAAATTTGGGTATCATGATATTGAGTGGTCGGTCCAATACATCACTATCTAAAATTTCAGCAGAATCTTCGCATATCTTCTGAAGAGCACCAAATGCACCCTGTTTAAAAACAAAATCAAACAAACAGAAAGAAAACCAAAGCAAAACAAAATCTGTTATTTTATTTTTTGAAGAAAGCAACATTTCAGGGTTTTTACAGAACAGGTAATTTTAGCAAAAGACCACAGTAAACATAGGTAATTAACAAAGTAAATGTAGCTAACTAAATATGGACTTAAATTAAAACAGCCTTAAAGACTTTTTATTTAAGCACTTTATATTGTCATCGGTAAGATCTCAAGCTGGATGAGTCTATAATAGGTAAGTGGTAATTTTAATTTTAACATTCAGTGCTCATTTATTTAATCATATTTTTAAAAATGCTTAAAAGAAAGATTTTTTTAAAAATCAGACAAGATTTTTCTCCTCATAGCTTAAAACAGTTGAGCTGGTATTTATTTATTTTCCTTCATAAATACTGAAAAAAAAATTATATATGTGCATATATACCCGCACAAAATACTATACATATATAGAGTATCTATGAAGAGAGGCAAAAAATAATCAAATTTACATGATAATACATGTTGTAGTCTGCTCCCTATTGGCTCTTGGCTCCCCCTTTCCCCTCCCCTTTCCCCATTGGCTCATGTTAATGTCAATCAGCTTTGTCTCTGCCCCTACACACCCCCACCCACCCCCTATAAAACCGACCTGTTTCCTGTGTCCCTTGCCATTTTCCACCTCTGCCTCCCTTCATGGAGGAGACAATAAACTCCTTGGAACTGCATGTGGAAGGCCCCTCCCTACTCCTTTGTCTCTGGGGATGCACAAGACTGTGTCTATGCTACCTGTGTCCACCTACAGGGGTGGTTTCTGTGCCAGCGTAGGTGTTATTGGTACACCGCCTGAGTGGTTCTATGTGGGACGCTGCAGGGACAGGCGAGGCACAGAGCCATCTGACCAAGGCACTCCTCGTCAAATACATTTCAAAATAAGCCTCCTTACCTCACAGGTATTGTAATCTTCAGAATCCAACAGGCTGCAAAGCTTTGGTAAGAGGTCAGGCCAATTCTGCAATTCCCCTTTTGAAGCAATGGTTGTTATCAGAATACCTAAGTGAATCAGAGGAATAAAGGAAATGAGATCTAATATATCTTCACAGGTTTCACACCAATTTTTCTCATTTTACTCTTCTCCAAGATCTAAGGAATTAAGAAATTTCTTGTTTTATTAAGAGCTGTCAAGCATAAAAAGAGGAAATAGATTTAATTACAAATGATATTTGAAGGGCTTTGAAATGCAAAGGCAGGTTGCCCCTTCCTGCTATCATGAAGGGCTCAGATGTGAGAAGTCAAGCACAAAGTAATTCCACTTAAGGTAATAATCATGCCCAAACACTGCAGGGCAGCTTCTGCTCTACGTTTACTAAAAACCGTATAAATCTTGACCTCCAGTAGAGTATCCATCTCAAGTCACCCCCTCTTTATTATGATACAAAGGTATGATCACTGGAAGCTGTCATTCAATAAAATGATAACCCATTGCTAAATTATGTGTTCACAACTTTACTATGTTTACACAAAACATTAAGGGCACATGCTGATGTCGAGGTGTTAGAAATATAAATTACTTGTTGGTAGAATTGCCTCATTGAGGTTTAGGGCTTGACATGCCTCAATGATCTCAGACCTACGGGGAGGTTACCAAAGCTTTGGGAGAAGAATATACCCCTGATAGTGGACACAAAGAATGCAGAATTTACAGGCCACAAGGGCATTTGGCAGAACTCCCAAGATAAGGAAGAAACTAATAAAACCAACTCAGCAACTGTGTTGAAATCAGCTCTGGCTGGGTAAAAGGTAATTCTGGCAGGGGGAGATCATGACCACTGATTCACAGGCCACTGACCCAAGAAACCCACTGACCCAAAAAAAAAAAAAAGAGAAGGACTGAGCATATGGACTAATTAGTATGAGAAGCGAGAGAATCACTAACCGATAGAAGGTAGAATACTAATTAATAAAAGAACTGGGTAACTTGTAGCCAATGAACATTAATGCCTTTGCTAAAAATGTATAAATAGGAGGAGGAGGAGTCCTCCCCCTGCTGCACCGAGAGGTCCCTCTCACGGGAGACAGTTCTCTGCAAACTTCTCCAATGTGGCTCCATCTCACAAGCAGCAGTTCTGCGAACTGCTGCAATGTGAGTCCCTCCCATGGACAGCAGTACCCCTCAAATTACTGCAGCATAGGTCACTCTTCCACGGGGTGCAGTCCTTCAAGGACAGGCTGCTCCAGCCTGGGAGCAGGGTCCCTCTTTCCACAGGTCTCCCATTGGATCACAGCCTCCTCTATGCATCCACCTGCTCTGGTGTAGGCTCCTCCACTGGCTACAGGTGGATCTCTGCATCCCCCGTGGATCCCCATGGGCTGCAGAGGGACAGCCTGCTTCACCATGGTCCTCACCACGGCCTGCAGAGGAATCTTGTGTCTAGCACCTGGAGCACCTCCTCCCCCTCCTTATGCACTGACCTTGGTGTCTGCATGTTGTTCTCCTCATATTCTCACTCCTACTCCTCTTTAGCTGGAATTGAAACTGCGCCCCAAACTTTGTTTTGATTTCTTCTTAAATATGTTATCACAGAGGCGTTACCACCATCTCTAATTGGCACAGCCTTGGCCAGTGGCATGTCCATCTTCAGAGCCAGCAGGGTTTGGCTCTGCCAGACATAGTGGAAGCTTCTAGCAGCTTCTCACAGAAGCCACCTCTGGGACCCCTCCACTACCAAGAACCAGGCTGTGAAAAACCAATACATACTGTTTTTGGTGTATGTGTTCCCTGTGAAGTAGTGATTTCTGATATGAAAGAATCACTAGTCATGAACCTAATCTGGTATGTGTAATCAGAATTGGGGTCCCCTCTGTAACTTGGGAGACATCTTGTGGGGAAGATCAATAATTACACCTTTTATCTTTTTTCCTTGGGGATCCAACGTATGGGATAAATATCTTAAAAGCTTTCCTTTCTTTTACCTTCAGAAGCCCTCCAGGTTGAATACATTGATTACAGTAGTATTTCAGAATTTTAAAGATTTTGATTATTCTTTGAAAACCCTTGAATCCAATGTGGCTCTTTTCCTAGAAACAAGCATGGGCTTGCTTATGGTTCAGATCTTGTTTAGGGTTAAGCAACGAACTACAGTCACCCCAACTCCCGTGACAAGCACTGCAGATTGAGGAAGAAGGAGAGGGACTGCAGCTCCTCAAACCTTGGCAACAAGCATTGTGGCTACTTCAACCCCCATGACAAGCAGTGGAGCCACTTAAAACTCCAGTGATGGGCGATGCAGCTCCTTCTGTCGCTGCAAGATGCACTGCAGCTATTAAAATTCTGGTGATAAGCATTGGGGCCACTCAAGCTACTTCAACCCTTGTGACAAGTACTGTGACTACTCAACTCCCAGTGATGGATGCTACAGCCAAACAGACTTCAACAATGGGAAGTGCAGCTGAACTGCAGAACCAACCTACACTGGTATCAGTCACCCCTATACACAAGAAGAAATGCACACAAAAATCATCTTGTTTAGTAAAGGACAAGGACAGTAAAGCAGGGCCATCACAGGAACAGGAGGAAGAGGCAGAAAAAGACCAAGAGGTAACCACTTCACTCCTATTCCCAAGTGAGCTGTGGAAGATGAGAAAATATTTCAGCCATCATCCTGGTGAGCACATTACTACCTGGCTGCTCCAATGCTGGAATAATGGGGTTAGTAGTTTGAAATAAGAGGGTAAGGAAGCCAAGCAGCTGGGATCACTTTCTACAGAAGCAAGCATTGACCCTTCTGCTGTGAGTTAGCTGAAGGCCGAACAACAGGTGCTGATTACTACCACAATAGTGCACCAGAAGCTATATTGCACCGAGACTCTGTAATTCCCATCCATAAGTTGATTCGTGAACTGGAGAGCCAAGGAGTGATCAGCAGGACCCTCTCACCCTTTAACAGCCCCATATGGCCAGTGCAAAACTAACAGAGAATGGAGGCCAAATATAGACTACTGTGGCCTGAATGAAGTCATGCCGCCTCTGAGTGCTGCTGTGCTGGATATGTTGGAACTTCTATATGAGCTGGAGTCAAAGGCAGCCCAGTGCTGCCACAACTGGTATTGCTAATGTATTTTTCTCAATCCCTCTGGCGGCAGAGTGCAGGCCACAGTTCCCTTTCACTTGGAGGGGTGTCCAGTATACCTGGAATCAATTGTGCCAGGGGTGGAAACACAGCCCTACTCTTTGCCATGGACCAATTCAGACTGCACAGGGTGAAGCTCTGGAACACCTGCAATACATTGATGACATTGTGTGGGGCAACAGAGCAGAAGTTTTTGAGAAAGGGAAGAAAATAATCCAAATCCTTCTGAAAGTGGGTTTTGCCATAAAACAAAGTAAGGTAAAGGAACCTGCACAGAAGATCCAGCTTTTAGGAATAAAATGGCAAGTTGAATGTCATCAGATCCCAGTGGAAGTGATTAACGAAATATCAGCAATGTCTCCACCAACTAACAAGAAAGAAACACAAGCTTTATTAGGTGTTGTGGGATTTTGGAGAATGCACATTCCAAATTACAGCCTGATTGTCAGCCCTCTCTATCATGTGACCCAGAAGAATGATTTCCAATAGGGCCCTGAGCCACTACAAGCCTTTCAACAAATCAACCAGGAGACAGTTCATGCTGTAGCCCTCAAGCCAGTCAAAACAGGGCAAGATGTAAAAAATGTGCTTTATAGTGCAGCTAGGGAGAATGGCCCTACCTGGAGCCTCTGGCAGAAAGCACCAGGGGAGACTCGAGGTTGACCCCTATTGTTTTAGGGTTGGGGATACAGAGGATCTGAAGTGCATTAAGGAGATGCTGGCAGCTTATGAAGGTATCCAAACTACTTTGGAGGTGATTGGTACTGAAGCACAGTTCCTCCTGGCACCCCAATTGCCAGTGCTGGGCTGGATGTTCAAAGGGAGGGTATTCTCTACACATCATGCAACAGATGCTATATGGAGTAAATGGGTTGCACTGATCACACAACAAGCTCACATAGGAAACCCCAGTCATCCAGGAATCTTAGAACTGAAGAGAGAATACATGCTGAAGAGGCCCCACTGTATAATAAATTAAAAGAAAGTGAGAGGCAATACGCCTTGTTTACTGATGGATCCTGCCATCTCGTGGAAAATCATCAGAAATGGAAAGCAGCTGTATGGAGACCTGTGGCGGCCATTGAGGCTGCCACCGAGGCCCAGGAAGATGCGTAAGGTCCCAAGGGATCTGAGGGGCCATAGTGGAGGGTTGCTCGTGTTTGAGAATCCTCCCCTTCCCTCTGGAGGAAGATAGTTTCTTCCACGTAATTCATGTGTTCTTCCTATGTTAATTGTACCCCCCTGATTGGACTGTTTGTTCCCCACCCCTTATGCATATGTATCTGTACCTAGAAGGTTCTGTGCTACTCGGTACTCCATTGGTTGTGGTTCTCTCTCCTCCCCTTCCCTCTCCTCACTGGACTGTGTAAGTTTGTCCCGCCTTCCCCCCCTCCCCTGGACCCTCAGCTGATTGGTTGTTAGTTGCTGTATAAAAGTCTGTGCTCTCCTTTGTTCTGGGTCTTCTGTCCCTGGACCCATTCGAGTGAGGAACTGTTAATAAACTCCTTGGATACCCATACAGAAGATCCCTCCCTTATTCTTTACCCCTGGACCTGCTAGGACTTGTATCTGAGCCCACCGGCAGGGTAGCAGAGTGCTGCAGCAGGAGCTTAAGCAGCCCCAGCAGAGTGGCTCCACGAGGGATGCTTCTGGGACACACTGCCAGTCTCTGTCCACCAGGACAGTCCCTGAGCAGGCTATAGAGACCCCTACAACAAGTCTTAAAATTGCTGAAGAAGAAGGTGAATCGAGTCACTTTGCAGAGGAGAAAGCCATCCCAGTGGCCATAGACATTGCTGAATGAGAAAAACAGACAATACTTTATAATGACTCATGGATGGTGGCAAATGCCCTGTATTGGGTCTGACTGGGGTAAAGCTCACAGCCCTTACAGTGCTGTACTTTGCTTTGGTAGCTGGTGTTGATAACAGAGCAGTGTTTTGGCTACTGCCAAGCTGTGCTGTCCCTGTGACATTCCTTCCCCCACTGAAGGGGATGGGGGGGGCATGATCCTGGGAGGGGACACCAGCAGGCCAGCTGACCCCAGTCAGCCAAAGAGATATTCCATACCATATGACATCAGCTCAGATATATAAGGGAAGGAAGAGAGGAGGAGGGGGAGGCATTCGGGACTTGTCCATGTTTGCCTCCTCGAGCAACCATCACGTGTGCTGGAGCCCTGCTTCCCAGAAAGTGTCCGGACATCACTGCTGAAGGGAAGTAGAGATTGATTGTTTTCTCTTCTTGCTCTTGCGCGCGCAACTATCCACTTGCTTGTTCTATTTTTTCCTCCACTGTAATAAAACTGCCTTTACTCACCCTGATAGTCTTTTTCAATATTATCCTCTCCCCTCTCCCAGTGGGAGGGGGAGTGATAGAGTGACTGAGTGGGCACCTGGCCCCCGGCCGGGGTCAACCCACGACAGTCTCTTTTGGCGCCCAACGTGGGGCTCGAACCCACGACCCTAAGATTAAGAGTCTCATGCATCCACCATCTGCCATGGCCTGATCCAGGCTGCTCTGGAACAGGGTGGAGCTCCAGAACACCTGCAATATATTGATGATATCATTGTGTGGGGTGATACAGCAGGAGAAGTTTTTGAAAAAGGGAAGAAAATAATCCAAATTCTTCTGAAAGCTGGTCTTGCCATAAAACAAAGTAAGGTGAAGGGACCTGCACAGGAAATCCAGTTTCTAGGAATAAAATGGCAGGATGGGCGCCGTCATGTGCCTACAGAGGTGGTTGACAAAATTGCCAATATGTCTCCACCAGTTACTAAGAAAGAAACACAAGCTTTCTTGGGCCTTGTAGGATTCTGGAGAATGCACATTCCAGGCTATAGTCAACTTGTGGGCCCCCTCTATCGAGTGACCTGGAAGAAGAATGACTTCAAGTGGGGCCCTGAGCAGAAACAGGCCTTTGAGCAAATCAAACAAGAATTAGCTCGTGCGGTGGCTCTTGGGCCTGTTCGGACAGGACCAGATGTGCAAAATATACTCTACTCTGCAGCTGGGGAGCAGGGCCTCACCTGGAGCCTCTGGCAGAGGACTGCAGGAGAAACCCGAGGTCGGCCATTAGGATTCTGGAGCAGGAGTTACTGAGGATCAGAAGCCCACTATACTCCAACTGAAAAAGATATACTAGCGGCTTATGAGGGGGTTCGAGCAGCCTCAGAAGTTGTTGGGACAGAAGCATGTCTCCTCTTGGCACCACGATTGCCTGTCCTACACTGGATGTTCAAAGGAAACATTCCCTCTGTGCATCATGCAACCAGTGCTACATGGAGTAAGTGGGTGGCCTTAATTACACAACGAGCCTGAATGGGAAAACCCAACTTCCCAGGAATCCTAGAAGAGATTTTGAGTTGGCCAGAAGCCAGAGATTTTGGAGCACCGTCTGTGGGTGGTTGCAACAATGGTAGCAGAATAACTGGCATTGCAGAGATAAAGGCATCTGGGCTGTTGCACTGTGGCAAGATACTGCTGCTTAGATAGAGAGAACCTGGTTGTGAAGGTACATCATGTAGATGCTCGTGTATCCAAGAGTCTGGCCACTGAAGAACATCCGAACAACCAGCAGGTGGATCAGGCTGCTAGGATTGAAGTGGCTCAGATGGATTTGGAATGGCAATATAAGGGTAAATTATTTCTGGCTTGGTGGGCCCATGACACCTTGGGACATCAAGGAAGAGATACAACATATAGCTGGGCTCATGATCGAGGGGTGGACTTAACCATGGACACTATCGCACAGAGTATCCATGACTGAAACACATTGCAATTAAGCAGGTCAAGCAGGTAAAGTCCCTCTGGTATGGAGGATGATGGCAGAAATCTAATTATGGGGAGGCCTGGCAGATTGACTCTATCACACTCCCCCAAACCCGTACAGCAAGCACCATGTGCTTACAGTGATTGAAGTACGTCTGGGGGTGATTTTAAGATCAGGCTGTATAGGGGGGTTCCAGAACTCAGGGACACTTGAGCAGCAGCCCAGAGCCCCATCAGGACCCAGAAGTGCACGACAGCCAATCAGAGGAGGAGGGGGCAGAGACAGGATCACCATGGGAGTTTTAAATGGGAGCAGGAGTGACCTGGAGCAGGCAAACAGGGGTGTGGCAGGGCAGTTTTCGTGGGCAGGGCAAGCAGGTGGGGCATGCAGGAGGGGCTCCTCTCCAACCATTCTGGAGCAGCAAATAGACTCAGTAGCTGGTGAGGAAGAGCCCAAGAGATCCTTTCGGCCCCAGCCTTATTAGCATACTAGTGTAAGCTTCCTCAGTTATGGTGTTGACACACTGTAGCACTCATTCACCTGTAGCTGCTGAAGTCACTGAACCAGCCACGGCAGAGGCCTCCAGACAGATGGACCTGCTGATAGTAGATGTAGCTCTCCAGGTCACATATTGCCAGGAGTGCCTGATGCCTCTGTGCGAGGCTAGGGCCAACAATCATTCCTTTTGCAGAAGGTATGCTGCGGTTGATGAGCTGAGTCACCAAGTAAAGGAGCTACAGGAGGAAATGAATAGGCTATGTAGTATTCGAGCAAAAAAGCAGAAGACTGACCAGTTATTTTCAAAGACACTACAGTCTCATGACTCTTGAGACTCTTGAACCTCCATTGAAGTGGAGAAGCACATGGACTCAGAACCCTGCATGGTAATTAGTCAAGGGTCAGTTGAAGGTTTGGAAGCAGGTCACTGCACATACCAGGAGGAAGGTTCCTCTTCCTTCTGAAAATTTAACAAGTAGGACTGGCACCTTCTATAACAGGTAGGAGGCTCTGGAACTAGAAGGCCAGTCAACGGATGAGGTGGACAAAGGTCCTTCTGGGATAGAGGGACTGCCTAAAACAACATCACCTGTACCCCACATAATGACCTCTGTTAAGAGGAAAAGAAGGGTGGTTGTAACAGGAGACTCCCTTCTAAGGGGAACAGGGGGCCTGATATGCAGACTGGACCCAACTCACAGGGAAGTCTGCTGTCTCCCAGGGGTTTGGGTAAGGGACATTACCGGAAAACTCTCCAGTCTACTAAGGCACCCTTATTATTATTTATTGTTGGTTGTTCAAGCCAGCAGCGATGAAATAACAAGTCCAAGGGAAATCAGAAAAGACTTCAAGGCCTTGGGACAATTGGTTAAAGGATCAGGAGCACAGGGAGTGATTTCCTTGATCCTCCTAGTAACAAGGAATAATATTGATAGGAATAGACAGATCCATGAGGTCAATGCATGGCTCCAAGGCTGGTGTCATTGGAAAAATTTGGGATTTTTTGACCAGGGGATGATCTATTCAACACCTGGTCTACTGACACCTGATGGAATGCACCTCTCTCAGAGGGGAAAACAGTTCTAGCGCAGAAGCTAGCGGGGCTTGTTGACAGAGCTTTATAAAAGACCTTGGAAGGAGGAAAGGGACAAAAACAGGCTTGCTAGTGATGAGCAATGGAATGGTGTGCCAAAACTTGAGGAAACGAGCACTTATGGGATCCCTCAATATGTTTCAACAGGTGTGGGCTTGTCCTGGGTTAGTCAGGAGGGGTCAAAATCTAGGAAGTGATCTATGCTGCAGGAAGTGATACAACTTCCTTCCTGAGAGAGAGCCAATAATCAGGTAGTTTTAAGGATTGATATGTAGGTAAACCAATAAAAAAGTTGATCCGTCTTCAAGGAAAGAACCACATATAAGCAAAGAACCTCTGAGCCTCTTCCTCTTTTGGCCTGCTGTTGTGTAGAGAGGAGCATCTCCCTGCCTCTCTCCCTGGTAAGGCCCCCCCCCTCCTTCCAAAGGAGGGAGGGGGGGGGAAGGGAGGTTTAGGGCAGCCATGCAGCTGCAGCTGGGCATGGGGGAGGAAACAGCGAGAGTTTTCGGGAGATACAGTTCAGCTGACATGTCAGCTACACTAGACAGGGCCAGGCCCCCTGCTCTGGGCCAGGCAAGGACCGGGCCGGACTCCATCCAGTTTGGGCCAGGCCCTGCCCTGTCACCCCGGGCCCGGCTGGCCCTACCAGGCCGAGCCAGCTTCGCAGAACCAGGCCACAGAGACTCTGACTGCTTCTGCCATCTGACTCAGAGTTTTCAAACAGCCCGGAAGAGACCACATGATCATCACAATGCTGGGAAGAGAGAGGGAGAGAGAGAGAGAGAGATTAACTCTATCCATGCCTGGACTAAACTTGCAGAAACCCATCCTTCCTCGCACAAAGAGAGGAACAAGTGAGGACATCTACATAAATGCAACATAGAGACTTTACAGTCAGTGAGGAAAGCAGAACCGATGCCTAGAGGGAGGTGTATGAGAAGTGCTTCGAGAGTGAAGCTGAAAACTCTTTTGGAGAACCATGGTTGGGGACTGAGCTAATAAATCCCCTGTAATATATGAAGACATAGTCAAAAGGGGGGATGTGAGTTCCTAATTGCAGGCAGTGAACTGAAACACCTGGCAAAAGACAAGTAAGTGTTGAAATAAGTACAGCCTGATGAGAAACTTGAACCAAGAGAGAGGAGAGGCTGTGACCCAGAGCCCTGGTCCCGGGGAGAATGCCAGAGAACTTATGTTGTCAGGAGAACCTGTGTTGCTCAGCACAGAAGAAGGGATTTTCTTTGTTGCTGCAATTGAACTGTGCATCCTTAAAACAGGTACCCTTTGGACTGTTCATGACCCACCATAGTGGCTGTGGGAAGGCTACTGGGGTGGGAGGCATCCACCATTAAGCTGATCTTTTTTTCTGGGCAGCAGCTGATCACCACACTATCTGCTGTTTTCTGACAGAAGCTATTTAAAAAATATAAACTCTATGTTAATATATGTAACATCTGGTGTAATGATTCCCTGAAGAGGTGTGCATATGGGGGAGCAAAGAGGAAATCAGCTAACAGAAGTGTTTTACTTAAGCAAGTGGAGTGCTGAAATAGTCCTGAAGTCAGAACCTTTACCTTACTCCTGGTTTTAGGCATAAAAATTGGCAGCAAGCTGAATTTTAGCAGATTCAAGTAAACTTATGTTCAGTCACATTTCAAGAGATACAAACTGAATTGCTAATTCAGTTTTAAAAGAATAGGAAGGAAAAATATATTTGTATATTCACACTGAAGATTAATATCAGAATCAAATCATGGTGTAGTTGTGAAAATTATCAGAAGCAAAGAGTTTTAGGAGTTTAATAACTCTCACTAGCACAGCCCTCACTTATATCAGTAACATTTTCAGTGTGCAGAATACAGTAATAAGAGTAAACTTACCAACAGTAGCTCTAATTAAGGGGGAGGAATCACCAATATTGTTTAAACATTCACTTTTAATGAAGTCAGTTACTCCATTTGGAAAGTTGTGAAAATGTGCTTTTACATTATTCTTCAAGATGAGACCACTCAAGGAACGTGTCGGCTCATCTGCAAGAGAAAATAATTGCATTTATAACTTCCATCCATCCATCCGTCCATAGGATAAAGTAGATTTACAGAACAATGCAACAAGATAAAAGCTTACCGCGATAAATATTAATCTTTATTTCCTTATCCCTCCTTCCAAATACAACTATCAATTTACATAGCAGTTTTTTAGTTTGAGTTCACTTGTGAGCAGATTCATGTTTAGTTCTTCAACCAAGGGCATAAGTACCTTGGTATTACTTCTGAAGCATGCTGAAAGTGAGATGTGGATGTTCCACATAGAAAGGATTAGTTTATAGTACAAGAAAATTTAAAGTTTACAGCAATCCTAATCAGCCAATAAAGCTAATTTTAACCAGCATTTTAGCCTTTGGTCAGTTGTGCACCCCCAGCCTACTCACTGGTGGGGTGGTGTCCTGCGTTTGCCCAGGAGGGGTTAATGTTGGAAGGGACCCATGCTGCAGGAAGTAATACAACTTCCTACCTGGGAGAGAGAGCCAATAACAAGCCAGTTTTGAGTATTGATATCTAGGCCAATCAATTAAAAGCTTATCTGCCTTCGAGGAAAAAAACCTATATAAGCAGAGGACCCTTTAGAGTCTTCCTCTTGCCTTCCTGCTTTTGTGAGAGAAGCAGGTCCCCTGCTTTCTCTCTCTGGTAAGACTGGGCCTTTGCCCTTCCCCCCCCCCCCCCCCCCCCAAGGGAGGGGGGAGAGGGGGGTTTGGAGCTGCAGCTGAGCCCTTTGGGGTTCAGACACAGCTGGGCCGTAAATTCCAACCAAAGCCAGGCAAGGTTGGGCCCTTGCTCTCACTCCCCCTTAGCTCAGGACGCTGGAATGCTGCTCTTGAACAGCCCGGCAGAGACCATGTGACCATCGCAAGGCCCGAGAGATTATCCCTCTCCATACCCGGATGAAACTTTCAGATATCTATCTTCTCCTGCACAGAGAGAGGAAAGAGTGAGGACACCTACAGAAATACAATATAGAGACTCTTAAGTCAGTGAAGGAAGCAGAGCCAATGCCTAGAGGGAGGAGCATGAGGAGTGCTTCAATAGTGAAGCTGAAAATTCTTTTGTGAAACTATGGTTGGGACTAAGCTAAAATATTCCCTGTAATATATGAGAAAATAGTCCAAAGGGGGGATGTGATGTTCTAACTGCAGCCAGTGACCCAAGGCACCTGTGTAGAGAGAAGTAGATACTGAAGTAAGTGCACCCTGATGAGAAGCTTGAGCAGAGACAGAGAAGCTGTCACCCAGAACCCTCGCCCCAGGGATGGTAGAGAACTTGTATTGCCAGGAGTACTTGTGTTGCCAGTAACAGAAGAAGGGGATTTTCTTTGCTGCTGTAATAGAACTGCTCATCCTTAAAAGAGTACCCCATGGACTGTTGTAACCCACTGTAGTAGCTGTGGAAGGCTACAAGCGTGGGAGGGATCTTCCACAACAAGCAGATTTTCCTCCCGGGCAGCTGTTGGCTGTGAGGCTGAAAACCATAAAAACTGTGTTTTCTTATAGAGAAGTCCATGGTATAAGCAAGAGAGACTTCTCTCCGTAAATGAACTAAAAAAAGACTATTTCAGAGGTGGTAAACTGACTGAAAGTCCAAGTGTTGTCTTTTTGTGTGTTGTCAGTGGGAAAGAAATGGAGAGGTGGGGCGAGGAGAGGTGGTCTGAGGGTTTTTTCTTGTTTTTCTTGGGTTTTTTTTTCCTTTTTTTAGGTTTATTAATAAACTTTCTTTATATTCTTCAAAGTTTGAGCCTGCTTTGCCTACTCCTAATCCTTATCTCATAGCAAAATTAAGTAAATTTTGGTAGGGGTGCTGGCGTTTGGCCAGAAACTTGAATAGGCAAACTCAAACCACTACAGGTGGTGTGAGAGGCAGAAAAGGCCTTGGCTCTGTGTAGCCCTGCTCAGCAGTAACAAAAATATCCGTGTTATCATCATCGTTTCCAGCACAAATCCAAAACACAGTCCCATACTAGCCACTGTGAAGAAAATTAACTCTACCTCAGCCCAAACCAGAACAGAAGCCCTGATTTTGGCAAGAAGTAAGGATGTTTAACGTTCATTTGCACTGAGTTACAGTTTACACAGAGATCTATTCTAGGCCTTCAAAACTATTAACATCCCCAAAGAAATATAAGAAAAATAAGAGATATAACTTTCAAATATAAAATATTTTAAAACTGAAAGTTACTGCATCATAACACAAGGACTCTTATCATGCCCATGATGATTGACTGAGGGCCATTAAAAATACTTTCTAGTGCAATCGGTGCTAGTTGACCAAAAATGACACTTTTAAAAAGAGGGACTACTGCTAAAATTAATTTTAATCAACTGATTATGCTGTATATGAGTAGTAAAACAAGATTTAAAAGTATATTTCAGTCTTCCTAAAGAAGCACTAATTTTCATTCTCTGTAACTATAAATATTGATTTACTAACATCGCTCTTACATAGAATTCACTAACTTCATAAACCAGGAATCCACCCTATGCATATATATTTAAAAGAATTCTATAACTTTGCCTATACTACAGGTTTTAAATACCTACCAACTTCTAAACAATATAAAAATAAAAGTTCTTGCATGGCACTGCATTTCAAGGGCCAAAAACTTTTCTAGAAAAAGATTTACAATTTTAAATAAAAATACCAAAAACTAGATGAACGGACATACTCCTGTCAACTATGGAATGTGGCTATGTGACAAGTATTATTATTATTATTATTATTATTACTATTACTTGGCAAGTCAAATGAAGTAATTTTATAATTTTGCTTAAGATTTTGAAGATGTTAATAACAAAGGCCAGGTGGAGAACATCCTAAAGGAGGACATTCTTACTTGAACTCTTGATCAGTCTCAGGTTTACCTGAAATGCTCTCTGAATTCAAGGTAAAATCTCTCCATTAATTATTACACTAATTTAATATGCCCAATTATTATTTCCTTGCATATCTATAATCCACTGATAGGTATGCACATATCCAAGAAATCCAGTCCTCCATACGCAGTTATTCAGAATCAATGTTGTGTCTGGCCAGGAAGGCAGCCAAAGGAGTTTTCCTTTCATTTACACACTAGTTACAGCCCTTGCAAGCCACGATGAAAGCATTATTTTTAGCAGCCACAGTTAAGACACAGAATAATTTAGGATGGAAAGGACCTTTAAAATCATCAAATCCAACCATTAACCCAGTACTGCCAAATCCAGCACCAAACCATGTTTTCAAGTGCCACATCTACACAGCTTTCAAGTCCCTCCAAGGATGGTGACTCCATCACTGTCTTGGGAAGCCTATGCCAGGGCTTGACAACCCTTTCATTGCAGAAATTCTCCCTAATACCCAACCTAAACCTCCCCTGGTGCAACTTGAGGTTATTTCCTCTCGTCCAGTCACGGGCTAACTGGAAAAAGATGCCAACCCCCACCTGGCTACAACCTCCTTTCAGGTAGTTGTAGAGTGATAAGGTCTCTCCTGAGCTTCCTTTTCCCCAGGCTGAGTGCCCTGAGCTGCCTCAACTGCTCCTCATCAGACTTGTGCTCCAGCCCCTTCCCCAGATCCCTTGCCCTTCTCTGGACATGCGCCAGCCCCTCAATGTCTTTCTTTCTTGTTGTGAGGGGCCCAAAACTGAACACAGTACTTGAGGTGCAGCTTCACCAGTGCCAAGTACAGGGGAGAAATCACTGCCCTGGTCCTGCTGGCCACACTATTTCTGATACAAGCAAGGATTCCATTGGCCTTCTTGGCCACCTGGTCACACGCTGGCTCACGTTCAGTCACTGTCAACCAGCACATCCAGGTCCTTTTCCACTGGGCCACTTTCCAGCCACTCTTCCCCAAGCCTGTAGCGCTGCAGGGGATTGTTACGACCCAATGGTAGGACCCGAAGTGTGGCCAGGATGAAACATTATGACCAAAGCCCTCTCTTGCAACCCTATAAACAGCAGTCCAAAGTAAGACCCTTTGAGCTCTCCTGGACCACAGCAGCTGCAACCAGCAACCTCCCTGAGTGGGACCTGTGAGACACAGCGAACTCAACTTTGCTATACTCAGAGGATTGCCAAACAATGATAAATCCTGTGCAGATACCTCCAAACCTCAAGGCTCGACCCTTCGCCTACTGAGAAGATGCAAAGGCATCTGAAGTGAGCGTTTCACTACCTTTGAGAGGAATTTTTCACAGGTACCTTGCACAGACTCTCTATAGCTGTGTGTATGCAAGTGTGCATATGCTATAGCAAATGTGGGAGAAATGCTACTCTCCGAGATTCTTAAGTACTTTAGATTTGTAAATTAAGCCTGTAAGCAAGTTACTGTTGTGCTACAGTAAATACTAAATGAACCCTTTGCTAAATTGTTTAAGTTATAAATTAAGTTAAACGCTGTTAAGGTGCTGTCAAGTTTAAGTTAGGATAAGTACCGATAAGTTTAAGAACTGTTAAGTTTAAGTGCTGTTGGGCCTTTACGCCATATTAGTTTTTATGCTTACCCTTTCTATCCTTTTGTCTCTCCCCTGTCCCTTTCTGATAATTTTGGGTTTATTTCAGTTTGGATTGATTCACTCTGGATTTTTTTTGTTTGCTTTTTCTCCGTGTGACTTAACCATCTAGTTAGTAGAGTGAACCTTGCCAACGAAGGTGGTTGTGCTTTCACTTCTTATTTTAAACCTCTTTTTACTGATACCTTTGCCAGTGATTCTTTAAGTGATCTTAAAACACTCATTCATGACACAGTGGGAGCACTAAATTGGGGAGTACCATTCCTAAACCATGACAGCCTTATTTGGCACCCAATGTGCAGCACAAAGGGTTGACATAGCAACAGATCTGACCAGAGAAGGTTGGAAACAAATTTGATCTAACCATTTGTTGTATTAGGTGCAGAGCCACTAGTAACAGTGTTGCTTGGTCTGTTTATGTGGGTGTGGTGCCTAACCCTGTGTATGTTCCCCGTATATGCTCCTCGTGGTGCTCTTTTTCAGAGCAGGGAGAGGGATCAGGATTGCTTTGTTGCTGTACTATGGGATATCAGTTTATGACATGATAACATCAAGCACAATGAGGGTCATTTGGCATTTTTAATCAGTGTTGCCCTCCTGCCCTGGCCTTGGGTGCTACCTTTGGGAGTCCATTAATAATCATACCCAGTCTCTAGGGGGAACAGGGGAGGATGATTTTCCCCAGTCTTTAACCCCCTTTTCCTCCTTCAGGCCTGTTACTACTGCTTTTGGGAATTTTGAATTCCCTTTGGATATAAAGGAAAGCATGTTCTTGTTGCTACGTCTGCCAGGTCGTCTCAGTGCAGTCCACACCATGTTTAGAGTTAAGAAATAGGTTTCTAAGGAGGTTATTAGGAGATCTGAGGGTGGATACTCATTACTGATCATTACCAAGGAATTGCCAGAATTTTCCAACTGGAAGAGGCTACACTATGCCATAAACAGTTTGTACAAACGTCCATAAAAATAAGCCAACAGTAAGTAACTAACTTATATTTGAAATAAGGCTTCAGAATGAAGATTCTATAGACATAATATTTCGAAAACTCTAGGATGTAATTGTGTGGTTTCAGGTAGGGTAGAGTTAATTTCTTCTCGGTAGCTGTTACAGCGCTGTGTTTTGGATTTAGAATGAGAATCGTGTTGATAACACGCTGATGTTTTCATTTTTTGCTAAGCCATGTTTATCCTAAGTCAAGGAATTTCTTCTTGTCTCATGTTCTGCAAGTGAGGAGGTTCACAAAAGAAACTGGGAGGGAGCACAGCTGGGACAGGTGACCCAAACTAACCAAAGGGATATTCCACACCATAGAACGTCATGCCCAGTATATAAACTGGTGGCAGTTACCCAGAAGGGTGGCCGATCTGGGTTTGGGAAGGGGGATCTGGCATCAGTCAGCAGATGGTGAGCAATTGCATTGTGCATCACTTGTTTTTCCCTTTTTTATTATAATTGTTATTACCATTTACCATTATTAATCTATTATACTTTATTTTCAATTATTAAACTGTTCTTATCTCAACATACAAGTTTTACATTTGATTCTCCTCCCCATTCCACCAGGGTGGAGGGTAGAGATGGGGGTTGAGCAAGCAGCTGCAACAGCGATCTTCTAAATATTTAATAGATTGATTACTAGGGAGATCACAATCACAACTGGATTTAGCAGCATATTTTATAACGTGTATAGTCATGATTCATCACCATGACATGCAAAATTATTCCACAATTTCACTGGAGTCTGATAGAAGTATGATGCTCACACATTTTTTTTTAACATGTCATTGGACATTTAGAATGGAATCTCTTTCAAGACTGAAACTACAAGCACCATGTTATCAGATCTTTTTCCACAAAGATTCCCAAGAGGATAAATGTGGGGATGGATGAGGCTGACAGCAGGCCTGAAAGCCTCTCGGACATGGACTTGAAAGCAATCAGAATTTACCCGTGAGAAAGCCCCGTGAGAAAGCAATGGTATGAACACCTGTAGCCACAGTGGGGAACAGCCAAGAAGATAACCAGGGAAGATGTTTTGCACCCAGAGATGGCCTTGCGGAAGAGCACCAAGAATGTGGTGGAGGATTTATAGTGTGTATAAATCTATACAAGTTTGACTGCTTGTATGGCTTGTTACGTGCTGGGAAAGTTCTTGTTATGAAGATAGCTTTGGTGTTGTTTTCCATGCAGCCGATAGTAGCATGTTACAATAGCTGGGAAAAAAGGGTATAAAGATGTTAGCATAGACTAATAAAGCACTTCTTCTTTGTCCTTGGACTACTCGCGTGTCGTGTGTCCGCCTCTACTGCGACAACTGGTGACCCCGACGTGATCCATGAGCCCGATGTGATACGACGCGATCGGCGAACCGACGCGATCTTCGGGGTCGACGCGATCCCTTGGCCGACTTGTTCGGGACTGAACGGGATAAAAAATAAAGGTAATCCAAGGAGCCTGCCAAGAGAGCAGGATGCCTGCTTGAAAAAGTGAGAACCGAGCGGCAGGGCGAGGTGCCGCTGGAGACGGAGCCCAACGTAGCTTGAGAGCAGAGGATTCTGTTTTGGTCGACCGAACTTTGACACCTTGATTAAGGTGAGCCATTGGGAACAAATTTAATATGGGTAATAATTTATCTAGCCAGGAAAAGACTGTGCTGTCTACATGGAAAGTTTTGTTAAAAAGCACAGGGGCTAGCATAACAGATGATGCATTGAAAAAAATATTATTGTGGGCAAAATCGCATGATTTTCCAGCAGATGAGAGTGTTGCTTTTAGTGTAAGCTCCTGGAAAACAGTTGGAGATGAACTGTGGGAAGCTATTTCTCGGGGAGATAAAGAGGCACGAAAGTTGGCAACAACCTGGTGCTCGCTCTTTGATGTTTTAAAGAAACGGAGAGAGGAGCAAGAAAAGGGAGGACAACCTAATGAAAAGACAGCTATAAATCTTGTAGAGGATGAGCAGATGGAGTTAGAGGGGGGGAGATGGGTGCTGTTCGGAGAGAGCGGCCCCTGACCTGCCTCAGACTCAGCCTGCTTCTGCTAAAAACAGCGGTGTTGCTGAAAGGTCGTATATCTCTCCAAAAGACTATGTGCTGCCCACTTATCCTTCTCCTAGAGACCTTGTACGGCAGGAGCGAGTGTATCCCTCGCCTGCTGACCAATTAGCAAAAATGAATTTGAAGGAGCAGAGAACAGACTCTTCCACACAGCCTGCCACCGCGGCCCCCCCGCTTCCATCTTCACAGCCTGTGCAGCCTCCTGCGGAACGGCCTTTGCAAGCGTTTCCTCCACTGCCAAAGGACTCTGACACGGACAGTGATAGTGGGGAGGAAAGGGAAATTGATTGGGGAATCTCAGAGGCTGCGTCAATGCGGGAGCATTCACAGGAGAGAGAGAGTGATCCTCGTCGCTCTAATAAGGCTTGGAAAACCAGGCCCTGGACACTGCCTCCTTGTCAGGTGACAGTGCAGCCGAGACAACCGGCTCAGTTTTGGGAACAAGTCAAACGTAAAGCCCTTGAGTGTGGGGATTGGGAGCTGGTTGAAAGGCTGGGTATGCCTAATCTTAATAGTAATGTGTTTACAACTGACACTGAAATGATCGGAGAGGGGGCTGCTGGGGGGAGTGCTGGTGCAGGAGAAGGTGTTCAAGCATATCCCGTGTTTAAAGCTACACCAGGAACTAACCAGCAAGATAGTCATCAGGTGATTGCCTGGAGGGTAGTGCAGGATTTGCAAGAAAGAATTACTAAATATGGCCTGGGGTCTCCGGAGGTTATGCAAGTAATTCGAGTGATAAACACAGACTTGCTTGCACCTTTTGATATCAAGCACCTTGCTCAGGTGTTGTTTCAGCCCATGCAGTTCGGAGTTTTTGAGAGTAACTGGAGACAGATGGCAGAGAGAGCTGCAGTAGAGAATATGCACAGACCTCAGAACGACCCTAGGTATGCAGTGGGATCTGATGCCTTGATGGGAAGGGGTGCATTTGCTAACCCAGACACACAAGCCCAATGGCATCCTTTGATCCTTGAACTATGTCAGAAGCTAGGAATGGGAGCATTGATAAAAACCATAGAAATGGCTTCTCCCAGACCACGATTTGTAAAAGTAGTTCAAGGGACAAAGGAACCATTTTTGCAATTTGCAGAAAGGATTTCAGCAGCCCTGGAGAGACAAGTTGAGGACGAACAGTTACGGCAGATCTTGTGTAAACAGTTAGCCCGGGAAAATGCAAATGAGGATTGTAAAAAGGTGATTTATACCCTTCGGGGGATCCTTCATTAACAGATATGGTTACAGCTTGTGCTAAGGTTGGGTCTGTGGAACATAAAATGACTGCTTTAGCAGCCGTTTTACAAACACCTCAGAAATGCTATGCATGCGGACGGCAAGGGCATTTGAAAACTGATTGTACACAGGAACAAACAGGGAAAAAGCAGAAAGGAATTGGGAATACAGCAGTTTTCTCTTGTTAATGATGTGGGAAACCTGGTCATTTTGCAAAACAATATAAATCCAAGTCTCATGTACATGGTCAGTTTTTAGGAAACTCGGGAAACGGGAAGCAGAGTCTGAAAGGGGCGGGGGTGCTCAGACACAAACACCTCCGCAGGGCATGCTGCCAACTCAGGGCATGCTGTCAATGCAGACTTACATGGCTCCCCCCCCCCTCCCCACCCCCCGGGGGCCACGCCCCCTGTTACTCTGCAACCTGGATGACAGGGGCGATGAGAAGCCTTTGACTAAGAACTGCTTGAGAAAGCCAGATATCTCTGTGAATTGCTAATAGGAATTGTATCACCAGACAGAAATGGATAACTGAATTTCGATCTGTTTTCCAGTTTTTCTTGTTTTTACTTTATGTTAATGAGTGTTGAGTTCTATATCCACAGCTGAACCTTGAAGTACAGTGACCCCGGAGACAATACCACAAACCTGCATCCCTGCTCGAAGAAGGGATGGATCTGTGTGCTCGCAGCTCGTAACGCTGTCTTTGGAACTCTCCCAAACTGTCACTCCTGATGTATTCATAACTCCAGATCACCCCTGATGTATTAATAACTATAAATATGTTGTTAAAGTTTAAATGCTATTAGGTATATTAAGTTGTGTTAAAATTAAGTATTACAACTAGATTCTGTGAAAGTTGACTGCAGTTATGCATAACTATCTGTGTTATAGGAAAGATTAGGTTAAGATTACGTACGTACAGTGATATATATGCATTCTTTTAATTATCATGTTCATGGTACCATGGTCTTCTTAGTTAAAAGTAGTTGACAACGTCTGTTACTTTACAGTCTGCACAACCTGTACTATGTTTATGTAACTGTCTCCATGATTTGTTCAGCTTTAAGTAACCTTCCTAGGTGCTGTTTCTAACAGCTTTCTCATAAGATCTGTGTTAGGGAAGTCCCTCCAGCTGGGGTCCTGGCTCTGGCCAAGCCTGGACTCTCTCTGGTCGGACATCTACCAACAGGCCCAGGTGTTTCTGCATCCAAATCATACTTAAGTCAGGTTTGACTTCATAATTTGAGTTTATATGAGCTGCACCCCTTTTGGGGTGGACTTGGGGATCTCACCCGGGAGGGATCCCCCGGCCCTCACTGAAACAAGGTGCCAGCTGTCACGGACCCTGACTGTTGGTATAGTATTTCACAGTTCCATAATGTATTATTTTGCTTGACAACCTTCACAAATGAAGTAATCAAGACGGATTTTTTAAACTATTGGGTCATGAAGAATCACAGAATATCGTTGATCACTTAGAGGTTTTATCACATGGGTGTTAAAAGTATTCTTGTGTCTAACTATGTGTGTTTCTTACTTATTACACTACTTGTGACAGGTGGCTGGTAATGCTATAGACAAACTTACGTTAATTAAAACAAAAAGGGGGAATGATAGAGCAACCCCCGCAGAGCAGACTGCAAAAGGCTTTGTATACAATCAATCATCTCACAGTGCCTTCTGATTCTAATATTCCTATATTTTTGAAGCATTTTCTTTCTTTGCAGTCGGACAGAACGGTGAATATCCCTCGAGGAAAGGTGCGGGCCAGAGATTTGATTGCCAACAAGTGGGAGGGTCCATGGGACCTCATCACTTGGGGGCGTGGATATGCTTGTCTCTTCACAGATACTGGAGCCCGCTGGGTGCCAGCACAGTGTGTGAGGCTGGACTTACAGCAAACTCGCCCCTGGGACAGCGATGAATCGACCTGAAGCTTGGATGTTAATGATTGCTATCATTAGGTTTTGCATAGGGGAAGGAAAGGTCATGTTGCCTCCTCTGCCTCCTATGCCTGAGAATGTATAGATAACTTTAGCTCATGCTTTAAATCAATCTTCTATGTGTGTTTCACTTGCAAGTCCACAATCTCCTTTTAAAACATACTTATTTTGAAAGAATGTGCTATATGAGTTTGTCAGACAATTCAAAGTCTATCTTTGCAAATATTCAAGAGCTGCAGTATGGAATGCAAAAGTTAAGTAAAACTGTTAGTGGGTTTGATACATGGTTTAGTGGCTGGAGCATCACGGGATGGTTCAAAGATCTGTTGAAAATGGGAAGTGTCATCTTGTTTGTTGTATTTTTGTTCTTACTATTGGTGCTGGGTTTGTTGTCTTTTCTGCAAAGGGCCCTGCAGAGATCGATAAACACTGCTTTTTTGATAGTAAAACAAAAAGGGGGAATTGTGGGGATGGATGAGGCTGACAGCAGGCCTGAAAGCCTCTCGGACATGGACTTGAAAGCAATCAGAATTTACCCATGAGAAAGCCCCGTGAGAAAGCAATGGTATGAACACCTGTAGCCACAGTGGGGAACAGCCAAGAAGATAACCAGGGAAGATGTTTTGCACCCAGAGATGGCCTTGAGGAGGAGCACCAAGAATGTGGTGGAGTATTTATAGTGTGTAGTTGACTGCTTGTATGGCTTGTTAACGTGCTGGGAAAGTTCTTGTTATGAAGATAGCTTTGGTGTTGTTTTCCATGCAGCCGATAGTAGCATGTTACAATAGCTGGGAAAAAAGGGTATAAAGATGTTAGCATAGACTAATAAAGCACTTCTTCTTTGTCCTTGGACTACTCGCGTGTCGTGTGTCCGTCTCTACTGCAACAGATAGAGTTCTTCTACATGACTATGGAGATCAACCCACCAGCACACTGAGTATAGAAATCAGTTTCCTTTTCCTTTCAAGCTAAATAAAATAAATTATTTACAAAGAAAATAAATAGGATAAACCAGTTAATATCCCAAGAACTTACCTTCAGACTTCAACTTTGTA
This sequence comes from Eopsaltria australis, assembly GCA_034509425.1. Classification (NCBI taxonomy): domain Eukaryota; kingdom Metazoa; phylum Chordata; class Aves; order Passeriformes; family Petroicidae; genus Eopsaltria; species Eopsaltria australis. The sequence continues at coordinate 164,859 of JAVTVJ010001010.1, read as the reverse complement.
AGAACAAAAATCAGATAGTTGTTGAAATCTGGATACTGATTGAGTTGTTCTAGTTTCTGAAGAGGAAAACTGTTAAGGAAATTAAAATCTTCACACACAGCATTTATAGCTTTCTGAATACTGTGATTAAGTGAGCTATGTACTACTGCATCATTTCAAAATGCTATGACTATAAGCTCACAACATACAGGCTATGAACAATTTGAAAACAATTTCTGTAATTTTCATACTGAAGCAGTAGTTTTTAGTTATATTGAAATCTGAGAAAAGAATCCAAGAACAAACACAGAAATTCCCATCCTCCCTAAACCCCCTACATTCCTCTGTACAGTTTTAGATTTCAAAATTTACACTTAAAAGCCAACAAAGCCTAAGGAATCCACTGAGACACAATCACATAATACATAATTTTTTTACTCCACAAAAAATAAAACCATTTCAGCATTAAAATACAATTATGATTTTTATAAAAGGTAGTCACTTTAATATTAGTCATATACATTTTTATGATGCTAACTAGTCAGTCTGAGCTTTCAACTGTGAGAAGCTGTTTCATTGTAAATGCCCAGATATTTGTGCAAAGAAATTCATGTTTATCCATGGTCTCTTAAAAAAAAATCCTATGCACAAAACAATTTTCTAGAGTGACACCTCTCTGAATAAGCATCTTACTAGCAATACCAACCTCTTTACTATGTTTTCTGGGGCAACTGCAAGAAGAATTATGATGTTTCTGAACAGTTAGAAGGTATGTAGCTGTTTTCCTAAAATTTGCCATTACTTTTGCCTCAAATTTCTAAGTTTTCTGCCACTGCTTGCCTAAAACAGCATTCTGGCATTCTCCTTGTATCTTGTTCTCACACCCTGGTATTAATTACTATTATGCTCAACAATATTTTAAGTCATAAGCATGCAGTTACCAAATCTACTAGATATCAGTATGGCAAAAAATGAAGACATTTAACAAAAAAATATTTTTAGAACTAGTAGGATTATTTGCTTCATATGCATTTATTTTACTTGCTGTACAGCTAAAGCTGTAAATATTCAAAGTTGCTAAACCCTAGCCATTTTTATTTATGTTGACATGGATGGCCCTTCCACTGATCAATAGCCAGTGTCTCAATCACAAACTTAAAAATTTTAATTTTTAGATATTTAGGTTTCTTATATCAAGCAGTAACTTTTGTAAAGAAACCTGACCTCTTTCCCCTCAATAAAACAGTAAAGTGTACTTATCACAGCCACAAGCTCCTTTGCTGCAAAACGCACAAGAGATGACAGTTAAACAGGATGGTCACAGCAAGTGAAAAATAATACAGAACATTCTACATGGCCCCTAGAAATGAAGAAACACACATCCAGTTATCAAAGATACCATGCCAAAGAGTTCTTTCAGGAACAGACAAAATGTAGGATAGCACATTTCAAATTTTTTTTCTTCTTCTCCCTCTAATTGGTCTAGGAATCAAAGAATAGCTTATAGGCCATATTTTCTCAACAATTTCTTCACCCACTTTAACTTTTTCCTTTTTTTATTCCAAGAAACATTATATCTTCATTTGAAAAATGTCTGAAACCCTTACCAATTTTTAACTTTGTTAACAAAGGGTTTTGGCTAACTTATGCTCCCCACTTTGTTACATTTCAGTTCTAAACATCTAAATATGCCAAAACTGTGTCAGAAAGAGCATGGGAGCCAACACATTGATAATCTTATTTAAAAAATTATGAACTGGAAGCACTTTAAATTTTAAACCATTAATCACCATCCTACTTAGACATACTACTAAAGTAACATTCTACAATACAAGTCATCGCAAATTTTTGTGGAAACAATCTCAAAGGAAACTTTTTCTTAAATTATAGGACATGGCCTATCCAGTTGTATTAGAACATTTTCCCAAACTAATAACAGTGATAAAAATGTGCCACTTATCTAACCTTTACAGGCCAACATATGAGGTTCTTGACAGCACAGGTATTTTAGCACAGCAGTGAGTTAAACTGCCATTTAAGAATTTCAGACATCAATTTAACAGCATTATTGTTCAGTAAATTTCTACTCATCTTCAAGATAGACAGCAACACCTATATTGTCCATCCTACACATACAATGCTATTTTTCAAAAACAAACCAGATGCCATTATTTGAAGCAGACCTTTAAAATGTAATTTTACATGAAAGCTACACTATAATCACTGTTGCTATAATCACTTTTGTATTTGAAATACTAAAGAACACCTGTTTAAATTTGGGGCATTAGCAGAACACTTAGCAACTTCTGTATAGTATTTTTCATAGGAAGCAATACCATCTTAAGAATCTGAAACACAGCTGCAAAAACAAGGTGAAATCTACCTTCACCTTTCAGGTAAGAACAGAAGCCTTCCAAGGTTTGACCACATCTGCTAGGAAAGCGTAGAAGTCGAGCAAATTTGGCTTCAGGCTAAACTCCTAACACAACATACATACATATTCTTACCTACATAAATAAGTTTTGTTGCCTTCTCTGAAGACCTTCAAGCAAATGCCTTAAATAAAAAGGGATCAAGATGCTAAACTCATTCTTCATAGGAGGATATCCTTTCAGGACTTTTAGCTATTTTAAAGCACCTCTATAGCTAGCTCAAGGAACAGGAGACAGTAGATGAGAGCTTTATTTTTCAAGACTTACGCTTCTACTAGACTTAATGTAAAATTTTCCTCTTTCAATCTTTGTTCCTTAAAACCTTGCTATTTCATCATTTCTTCAATCAAGAGAGACATGAGGGAGGAACAAACAACTCGACACCCAAACAACAAACCAAGAATCCACAACACTAGCACAAAATGCACTGCAAAGCTGCACGAGCCACATAGGGTAGATTTCACTCTTCTTGTGAAATGTAAAAAGTGCAACGAACAGTATTTCAGGCTCAGGATTCTAGGCAAGCAGAAACATCCTCACAACATAGCAAAACACGGTCAGAGCCAGCAGGTCGAGAGCGTGCAGTCGCCTCCACCAGGAACACTCCTCCCACCAGCAACACTTCTCCCACCAGCTACGGCTTTCACCGTGAATCCTAGCGCCGGATTAGTTTAGGAAGTCCCTGCTCACCCCTGCTTTGCCTCAGGGGCAACAGCTACCCCTCGCCGCATCATCAACTCAGCCTTGGCAAGCAGAGCCCCCCCCTCCCCTCCCCCGCTCTCTCGCCCCAGCCTTCTCGGTAGGATCTGCTGAGGATGAGGTCTCGGTGCTGGCAGAGGCCCAGCATGGGGTAATCTGGAAAAGCAGCAGATACCAAGGCAGCCACAAAAGAGCCAGGGCTTTAAAAAGAATTAAAAAAAAAAAACAAACAAAAACGAACCTTGGCTCGGGGCTCGCAACAGGTGCCCGGGCTCTCGGCGGGAGAATGCGGCCCTGCAGCCCATAGGCCGCCTTGGTGGTTCAAATGCCGCGCCACGGCCACCCGCTCAAGCGGAGGCTCAGCCCACAGCGTTCGCTGTGGCGGCTCCCCGGAAAGGCCTGGCTGCCACCTGCCTGCCACAGCACTGGCCTCTGGCCGTGCTGCCCCTACCCGGAGCCCTCACCCTCCCTAGCGGTCGCCCGGACGGCCGCAGCCCCGCTCTGCCTGCTCCGCCCGCCCGCCCGCGGCGTAGGCCTCGACCAAGGATACTTGTTGAACGGCTCTCTGCGTGGTGGTGTCCGGGGACTGCGATTCCTTGAGCAGCTGCAGGATCTGTAGAAGCCCCTGTTCGTCAGGCTTCCACTCATACTCCATCTTGGCTTGCTGAAAAAAACACCAAACAAGAGGCCGCGATAAGCGGTGCGGCAGGCCCCGGGAAGGAAGGGAGGGAGGGAGGAAAGAAGGTAGGGGGGAAGTAAGCAAGCACGCTAGCTAGCTAGCTAGCTGCATAACGCCCGGGTTGCTCTCACCCGAGCCCGGCCCCACAGAAAAACAGCACTAACCTGCTCCAGTACACGGACTGAGTCACGACGAATTTGCAGTCTGGCTCTAAGAGCCGCCTCGCGTCCTCCTGGGTCCTAGCGCCGCGCACGCCCCGCCCGCCAGCGCCGCCGTCAGCCTTTCCCCAGTGCGTTCCACACCGTCAGGAGCCTGGGGGCGACAAAAGGCGAGCTCCTCAATCCCGGGCGGCGGAAAATGGGGCGCCTCCTCCACGGCCCTTCCCCACCACTACCCGAAACCAGCAGCCCCGACAGGCAAAGAGCGAAGCAAAGCCTCAGCCCGGCCTCCTCGGGACAGCTGCGGCCACGCACCCGCAGCACCTGTCAGCGACCTACGAGGCTACAGCCCACGACGGAGAAGTGGGGATGCAAATGCAGACCGAGGAGTTAAGAATGTGGCACCTGCTTTGCTGTCTGCTTTACTTCTACATGACTTAGTTTAATGATGGATAGATTTCATAAGTTCTCAATGTCATGTGTAAAGAGGGAATAAGACCCACTACACAAGAAGGGGGGAAAGAAACTACTTTGAATACCTAATGTATCTTATCCTTAGTGTCAAAATATATCAGAGGAAATCTCAGGTCAAAATTAGCAAATTTTGTGTATATATAATAGAATAGTTCAGTTGGAAGGAACCTACAATGGTTTTAGGAAAAAAAATCTTCACAGAAGGTGTTGTCAAGCATTGGAACAGTCTGCCCAGGGAAGTGGTAGAGTCACCATCCCTGGAGGGATTTAAAATAGATTTGCATTACGTACATATTATATATATATATATAATATATATATATATGATATATATATATATCATATATATGCTACTGGGCGAAATACGAACATACACTGATTAAAACCGGTCTAAAATATGAAAATCAAAAACAGTAATTACTTATCCTTTTACAATCTTATTTTTAGTCATTGTGTTTGTAATCATCCTGCTAACATTCCCCTTTAAGTGAAAACTTTCTGCTTGTTCTCCTGCAGCACAGTACTCAATGAGTGCCACACATGCTGCACATCATAGCCTTAACAACTGTTCAGAGGCACCAAGGACAGGGAACAGTGGTTCCTAAGTGTAGCCCAGGTAATGTTGTGTGGTTCCTAATCTCACCTCACCAATGCTTTCAATTAAATCCATATTTAAGTTACAGTCAGCTGTCCAGTCTCACGCGCTAAGAAGTGTCCCAGAGACAAGTGTCTCCAGGTGCTAGGAAGTGTCATGGAGGTGCTACGAAGTGTCCTGGGTGAGTAAAGGCTTGTCACCAGTTAGTAAGAAAGGATGGGCACAAAGGTTTACATGAAATTTTTGTGAGCAGTCCCTCTAGTACAGAAAAGTGTCAAGCAAAGAATCTAGGTTAGCCAGACTCAGGCCATTAAAACCTATGCTTGTGTCTTACAACCATATGAGCAGAAGAGTTCTCTGTAGTGATGCTTGCACAGATGGAGCAGATGAAAGGTGAGGTCCAGCAAATCAAGGAAGTGCTAATTTGGGTCTCATTACCCTAACTGCTGCCTTGCCAGGCAGGCTGTAGAAATTCAATTATCTTTGAGACTTTTGGACCACTATCAAATTTGGTTGAAATTGATTAGAGTTTCAAAAGTTACTATTCAGAAATTATGACACAAATATTACATCTGCCAAATTTTATTAGGAAACCAAGTGCACTTGAGAAAAAGAAGATTAAATATGGAAAACAAGAACCAGAAAGGAAGGTTGAGAGACAGAACAGGAAAAAGCAGGAAGAGATGCAGGCCATGGATCCATACCTAAGAAAAACTGACATAGGTTTTCTTTCAATTAATGTGACCAGAATTAAATCTCAATAAGATCTTTCTGCAGTGGAAGAGAAAAAAGCCTACAAATCAGAGTATAAATATGAGCCTCTACTATTAGTGGGGACATCAAAAAGCTTTAGACAATCATCCTCCAGGGTAGGTTCCTCCTTAGGCTACATACAGGATCCTTTACCACTGGGAACAACTCAGCATATATAGAAATCAAAGCAGGTACCTGTCCTGGTTCCAGCCAAGATTAGCAGGAAGGGACATGGCCAAGACACTGTGTTATTACCACCTTACATCATTACTAGAGGTAGGGAAAAGGGACTCTCCCAACTTGTGAGAAGGGCGTTCCTTTCAAATGGAACAAAGCATGGTGGGGTGGGGAACCGTCAGCCATTGTTCATTGTCTCAGGGTCAATGGTGAATATTTTTGCATGTGAATCATTCCCTTTTTGCACACTTAATTATTAACATTGTTGCTGTTACTTTTCAGTTTTTTATCTCATTGCTGTTTCCAGTAAATTGTTCATATCTCAACCTGTGACCTTTGCCTTTTGTGCCTCTAATTCTCCTCTCCGGCCACCTGCAGCGGGAAGGGGGGAGAAGGGGGGGAAGAGGGGGGAGGAAGCGAACAGCAGTGTTGTTTGAAAAGTCTCAGTGTGAGAACTAAATTGGGGAGCACCATTCCTAAACCATGACAGCCTTATTTGGCACCCAATGTGCAGCACAAAGGGTTGACATAGCAACAGATCTGACCAGAGAAGGTTGGAAACAAATTTGATCTAACCATTTGTTGTATTAGGTGCAGAGCCACTAGTAACAGTGTTGCTTGGTCTGTTTATGTGGGTGTGGTGCCTAACCCTGTGTATGTTCCCCGTATATGCTCCTCGTGGTGCTCTTTTTCAGAGCAGGGAGAGGGATCAGGATTGCTTTGTTGCTGTACTATGGGATATCAGTTTATGACATGATAACATCAAGCACAATGAGGGTCATTTGGCATTTTTAATCAGTGTTGCCCTCCTGCCCTGGCCTTGGGTGCTACCTTTGGGAGTCCATTAATAATCATACCCAGTCTCTAGGGGGAACAGGGGAGGATGATTTTCCCCAGTCTTTAACCCCCTTTTCCTCCTTCAGGCCTGTTACTACTGCTTTTGGGAATTTTGAATTCCCTTTGGATATAAAGGAAAGCATGTTCTTGTTGCTACGTCTGCCAGGTCTCCTCAGTGCAGTCCACACCATGTTTAGAGTTAAGAAATAGGTTTCTAAGGAGGTTATTAGGAGATCTGCCCTCAGGGCAGATTTTTTGGGGAAATTCTCTGCTTCAATGGTTTGGAAGTTCAGCCCTGAACAACTACAGGATCCTGATAAAGTGACAGAATGTTTTGCAAGGAGAATGCTGCGGCAACTCCAGAGAGAAGCAACTTATTGCAATGTACTGGGCCCTGGCTACTATTTATCAGACAATGCTCGTCACAAGACAGCACCCTCAGAGAGAGGCGGAGGAAAGCAGATCAACAAGCACTATGGCCACTCAAACTGTAGCTGAACCAGAGGAACAACCCATATCGGTGGAAATTGCCCCTATACAGAAGAAAAAATCCAAGACTAAATCAGTTTGCATAGTGAGGGATGAAGAGGAAGCAGAGCCCTCAGAAAAGGAGGAAGAGACAGGGCCACAGATACACTATCCCTATCCCCAGGTGAGCTGCGAGATATGCGAAAAGATTTCAGCTGCCAGTTGGGTGAGCCCCTACTGACCTGGCTGCTCCAATGCTGGGATATTGTGGCCCATGATATGAAACTAGATGGTAGTGAAGCCAAGCAACTGGGATCCCTGTTCCAGGATGTGGGCATTGACAAGGGGATTGGGAAGATGACAAAGCTCTCATACTCTATAGGTGACTCCTGTCAAGTGTGAAAGTTATTCTCTCAAGGATGATCTAATAGTGTGCCCAAGCAGGTGGAAAGCCATGCAGAAAAGTATCCAGTACCTGAGAGGACTAGCTGTGCTGGAGGTAATTTATAGGGATTTGAATAATGAACAGTCCCCTGTAGATCCAGACGAGGTCCAGTGTACACAATCCATGTGGCGGAAGTTTGTACGAAGCGCACCATCATCATATGCCAATTTGTTGGCATTGGTGTCAATGAAAGAAGGAAAACTTACAGTGCTTGAGGTGACTACTTGACTCTAGCAATATGAAGATCTTTTTGCTCCCTACTGACCTGAACCTTGCCTGTGGAAAGATTGTCCAAGACTGTGGACAGATTTGAAAGACTCAAGCAAGTTAAAGAAGAAATGTGCCATGCCCCACCAGTACAGATCAGAGTCTCTGCTATTGGGAGCAAGCGCCCTGCTGTGTGAGAGAGTCGGTCCACACCACGAGGCAACCTGTGGTTTAACCTCTGTGACCACAGAGAGGACATGAGGAAGTAGGATGGAAAACCCACCTCTGCCCTAGAAGCATGGGTACGTGAGTTGAGAGAAAGAACAACCACCACAGGAAAATCTTGCAGGGTAAATGCAGCTCTAGTTTCCAGTGGGCAAGTCCTCAGACAGAACAAAGGGCTGATGTCACTTCTGATCCTCTTGAAGGGACCTCCAGGTCATATCTACAAGAAGTGAGCAACGAGTACCATGACCAGAACAAGAGGGGCGCTGCCTCCAGCCGGGTGAAGGAAAGGGAAAATCAGATCTACTGGACTGCGTGGATCCAACGGCCTGGCACATCAGACCCACAAGGGTATAAGGCTTTAGTTGACACCAGCACACAATGTACCCTGATGCCATTAAGATATGTAGGAGTATAATCCATCTCTATTTTGGAGTGACAGGGTGTATTGGATCTGGCTGAGCTGGAGTTCATTTCCCCATAGCAGCCCTCACAAGTGCTGTGCATTGCATTGCTAGCTAGAAAGGTGTAGACAACACACCAGTGTTTTGGCTACTGCTGAGCATCACTGGCACAGCATCAGCACTGTCTCTCAACATTCTCCCTCCCCCCATCAACGGGCTGGGAGTAGGCAAGATCCTGGGAGGGCACATAACCAGGCCAGCTGACCTAAATTAACCAAAGGGATATTCCATACCATATGATGTCAGCTCAGATATAAAAGCTAAGGGAGGGAGGAAGAACAGGGGGAATTTGTTATTTTACAGTCTTTGCCCTCCAGAGAAACTGCTCCATGTGCTTAAGTCCTGCTTCCCGGGAAGTGCCTGAACATTGCTCACATAGAAATTAATTTTTTTTCCCCTTTGCGTGTGCAAACTTTCCCTTTTTTTTTTGCTTTAGTTACCTGCCTTATCTCAGCCTACTCATTTTCTATCTTATTTTCTCTCCCATCTCACTGGGAAAAGGAGTGATAGAACAGCTTGGTGGGTACCTGGCACCCAGCCAAGGTCAACCCACTACAGTTTGGCAACACATTAATAGAAACGAAAGTTCTGTGCTTTGCCCTGGCACTGATGGCCTTGTTATGCTGAGGGACCTGTCTTCTGGGGACAATGAGGGAATGCACTTCACTCTCCCTGTCTGAAATTGATGCAAATTGTTTTATAATGCAGGCTCCTATGGTCTTTGCTCACCCTTATGAAAGCTGTTTAACACTTAAAATAATATCAACTAATACTGTTGGTACACTGGAGTTCATGGAATCTGGTGTCATCCTGGTGTAAGAGAAAACAAACTTTAGTTAAAGAGATATTGAAATCTGCTCTGAGGCATCCAGTTCCTGGGTGGCAGTGATGCCAAGATGATTTTTGCTTTTTTCTTTTATGTACCTTTTACACAGTTCTATGTATCCACAAGTATTAGCATGCATACTTGTAATTCTTTAAGTCTGATAACTTAGCATAGTTTCAGTGTCCTGTAGAGCCAGGAGACTAAACACCCCAGAAGCTGCATAGCCAGGAAACCAAACATTCTACTATCTTGAGAAGCCAAGGTCCCCTAGTAGAACATATTCTGTAAACTAGAGGTTAGCCCACCCTAGCCCCCTTATTGGGCCCCCTTGTTAGATATGCTAATGTGTAAGGTCTATAAATTGTATACGCGATTGATGGTGCGGTGCGGTGTGCATTGCAACACGTTCCACTTTAGCAAAGTGATGCATTGAATGGGATCCTATTAAAATACCGAGGTAAACGACCCCCAACCCTCTAACCATGTCTGGCTTTCATTTCCTAAGACCAAGAAAAGGCATCAGCAGGGTGCCTGAAAGGATTTCGGCAGGTTCCTAGGGCGGTTATCACTTCCCATTACCTTCGACTTTAAACCTGACAAACTGACAGGTCACCTGATAGAAGGGTGCCTTGCCTACCCCAATGAAAACCAGCAGTTTCTAGCCCTGTACTGGGGCCTGGCCCGTGCCTACGGAGCCACAGCTCAGTACTCTCAGAGGACTGTAGTTGAGGCAGTGTTGGAGGTTAGGATTTTTTCTTTTTTTTTTTTTTCCTTTCTCTTGGGGAATTTTTTCCCATCTGTTCCCTAAGAGATGGGAACGACCGGTACTTAAGATAAACAAAAGAAGTGGCCAAGGTGGGGGGAAGGGTGCAGCTGGCCACTCTCTTACCTGGGGGGTTTTCTCTTGGGAAGGACAGAGAATCCGCGAGATTTTGGTTAGGGGGTCAAGGACTGGACTCAGCTCCTTGCTCTCTCACCCATATTGGAGAGGAGACGACCGGGCTGCAGTTGCTGTGGAAAGAATTCGCTGCCACCACGGAGCTCTGTCTTTTACTGTTTCTACCATGAGTGAGGCTCTGCTCGTAGGAGCAGCTGTAGAACTGGGACCTTATCGAACACCCGATCTCACTGGAAAGGACTCTCACTACCTATTTGGGTGCCTCAGGGGAAAACCCGGGACTCTGAGCCCCTCCAAGGGAGTGTCTCCGGGCTGTTTGCGGCAGCCCAACTGCCGCTGCCCAGCCCCCGCTGTTTTCTGCCGCTGCCTCGGGCTTTTTCATTACACTTTAACCCAGCACCCCGTGCCCACCGGTTACTGCTATGGCTGTGGAGTTTTCTCCTATATTTTGGTTGTCACCCCAGGTGTGCCCACCTCTCCATTCCACCCGCCGCTCTGAAGTTCTTGCTAGAGTCCATTTCGCCATCCGGAGGGGCAGTGAGACTTGCTGCCCCTGTGGGTTTGTAAAGGAAGCCCTTTTTCTATCTCTTCTGCCAGCTCGCCTGCCATTAACCTGATGAGAGAGGTGTCTGAGCTCGCACCACAGCGTCCCCTGCAGCCGTGGGGGAATCATCGCACCTGCCCTGCCCCACCGGGAGCAAACAGCCTCCCTGCTGGCTGTGACCATAACTATGAAACATAGAGTTTTAAAAATTAGAATCATAGATAAAAAGTCAGTAGAAATCAGTTAAAATAGACTCAGTAATTTAAAGAAAATAGAGTTAGTGAGTAGACCCAGCTGAAGTCAATGATTAACTAGAGAACTAAGTTGAAACAAGTTTGGAATGCAACTGAGCAATTATCTGTCATTTAGATGCTTATTCAACTGTGCTTGCAATAGGGAAATAGGAAACATTGCTTCATAGATCTAAAGGAATGTATATAGTTAGTAATTGTCCTATTGGACAGAATGTAAGTAAGGACTGAAAGTTCCCTTAGAAGCAATTTGTATTGTCAAAAACCAAAGGGCGAGAAAGTTCGAACAGAGGGAGAGGAGTTTTACTTCATCATTTTAGCCCTCTCCTCTAATTTCACGACCACTGACTCAAATTAAAAGACAAACTACGCATGCTTAATTAGTATTCAACTAATTACCATACAAAGCAGGGAAATGGGAGGTACCAATATGATGAATGTATCCTTATATTTTGAATATTCAAGACTTTTGTAAATATATAGTTCTTGTATTGCTTTGTGCTTTTGCGCTACGTATTAGGGAGCTATCCCACACAGTTGCCCAGTGCTGAAATAAACATACACTTTCTAACAGCCTTGTTAGAGAGTCTTTGTCCATCTCGAGGTGGGTGGTGGGCATCACTGCTAGATCGATACTCATATTTTGGTAATTCAACTACAGAAAAGGGGAAAGGGCTGGACAGCCGAGAGAAGGCTGTTATTGGGTTTCTGGTTTTGTTTGTTGTTGTTGCTGCTGTTGTTGTTTGTGTGCCTTGATATAGATACACACATATATATATACTGGTAAAGAACTGTTATCACTTCTCCCATATCTTTGCCTGAAAGCCTCTTAATTTCAAAGTTATAATAATTCAGAGGGAAGGGGGTCATATTTTTCCATTCCAAGGGAGGTTCCCGCCTTCCTTGGCAGACACCTGTCTTTCAAACTGAAAGGAATGAGAAACTTGTCTTTACAAACAAACTGTGGGTCTTGCCAGTAGATAGCTAACACTGAGAGATAAAAGAAACAATGGGGAGGATTCCACTTACTGATTACTGGAATGAGGGAGATTTGCATTTACAAACAAACCAAAGGTCTGCTGATAAATAAAATTGAATATTGGAAGATGAAAAGCACCATAAATTCCATAAGGAATTGCACTGAGTGACACAAGGGAAGGACAAAAGGGGGGGTAATTATACATTAGAGGGGGGTCTTAGGCATTCCGGGAAGTCTGTACCTCTCAAATACCTCAGCCAATGAGGAAAGAGAGAAGAGCCTGCAGTCGGGAAATTAGGATAAAAGGGAGGCTGTGTCCTCTAAAATTTGAGAGACCCCAGGGGAAATGCCCCATGACCTCTCCCTTTATTCAAATAAAGTTACAGGACTCCTGTCTCCTTTTTGGACATAAACCTCCGGTGTTTGTGGATTAATTTCCTCACAAAACCAAGACAGGCAGGAACCCACACTGCATTTGAGGACACTATGGCTGAGATAGGGACCCAAACCACAGCAACTACAGTAATTTCCCCAGTAGTGAAAACAAAAAAAAAAAATGGACAAGGCAAGTAAAAGGCTCATACCATCAATTAGTAATGGAAGAAGAAAAAGGAGGAGAAGGAGGAGGAGAAAGAGGTGATTCAACAAAGAAATTGAAAGGGGTGAGGCCAATCAAACAATAAACTGAAGTTATTCAGTCCCTGATCTCATCAGAACTTTGAGACTTGCGAAAAGATTACAGCCGCCAGCCAGGTGAGCAGATTTCTGCCTGGCTGCTTCAGTGCTGGGATAATGGGGCTGACAGTAGGCAATTAAAAGGTCATGAAGCCCAGCAGCTGGGATCCCTTGCTAGAGATCAGGAAATTAAAAGAGGAATGGGAAAAGAAGGAATTTGCAGCTCCTGGAGACAGCTCCTCTCCAAGCATGAGGGAAAGATATCCATTTAAGGAAGATCTTGTGAACTCCCTCAGGAAGTGGACCAGTGCAGATCAAGGTATCCAGTACTTGAGAGAATTAGCAGTACTGGAAGTCATCTATAGTAATCTAAAGAGTGATAATGTACCTAAAGATCCAGACAATGTCCCTTGCACAATGTCCCTGTGAAGGAAGGTGGTTCAAAGCGTCCCTGCATCATATTCCAGCAACTTGGTAGCAATGTATTACCCCCAAATGGATACACCAACTGTAGAGATGGCATCCTCCTAGCTCCAAAATGTAGGATAGCATTGATTACACAACAAGCCCGAATGGGAAAACCCAATTTTCTCAGGAATCCTGGAAGAGATTATGAACTGGCCAGAAGGCAGAGTTTTTTGGAGTACTGTCTGAGAAGGTGACTCGTACCCAAGAAGCACCACCATATAACGAGTTACCAGAAAACGAAAGAAAATATGCTTTATTTACTGATGGATCCTGCCATGTGATAGGAAACCACCAGAGGTGGAAAGCTGCTGTGTGGAGTCCCACACAACAAGTCACTGAGGCGGCTGAAGAAGAAAGGTGAGTCAAGCCGATTTGCAGAGGTGAAAGCCATCCAACTGGCCCTAGAAATTGCTGAATGACAAAAGTGGCCTGTACCCTATACTGACTCCCGGATGGTGGCTACTTCCCCATGGGGGTAGCTGCAGCAATGGAAGACCAATTGGCAACACAGGGGTAAACCCATCTGGGCTGCTGCACTGTTGGAAAGACATTGCTGCACGAGTAGAAAACATGGCTCTGAAGGTACATCATATAAATACTCAGGTGCCCAAAAGTTGTGCCACTGAAAAACATCAGAACCATGAACAGCTAGATAAGGCTGGTAAGACTGGCATAGATCAGGTAGACTTAGACTAGGAGCAGAAGGGTGAGCTATGTATAGCCCGATGGGCTCATGAAAAATCGGGACATCTAGGAAGGGATACAACATACAGATGGGCTTGCGATCAAGGGGTGGGCCTGACCATGGAGGCCATCACACAGGTTATTTATTCACAAATGTGAAACGTGCTGCAATCAAGTGAGCCACCTGGACTTCAGCAAATCCTTTGACACTGTCTCACACAGCATACTCCTGGAAAAGCTGGCAGCCCACAACTTGGGCAGGTGCACTCTTCACTGGGTTAAGAAGTGGCTGGACAGCCAGGCCCAGAGAGTGGTGGTGAATGGTGTTGCATCCAGTTGGCAGCCAGTCACTAATAGGATCCCCCAAGGATCTGTGTTGGGCCCACTCATGTTTAATATCTTTATTGATGATCTGGATGAGGGGATTGAGTCTACAATTAGCAAACGTGCAGATGACACCAAGTTGGGTGTGAGTGTCGATCTGCTGGAGGGTAGGAGGGCGCTGTAGAGGGACCTGGACAAGCTGCATGGATGGGCTGAATCCAACAATATGAGGTTTAAGAAGACCAAGTGCTGGATCCTGCACTTTGGTCTCAACAACCCCATGCAGCACTACAGGTTGGGGACAGAGTGGCTCAACAGCGGCCAGGCAGAAAGGGACCTAAGGGTACTGGTTGACAGCAGACTGAACATGAGCCAGCAGTGTGCCCATGTGGCCAATAAGGCCAATGGCATCCGTGTGCAGGCCACTGCCTTTTCAAACACATGCTTTACTCCTGAGATGCTCCTCTACCACCCACACAGGACTATTTATATTGCCAGGAATCATTGATGCCAGCTATAAGGGGGAAATTAAAATCATGGCTTGGACACCTAATCCTCCCTGTACTGTGGCACAGGGGAGCAGACTGGCACAATTGATGCCACTGCCAGCAATTCCCTGTTCAGCACTGATCCTACAGCAGCAACAACATGCAGGAGGATTTGGGAGCACAGGCACCCCACAAATATTTTGGCCAAAAGTCATAGGGGTACAACAACCATTACTCACTTGTCAAATAGAATCTAAGTCTTTTACGGGTTTGGTCGACACTGGAGCAGATGTTTCCATCATATCCCAAAAGGACCAGCCCTCAGACTGGCCCCTGGCCCCCTCAACTGCGATCGTAGCAGGCATGGGAGGTCAGCAGATTCCCTGGCAGTCCAAAAGGAAGCTGGAAATCATCGACCCGGAGGGCAAGACTGCCACCCTTCAACCGTATGTACTCCCGATCCCAGCCACCCTGTGGGGGCGGGACCTGATGAAACAATGGGGTTTGATCATTTCAACACATTTTTGATAGAGGCCATTGATGAAAAGCCACTTCCTAAACTGACTTGGCTTTCAAACAGGCCAATATGGATAAACCAATGGTCCCAGAAAAATGAGCGTCTTCAGCAAGCCCATATCCTTGTGCAAGATCAATTACATTTGGGTCACATAATTCCTTCCACCAGCCCGTGAATTACACCTATTTTCATTATCCCTGAGAAATCGGGGAAGTGGAGGCTTTTACAGGATCTCAGGGCAATCAAAGCAGTCATTTCACCTATGGAAGCATTACAGCTAGGAATACCTAACCCCACAATGATTCCAGAACACTGGGAATTAGTGATAATTGATTTAAAAGATTGCTTTTTTACAATTCCTTTGCATCCTGATGATGCACCTAAACTTGCCTTTTCTTTGCCTTCTGTCAATCATGAGACCCCTATGGAACAATACCACTGGGTTGTGCTACCTCAGGGTATGAAAACAGTCCTACTATCTGTCAATTCATCTTTGACAGCGATACAACCAGTACGGCAAAAATATCCATCTCTTTTGCTGTATCACTACCTGGATGATATTTTAATTGCTTCTGATAATTCTCCATCATTGCATGACTGCCTTCCTGCTTTAAAGGTAACACTTGCCATCAGAGGCCTGTGCATAGCCATAGAAAAAATCCAAACATAACCTCCCTGGAAATACCTGGGTTTCAAATTATTGGAGACAACAGTCACCCCACAGCTAGTGACCCTAAAAACTGACAAACACATTGAATGATTTGCA
Source organism: Eopsaltria australis (assembly GCA_034509425.1). NCBI lineage: Eukaryota > Metazoa > Chordata > Aves > Passeriformes > Petroicidae > Eopsaltria > Eopsaltria australis. The sequence goes on along the minus strand of JAVTVJ010001010.1, from coordinate 148,847 downwards.
GAAATTGTTAGGCGCTATTAATTGGATTCACCCTTTAATGAGAATCACCACAGAGGAATTGTCTCCCTTATTTCCATTGTTAAAAGGGGACCCAGATCTCTCTTCCCCTAGGCAGTTGACAAAAATTGCCCAAAAGGCTTTAGAGACTGCAAGTGATAAAATCAACAAGTCCTTTGCCACACGTCGAAACCCAGATTTGCCTTTGCGACTGTTCGTGATTCTGCAAATTTTCCAACCTTATGCTCTTGTTGGTCAATGTGATGTACAGGAACATCATCTCTGGTTATTAGAATGGGATTTTCTGCCACACACCTTTGCAAAAACTATAACCACTAAACTCGAATTGATTATTTGACTGCTGTCAATGGGGTGACTCCGATGCCAGAGTCTGACGGGATATGATCCAGCAGTAATACAGCTCCCTATTACTGCAGCAGAATTAGAGAATCTTTTCAAGGATTCACTGTCATTTTAAATTGCTCTTGCAGACTATAATGGACAATTTTTCCACACGATGCCTTGACATGCCCCGCTACAATCCTTCAAGGAACTCCCCTTTCAACATCGACGACTGCAAACAAAAGCTCCAATTCCTGATGCAAAGATGCAAAGACTGTTTTCACTGACAGATCAGGAAAGACACACAAAGCTGTCACCCTGTGGAAAAATCATAAGGGACAGTGGGAACATTTGATAACCTTTCAACCTGGATCTACCCACATAGTCGAGCTGGCAGCTGTGGTAGAAGCATTTCGCCTTTTTTCACAGGAACCTATTAACATTGTGATTCTCTTTATGTAACAGGAATCGTTGAGAGAATTGAGCACTCATTCCTGAAGGAAGTCTCTAACAAAGATCTTTTTGTATTATTAACCACTCTGTACAAATTTTACTTCACAGGTCTCATGACTTACATTCTGCATCGTAGGTCACACACCACTCTGCCTGGACCTATAGTGGAAGGTAATGCGAGGGAGGATGCCCTCACCATGACAGTAACTACACCACAAAAGTTAGGGCAGGCAAAACTTCCTCATGATTTCTACCATCAAAATGCCCGAGCAATGGTAAAACAATTCAATCTAACTTTGCCACAAGCATGGGATGCAGTGAATACTTGCTCACATCAGCAGACTCTTTCTTTGCCACAAACATTAGGTACAAACCCACGAGGACTGAAACCTAATGACATTTGGCAAACAGATGCAACACACATATCGAGCTTTGGGACTTTTAAATATGTCCATGCTTTTTACTGATAACTTTTCAGGATTCATACTAGCAACAGCACAAAAGGCTGAGAAATCAAGAGACGCCACCCGACACCAGCCCTTGTTCTTGTAGGTGACTTTAACATCACGGACAGCTACTGGCCACTTAATACAGCAGAAAAGAGGCAGTCCAGGTGGTTCTTAGAGTGTGTGGAGGACAACTTCATGTTGCAGTTGGTGAATGAGCCCTCCAGGGGAGGGGCTATGTTAGACCTGTTATTTGCAAATAGAGATGGGCTGGTGGGAGATAGATGCGGTGGTTGGAGGCCACTTGGGGAATAGTGATCATGAAATTATAGAGTTCCTGATATTTGGTGAAATGAGGAGGAACATCAATAAGACTTTTACTTTGGACTTCCAGAGGGAAAACTTTGGCCTATTTAGGAGACTTATTCAGAGACTTACTTGGAAAGCAGCCCTTAAAAACAAGGGAGTCCAGGAAAGGTGGATGTGCTTCAAAACAAAGATCTTGAGGGCACAGCAGCAGACTATCCCTGTGTGCCGAAAGATGAATCGACAAGGCAAACGTCCAGCCTGGATGGGCAGCGAGGTTTTGAAGGAATTTAGGAATAAAAAGAGGATATATCATCTTTGGAAGGAGGATCAGGTCTCTCAGGAAGTATTTAAGGGGGTTGCTAGGGCATGTAGGAAAAAAATTAGGGAGGTCAAAGCTCAGTTCAAACTTAATTTGACGGCTCTTGTGAAGGATAATAAAAAATGTTTTTACAAATATATCAATCCCAAAAGGAAGGGTAAGGCTGACCTTTGTTCTCTACTGGACACAGGATGGAACTTAGCAACTGCAGATGAGGAGGAGGCGGAAGTGCTTAATGCCTTCTTTGCCTCAGTCATTAGTGGGAAGATGGCTTGTCCTCAGGACTGCTGTCCTCCTGGGTTGGTAGATGGTGTCAGGGAGCAGAGTGGTCCCCCTGTTATCCAGGAGGAGGCAGTCAGAGAACTGCTGAGCTGCTTGGATGTTCACAAATCTATGGGACCAGATGGGATCCATCCCAGGGTGATGAGGGAGTCAGCAGATGAGCTTGCAAAGCCACTCTCCATCATTTACCAACAGTCCTGGCTCACCGGTGAAGTTCCAAAAGACTGGAAGCTGGCCAATGTGACGCCCATCAACAAGAAGAGTAGGAAGGAAAAGCCTGGGAATTACAGGACAGTTGGCCTGACCTCAGTACCCAGTAAGGTAATAGAGCAGTTTATACTGAGTGTCATCAGACAGCACTTACAGGATGGCCAGGGTATCAGACCCAGCCAGCATGGATTTAGGAGGGGTAGGTCATGTTTGACAAACCTGGCCGCCTTTTATGACCAGGTGACCCGCCTGGTGGACGCAGGGAAGGCTGTGGATGTTGTCTATTTGGACATCAGCAAGGCCTTTGACATTGCCTCCCACAGCAAACTCCTGGAAAATCTGGCAGCCCGCGGCTTGGACAGGAACACTCTTTGCTGGGTCAAGAACTGGCTGGATGGCCGGGCCCAGAGAGTGGTGGTGAACAGTGCTGCATTCAGCTGGTGGCCAGTCACTAGTGGTGTCCCTCAGGGGTCTGTGCTGGGACCAGTTCTGTTCAGTATTTTCACTGACAACATGGATGAGGGTATTGAGTCTTGCATTAGTAAATTTGCAGACGACACTAAGCTGGGAGTGTGTGTCAATCTGCTGGAAGGTCGGAGGGCTCTTGTCTTAGCTTACAATGGTATGTATTCTATCACCATCTTCATGGGATGTTGGGGCCAGGTGGGGCAGTGTTCCTGGCTCATCTCTGATGGCTCCAGGACATGCCTTCTAATGGGCCAGCCGTTGGAGCCAGGTGGGGCATTTTGCTTTGCTCATCCCTAATGGCTCCAGTTAATGGGCCATTGAGTCCCACTGATAAACTACATCATCCCATTGTGAGATGCTCCACCCAGGGTGAGGAACCAATGCATCCCTGTCTGGATAAAAACTGGAATTTGAAACACCACAAGTCAGCTTTTCCACTGGATTCCCAGAGGAAGACCAGACCCTTCTACACCACCACTGGACCTTCAGAGGAGAACTACACCTTTCACAGGATCACTGCTTCAACAGAACCACATCTATCACTTCCAGAGGACTGCAGCCACCATCTAACTGGACTACCACCAACACCCTGACCGACAGGGTGTCAGGTTGTATTCTGACTCTGTCCGTGTTTTTGTACTATTGCATTTATTTTAATTTTCTATTAAATTGTAGTTCTGACTTTGAGTCTCTCACTGATTTGCTGTCAAACTACCACAGCTCTGCAGAGAGACCTGGAATGGTTGGATGGATGGGCAGAGTGCAACAAGATGAAGTTTAATAAGTCCAAGTGCCAAGTCCTGCATTTTGGCCACAATAACGCCCTTCAGCATTGTAGGCTGGGGGACTGTGTGGCTGGACAGTGCCCAGGCAGAAAGGGACCTGGGAGTACTGGTCGACAGCCTATCAAACATGAGCCAGCAGTGTGCCCTGGTGGCCAAGAAGGCCGACAGCATCCTGGCCTGTATCAGGAATGGTGTCGCCAGCAGGAACAGGGAGGTCATTCTTCCCCTGTACTTGGCACTGGTGAGGCCCCACCTTGAGTACTGTATCCAGTTCTGGGGCCCTCAGTTTAGGAAGGACGTTGAGATGCTTGAGCGCATCCAGAGGAGGGCAACAAGGCTGGTGAGGGGCTTGGAACACAAGCCCTGTGAGGGGCGACTGAGGGAGCTGGGGTTGTTTAGCCTGGAGAAAAGGAGACTCAGAGGTGACCTTATCACTCTCTACAACTTCCTGAAGAGTGGTTGTAGTCAGGTGGGGGTTGATCTCTTTCTCCAGTCAGCAACTGACAGAACAAGAGGACACAGTCTTAAGCTGCACCAGGGGAAATATTAGTTGGATATTAGGAAGAAGATTTTTATGGAAAGAGTGGTAAAATACTGGAATTGTCTGCCCGGGGAGGTGGTGGAGTCACCATCCCTGGATGTGTTTAAAAAAAGATTGGACGTGGCACTCGGTGCCATGGTTTAGTGGAGGTGTTAGGGCATGGGTTGGACTCAATGATCTTGAAGGTCTCTTCCAACCTAGTGATTCTGTGATTGGCTTCATGCTTTCAGCACAATGGGTGTCCCTCAACAGATAAAAACAGATAATGGACCCGCATATATATCTCATAAAACACATTAATTCCTCCACATTTGGGGTATCAAACGTCACAGGTATTGCCCATTCCCCGACAGGGCAAGCCATTGTCGAAAGGGCACATTACACATTGAAAAACATGCTACAAAAACAAAAGAGGGGAAATCCGATAGGCATGCTCCCTCAAAAGCAGCTTGACAAAGCAACCTATGTTTTAAATTGTTTTAATCTCTCCAGTAGAGATGACTTAACTGCACATAAAAGGCTTCTAGGTCAAACTGCTGATGGAGAAGTTCACCCAGAAGTTACATAGAAGGATGTACATAGCGGTCAGTGGAAAGGTCCAGTTCCACTGTTAGCTTGGGGAAGAGGCTGTGGGTGTGTTTCTTTACCTGCAGGACCATACTGGCTTCAAGCAAGATACATCAAACCCAGCCAAGGATGACAACAATGAACCTTGTCATCTTTCTTCTGCTATACTGCCATCCAATGGCAGCAGGGAGAACCTACCAGGCCCACATCATTCAACCTCTGCTATTTTGGCCTCTGACCTGGTTGGATCCAGAGCCTCCCCTCAGCAACAATGGAACAGAATGGGTAGGAGGAACTTGTCTTCCTCCCCTGGATCAGGATATTGTAGATACATATAGTATTAACACTACTTTTGTTACTGATTTACTGCCTATATGCTTAACATGTGTGGTAGTTTGAAAGCAAATCAGTGAGAGGCTCAAAGTCAGAACTACAATTTAATAGAAAATTAAAATAAATGCAATAGTACAAAAACACGGACAGAGTCAGAATACAACCTGACACCCTGTCGGTCAGGGTGTTGGTGGTAGTCCAGTTAGATGGTGGCTGCAGTCCTCTGGAAGTGATAGATGTGGTTCTGTTGAAGCAGTGATCCTGTGGAAAGGTGTAGTTTTCCTCTGAAGGTCCAGTGGTGGTGTAGAAGGGTTTGGTCTTCCTCTGGGAATCCAGTGGAAAAGCTGACTTGTGGTGTTTCAAATTCCAGTTTTTATCCAGACAGGGATGCATTGGTTCCTCACCCTGGGTGGAGCATCTCACAATGGGATGATGTAGTTTATCAGTGGGACTCAATGGCCCATTAACTGGAGCCATTAGGGATGAGCAAAGCAAAATGCCCCACCTGGCTCCAACGGCTGGCCCATTAGAAGGCATGTCCTGGAGCCATCAGAGATGAGCCAGGAACACTGCCCCACCTGGCCCCAACATCCCATGAAGATGGTGATAGAATACATACCATTGTAAGCTAAGACAACATGGAATCAAACAAGTATCTCTTTACCTTTGCCTTGTGCTAACTTTTCTATGCAATTGCATTTAATATATGTACACTCAGAGAAGGCAAGAAAATTGACTGCTATTACATTGCCGGCTGTTCTGTCCACCTCCAACAAATCTGTGGATGCCACTCCATCTCATTTCCCAAAATGTCGTTTTACACCCATCTCCAATATACGGTGTTTGGAATGGACATCATGTGTAGGCCACCAGCCACAACAACAATTCTTACAGTATGAGAGGGTAATTGATTGGGTACCACATGGTATCTTTAAAGAAAGTGGGACCAATGCAACCATTCTCCTGTCCCAAAAGGCAAACCGCAGTATTGCTTGGCATGATGGTGGAATGGCTGGATCATTAATTCAATATTATTTAGGTAATAATCAATCCCATGTGCACAAACAGTTGTGGAAAATGTTGTTACCTGCTTCTGCCAATAGGATATACCAAGTAAAATTACATTAAAATGCTACAGTTGCTACTTTAACTCTGAAAGAGGAATAATTGCTAATGACTTGTACTTCACACTCGTATGTTTTTGCTTTAGCTAATGATTTTTCTATAGATTATAGAAATGGTTTGTATTTTTTATCTGCTGATTCTTTTGTTTTCAAATCATGTATAACCTATGGAGGTATGCGTAACAATTCTGTCCTTTTTCCGTTTAAAAGAAGATCTGAAATTTGGGTACCTGTAAACCTTACTCAGGCTTGGGAAGGACAGGATGGTCTCTCGCAATTGGCTCAAATAGTCCAAGAGGAAATCCAAATGAGTAAGAAACGAGTTTGCAAATTTCTGGGTTGGTTAATATTTGCTATTGTTTCTGCTGTAATAATATTAACCACAGCCTCTGCCTTAACTCATTCCATTTAAACTGCCCATACCACGGGACAGGCTTTAAACTAATATCACAAAAGAATTACAAACACAAGAAAACACTGATAAAGAAATAATGGCTAGATTAGATGCCTTGGAAAGTACTTTTATATGGGTAGGCGAGAGAGTTGAGGACCAAAAATCTCGTGTATCCCTGCACTGTGATTGGGAACATATCCATGATTCTTTAAGTGTCACTTCTCTTCCATGGAATGACACGGAAGAGAATTGGGAGACAGTTAACCACATCCAAGGGACCTTTCATAAATCCTTACAACAGAATATACAGTCACTTCACTCTCAGTTAAAGGATTAACTCAGAGCTTTACAAACTGCAGGAACAAAAGGTGTTGAGAGATCTGAAAAATTATCTTTCTTGTCTAAATCTGAAGAATTGGTTTTCTGGGATAAATGTACGAGTTTGGGTTTTCATTGGACTGAGCTGTCTGGCAATGATATTCTTTTTAATCTTCTGTCTTGTCCTTTTTAACATAATCAGAGCTGTTAAAAGCACGCAAAAACAAGCCATGGTTACGTTAGCCTTATCTATGATCCCAATTAAAAGAAAGGGGGGAGATGTCAGGAAACAGCAAAGCCTGGCACTGCAGAAAATTCTTGGGAAGCATGGAAGAGCTTAGATTACACACTGTCTAAGAACAGGAAAGGTGTCCCGTTTCTTTGAAGCCTGCAAACCTTGAGAAAACTAACAAACTGTCAGGCCAACAGATTTAGTACAGGCCTGCAACTGGGTTTCATGTAAAGGACTGAACAAAGATTCTCACACTGAGTGTATAAGTACTGTCTTAACTCTGCAATAAACAGATTCATTTTGCTCTCAGCTTGTGAGTCTCACATTCCTATGCCACATCATCCTGGCCTGGATCAGGAATAGTGTGGCCAGCAGAACTAGGGAAGCCATTCTCCCCCTGTACTCAGCACTGGTTAGGCCGCACCTTGAGTACTGTGTCCAGTTCTGGGCCCCTCAATTTAAGAAGGATGTTGATATGCTCAAATGCATCCAGAGAAGGGCAACAAGGCTGGTGAAGGGTCTGGAACACAAGCCCTATGAGGAGTGGCTGAGGGAGCTGGGGTTTAGCTCAGAGAAAAGGAGGCTCAGGGGAGGCCTTATCACGGTACAACTACCTGAAAGGAGGTTGTAGTCAGGTGGGGGTCGGTCTCTTCTCCCAGGGAACCAGCAACAGGACAAGAGGACACAGTCTTGAGCTGCACCAGGGGAGGTTTAGGCTGGACATTAGAAGATGTTCTTCACAGAGAATGATTGGGCATTGGAATGGACTGCCCAAGGACATGGCAGACTCACCATCCCTGGAGATGTTTAAGAAAAGACTGAATGTAGCACTTAGTCCCATGGTCTAGTTGACAAGGTGGTGTTAGGTCATAGGTTGGATGTGATGATCTCAAAGGTCTTTTCCAACCTAGTTGATTTGTGATTCTGTAAATTCTCCTTGGAACAGAGGGTGGTGACTGGGTTTCTGATACAGTGAGGCCTGACAAATTGACTACATTGGACCACTGCCATGAACACTCCAAGGCAAGAGCTACATACCATGGTAGAGGCAATGACTGTCTGGCTGGAAACACCCTCTAAACCATGCCACTGCTCAAAATACTATCTTAGGCCTTGAGAGACACATTGTGTGGTGACATGGTACCCCAGAGAGAATTGAATCAGACAATGGGACTCATTTTCAAAATAACCTTATAAACTTGTGGGCAAAGAAACCTGGCATTGAGTGGATATATCCCATCCCTTATCACCCACAAGCTTCTGGAAAGATTGAGAGGTATAATGGATTGTTGAAGACTATGTTAAGAGCATTAGGTAATGGGGCATGGAAGCACTGGGATACAAATTTAGCAGAAGCCATTTGGCTGGTCAACACACTAGAGGATCTGCTAACTGTCCTGGTCCTGCCCACACAAAAATCCTACACACTGTGGGAGAAGATAAGGTCCCCATACTATGCATATGCAAGTGGCTGGGGAATTTGATGTGGATTTCTACTCCCATGAGAAATGGCAAACCCATTCGTGGGATTATCTTTGCCCAAGGACCAGGGTGTACTTTGTGGGTAAAGCAGAAGGATAGGGAGACCTGGTGTGTGCCTCAAGGAGATTTAACCTTGGGAGAAAATTAATCTGTGTGAGTTTTATGTTGCAGGAAGTAAAGTAGCAGGGATGACATGAACTGATGAAGAATGAATTTTTTGAGGAGCAAGGAGAATGCGATGACAACCTGAGCCAGGCTGGTGCCAGTGCCCAATGATCAGTTGTGCTGCTTCTCCTGTCCTGACCACCCATCCTGGTGGACTGGAGCCCAAGTCATAGATCTGGGGGGGTGGAAGAAGCCCATGAAAAGGGAAAATAATATCTATCTGTGAAAGGACAGGGGATAGTAGTTAATGAAAATGTACAAATCTCTATGTCGGATAGAGAGATGATTTAAGGATGTAATTATGTTGCATGTGTAGGTAAGAAGGGACTCCAGTAATGAGAAATAAATACAAAGGATCAGCTAGATGATAAATATATATATATATATATATATATATATAAAATTATGTGAGTTCTAGTATGATGCAAACACTATGGAATAATGGGTAGAGATTGTAATGGGTCCTGCTGAGCTGGAGTTCACTTCCCCCTAGCAGCCCTCACAGGGCTGTGCTTTGCATTAGGAGCTGTAAAGGTGTTGATAATACACCAGTGCTTTGGCTACTGCTGAGAAGCACTGGCACAGCATCAGCACTGTCTCTCAACATTCCCTCCCCATAAAGGGGTTGGGGGTAGGCAAGATCCTGGGTGGGGACACAACTAGACCAGCTGACCCAAACTGACCAAAGGGTATTCCATACCATATGATGTCAGCTCAGATATAAAAGCTAAGGGAGAGAGGAGGAACTGGGGGGCATTTGTTATTCTACAACATTTACCTTCCAAAGCAACCACTACACATGCTGAAGCCCTGTTTCCTGGGAAGTGTCTGAATATTGCTCACTAATGGGAAATAGATAATAAACCTTTTTTTTCCTTTGCTTATGTGTGTGCAAACTTTCACTTCTTTTGCTTTAATAAACTGCCTAATCTCAACCTACTAGTTGTTTTCCATCTTATTTTCTCTCTCCTGACCCACTGGGGAGTGATAGAGCAGCTTGGTGGGCACTTGGCTTTTAGCCAAGGTCAACTCACGAAACTACTACAGGCCATGTCTTCAAGGGGAGCCTAGTGATGAAGTCTTCTTGCTCCAGCTACAGAAGGCATTGCACTTGCAGGATCTTGTCCTACTGAGGGACTTCACCCTGACATCTGCTGGGAAATGCACATGGAGAGCTGTAGGCAATCCAAGAGACTCCTGGAATGCATGGAAGATAACTTCTTGAACCAAGTAATAGACAACCCTACCAGAGGGGATGCGATACTGGATCTGATGGTCCCCAATGTAAGCAAACTAACTGGGGATGTCATGACTGGAGGCAGCCCGGGCTGCAGTGATTATGCACGGGTGGAGTTAACAGTCCTGAGGGACAAGGGTCACATAAGGAGGGAAGTTAGGCCCCTGAACTTTAGGAAAGAAAACTTCCAGCTCTTCAAGGAGAAAGTCAGTAGGATCCCCTGGGAGACTGCCCTCAGGGACAAGGGAGTGGAACAGAGCTAGCAGATTTTTAAGGACATCTTCCATGGAGTGAAAGACCTAGTGAATCCGAGGGACAATAAATCAGGCAAGGAAAGCAAGATGCCAGCATGATTGAGTAGGGATCTGGTAGTCAAACTAAAGAGCAAGAAGTAAATGCACATGTGGCGGTTGTGGAAGTTACCTCCGAGACTCCAGGGGTAGCAGAAGCCCAAGAAGAGAAGAAAGGACTTTGGTGGAGGGCTTCCAAGACTGCTAAGCTCCCCCCAGGGACTGAAGTGACCATGGTTTAGCCCAGGGAAAACTTACTTGGTTACTAGTTATGTCTATCATCTCCCCCCTCCTAGAAGGTTACCTGTTACTGGATGATTGATTCACGGTTACTCCTTACCTCCTCCCCTCTCCCCCATCCATTGGGCTGGTTCCCTGACCCTGCCCTTGTACCTCCCTGGGACCCTCAGATGATTGGTTAGTACGTATCCCTCATAAGGTGGTCACAGAGAGCATTCGGGGCTTTTGGTCCCTGGATTCCCTCTGTGCTGGACTTCCTGCAATAAAGCCGCACAGAATTCATCCATACCAGAAGTCCCTCTTGCCTTATTTCTACTTCAGCAGCTAGCGATCGCAGCTCCTCGCTCCCAGCACGTCACCCTGCCAGGCGAGCAGCTTCACTGGCTGGTGTCTAAGCGACGCCACCAGAGTGCTCCTTTGGACAAGGACACTTCTGGAACATGGCCAGCTGGAGGCTGTCCAGAATCGGGCTGGACACTGACAGCTAGCGAACATGCACAAGCAGTGGAAGAAGAGACAGGTACAATCAAAAGAGTCTAGGGATGCAGGCCAGTTGTGAAGGAATGTAGTGAGGAAGACCAAGGCAAACCTGGAGCTGAACTTGGAAAGGGACACAAAGAATAACATGGAAGGGCTTTTACAGGTATGTCAGCCAGAAAAGGAAAGCCAAAGTAGGTTTACTCTCCCCCAATAAACAAGGCCAGCAAACTGATAACTACAGACAAGGAGAAGGCTGACGTACTCAACAACTTTTGCCTCAGTCTTCAATGGCAACCTCTCTTCCCACATCTCTTGAGTGGGTGGACAGAAGAATGGGGACTGGGGAAGCAAAGTCCCTCCAACTGTAAGTAAAGATCAGGATCATGACCACCTGAATAACCTTAATATACATAAGTCTATGGGATCCGATGAGATGCATCCCAGAGCCCTGAGGGAACTGGCTGATGTAGTTGCCAAGCCACTCTCCATGAAAAGTCATGGCTTCCCCTCTGTGCCTGGGAAGATCATGGAACAGATCCTCCTAGAAGCTCTGCTAAGGCACATGGAGAACAGAGAGTTGATTTGGGACAGCCAGCACAGCTTCACCCAGGGCAAAACATGCCTCATTAACCTGTGGCTTTCTACAACGGAGTGACTACATCAGTGGACAAGGGAAGGGCGATGGATGTAATTTATCTGGACTTCTGTAAAGCCTTTGACATGGTCCCTCAAAGCATCCTTCTTGCTAAATTGGAGAGAGACATGGATTTGATGGATGGACTGTTTGGTGGATGAGCAATTTGTTAGACAGTCACATCCATAGGGTAGTGATCAATGGCTCAGAGTCCCAATGGACATCACTGACAAGTGGTGTCCCTCAGGGGTCCATATTGGGACCAGTGCTATTCAATGTCTTCATCAATGACATAGACAGTGGGATTGAGTGCATCCTCAGCAAGTCTGCAGATGACACCAAGCTGAGTGGTGCAATTGACACACCTGAAGGATGGGACCCCATCCAGAGAGACCTGGACAAGCTTGAGAAGTGAGCCCATGGGAACCTCATCAGGTTCAACAAGGCCAAGTGCAAGGTACTGCACCTGGGTTGGGGCAATCCCCAGTATCAATACAGGCAGAGTGATGAACGGATTGAGAGCAGCACCAAGAAGAATGACTTGGAGGTGCTGGTGGATGAGGCTGGACGTGAGCTGGCAATATGCACTGGCGGCCCAGAAAGGCAGTCGTATCCTGGGCTGCAGTCAAAGCAGCATGACCCTCAGGTCAAGGGAGGGGATTTTGCCCCTCTGCTCTTGAGACCCCTCCTGGAGTACTGCATCCAGCTCTGGGGCCCCCAACACAGGAAGGACATGGACCTGTTGGAGCAAGTCCAGATAAGCCCACCAAGTTGATTAGAGGGATAGAACACCTCTCCTATGCGGAAAGGCGGAGGGAATTTGGGTTGTTGAGTCTGGGAAGAAAAAGCTTCATGGTGACCCTATTGCAGTCTTCAAATACCTAAAGGGGCTACAAGAGAGTGGGAAAAGGACTTTTTACAAGGGCATGGAGTGATATGATAAGGAGGAATGGCTTCAAACTGAAAGAGGGTAGGTTTACATTGGAGATTAGGAAGAAATTCTTTACTGTGAGGGTGGTGAGGCCCTAGCACAGGTTGCCCAGAGAAGCTGTGGCTGCCCCATCCCTGGAAGTGTTTAACACAAGTTTGGATTGGACTTTGAGCAACCTGGTCTAGCAGAAGGTGTCCTCGCCCATGTGGGGGAGGTTGGAATTAGATAATCTTTAAGGTCCCTTCCAACCCAAACCTTTCTATGATTCTATGCACTTACAGTGTCTGGTTTAAAAAAAAAAAAAGCAATACATGACAATATAATTCTTACTGTGTTAGTTTTTACTCTCTTCACTCATTTCTACCACTGATGTTTGAAAAAGCAGTCTTGCAACTACATCTTTAATACCAGCTTTGAAGCAGTATTGAACCAGTGTAAAGGAATGCAAGCAATGCATAAAGTAAAGCTATGTTACTTTTTCTACACGGAGAGATTGTTATTGTGTAGATGAACAATCAGGTAAAATTTCTTGGTAATTAATGCAGCCTTAAACAATAGAATAGACATTACAAGCACTACCAGTCTCCATAGCAATTATTTTATTTCAAATGCAGCATTTTATGTGATGCCTAAAGATTTTTGCTTTTTATATATCTGTAGCTTTATAGATTTTAACATATAGCTATATAATTTCTAACTCCTTGTCACTTTAGCATAGTAGCTGCACTTTCCCACATATTATGCTAGTTTCTTGGAATTCTGTTTAGTCTTGCTTTTTAGGCTAGCAAGGACACTTTGTTTTCCACTAGAACTTAGACATAACAAGAAAGCCCCTGGAATAACTCCAATGGGGCAGAACCTGGGGGGGGGAAATTACCGAACCAACTGCTCTTCTAACTGGATAATATTTGCTAGATATACTAATTACTTGATCTTATAAAATTGCACAAATCTAATTCCAGGTGTGGTTTTCTCCATATTGTGTACTGGAAAGCTTTCAAGTAAAGGCTTGCTTTTATATTATCATTTTAACACTGTTTGGAAAAGTTCAGTGTTATTTCCAGGCAACATATGCCAAAAGAAGAAATGTTAAAAACCAAAAATTAAATTAAAAGTAATTATTAATTCTGTTTTGAAAATCCACATAAACCTAAGGAATTTGAACATATAAACATATAATTTAATGAGGAATTTCATTGTCATTTTTACTTGAGTTGTAAGTTTTCAATATTCTAGGCATTTAAATACTCTAATGTAGCTTTGTGAAATATATCAGAATTGTATTTGAATCAGAGAGGATCCCTAACTGTGATTATAGTCTAAATAGCTTGAGATGTTAAATAATTTCCTTAAAATGTGACCAATAATGCAACTAATAAAGAACAAATGTTTCAAAGTTTTTAAAGGTTTTTTTTTTTTCTCCTTCCCCAAGGGTAAAAGAAATGTAAATAGTGGGGAAAATTTAAATAACTAAATTTACCTTAAATGCACAGGTCATTTAAGAACTTTGAGGCTATTTTAATAAAAACCTGTTGCAAATACCTTTACCATCTCTACTAATCAAATTTCCTGGCATTTCACACATCATCTTTGTGTTAAAATAGTGCAACCAGTACATGAAACTTAAAGCTATGAAGAGTCAAAACCACATTGACAGATTAAATCATCTATAGACAAGAAAACAAATTATTGTCTCAGTTCTATATAACAGTTGTTATATATTATCATGATGCAGAATCTGGGCTTTTTTCCCTGCTAGTGATTCTACAGTCTTCACCTCAAGGCTAAATTTACTGACCAGCAGCATTACAACATACTTTCTGCCCTTTCTCAGATTTTATGTAGAAATTCTCCTTTGGTGCAAAGTTCACAGATGCCTTGATGCCTTGAGTCTCTCTCAGTTCTCATTCTCCTTCTATCTGCCTCTTGTAGATAATTTATCTTTTATTTTGTAATTCAGTTGTAAGCCATATGCAAAAAATGATGCTTTTTTCCACTTGCCTAATGTGTTAGAGCTTTAATTCAGATGTGGAACTTCTGGGCATGACTGGAATTTAAATATTAACTAAAAATATATTATACTCAATTGCAAAAAGGTTTGGGCTATTTTCTGCATGACATGGCAGCCAATCTTTTTCTTTCATTCTTGGGGGCTTTATTTTTCTCTTTTTAAATTATTTTAAATCATCTTCAACAATAATTTTGAGAATTTGACAATGCACTAGATTAAAAATTACACCCCTCAATTAAAAAATTCTTTTGTAAAACTTGGTCTTACCATCATAGCATACCAATACAAATAATATCAAAGTTTTAGGAGGCTCCCTTCTGAAGGGAACAGAAGGTATCATATGCAGATCAGACCCACTCCTTAAGGAAGTCTGCTGCCTCCCTAGGGCATTAAAGATGAGAAGAGAAAGCTTCCTACTCAGTACAAGCCCTCAGATTATTATCCAGTATTGATTTTTCAGGTAGGCAGCAATGAGGTTGCAACAGAAAGTCTGAGGGCAATCAAGAGAGACTTCAGGGCATTGAGATGACTGGTTAAGGGATCAGGGCCACAAGTAGTGTTCTCCTCTATCCTTCCAGTCACAAGGATTGATGAAGGAAGAATCAGGAAGAGCCAGCAACTGAATAACTGGCACCGAGTGTGGTGTCATTGGCAGAACTTTGGGGTTCCTGATCATGGGTCAGTCTATACAACACCAGGCCTGCTGGGTTCACCTCTCTCAAAGGGAGAAAAGGATCTTTGCACAGGAGTTAGCAGGGCTCATTGAAAGAGCCTTAAACTATATTTGAAGGAGGAAAGGGAAAAAACCAAGCTTGCTACAGATAAGCTGGGGGAAGGGGTGGGGGGGATGCATGTGACTGAGGGGTGTGCTAGCAAGGTCCTTTGCTCTGCCATCTCAGTGGAGGTAGGGAATGGAGATCCATGTGGCAGCAAAGACACAGGGGTTAATGATTTATCAGAAACTATGGAAGTGCCTGAAAAGAATCACATGGAAATGAGGGCTTCTCCCCCTAAAAAGATGGCCAGATGAATAGCCCAGCTGAAGTGCATCTACACCAATGCATGTAGCATGGACAACAGGAGGAGCAACAAACATTGCACAGCTGGAAAACACTATGATATAGTTGTCATCACGGAGACATGGTGGGATGACTTACACAACTGGAATGCTACAATGGATGGCTATAAACTCTTCAGAAGGGACAGGCAAGGCAAGAGGCAGCAGGGTAGCCCCTGTATGTTAGGGAGTGTTTTGACTGTCTAGAGCTTGCCAGTGGTGATGAAAGGATCACATGTTTATGGGTAAGGATCGGGGGAAGGCCAACAAGGCAGCTATCCTGGTGGGAGTTTGTTACAGACCACTCAACCAGCATGAGGAGGCAGATGAAATATTCTATAAGCAGCTGGGAGAAGTCTCACAATTGCTGGCCCTTGTTCTCACAGGGGATTTCAACTTACCAGATGTCTGCTGGAAATACAACACATCAAAGAGAAAACAGTCCAGGAGGTTCCTGGAGTGTGCGGAACATAACTTCTTGACACAATGAGAGCCAACTAGGGAACTGCCACCTTGGGCTCCCAAAGGACAGACTTTAGCCTGTTTAAGGGCCTGGTTGACAGAGTCCCTTGAGAGGAAGCCCTGAAGGGCAAAGGGGTCCAGAAAATGCTATGCCACTTAGATACTCACAAGTCTATGAGGCCAGATGGGATCCACCCAAGAGTACTGAGGGAGCTGGCAGAAGAGCTCACCAAGTAATCTGCAATAATTTACCAGCAGTCCTGGTTAACCAGGGAGATCTCAGGTGACTGGAGGTGAGCAAATATGATGCCCATCTACAAGGCTGGCCAAAAGGAGGATCTGGGGAACAACAGGACTGTCAGCCTTACCTCAGTGCCAGGGAAGGTCATGGAGCAGATCATCTTGAGTGCCATCATTCAACACGTACAGGACAATCAGGGGATCAGTCCCAGCCAGCATGGGCTTAGGAGGGGCAGGTCATGCTTGACCAATCTGATCTCCTTCTGACCAGGTGACCCACCTAGTGGATGAGGGAAAGGCTGGGGATGTGGTCTATCAGTTTCAGTAAAGCCTTTGACACTGTCTCCCACAGCATCCTCCGGCAGAAGCTGCAGCCCATGGTTTGGATGGGAATACTCTTTGCTAGGTAAAAATCTGGCTGGATGGCCAGGCCCAGAGAGCAATGGTGAACAGTGCTACATCCAGCTGGGGCCAGTCGCTAGTGGGGTTCCCCAGGGCTCAGTATTGGGGCCAGTTCTGTTTAATATCTTTATCAATGATCTTGACGACAGGACTGAGTACACTCTCAGTAAGTTTGCAGACAACACCAAGTTGAGCTGGAAAAAGAGGTGGTAGCCAGGTAGGGGGTTGATCTGTTCTCTCAAGCACCAAGTAAAAGGACAAGAGGAAACGGCCTCAAGTTGTGTCAGGGGAGGTTTACACTGGATATTAAGAAAAAGGGTTATCAAGAATTGGAACAGGCTGCCCAGGAAAGTGGTGGAGTCACCATGCCTGGAGGGATTCAAAGATGTGTAGATGTGACACTTAGGGACACAGTTTAGTAGTGGGTTTGGCAGTGTTAGGTTTACAGCTGAACTTGATCTTAAAAGGTATTTTCCAACTTAAATGAATCCATGATTCTAAGAAAGTTGTTCAGCATGGTTAAGATCAACACTGAGTTTTAGTATTTCTTCCGAATTTCAAAACTGAACTTCAAAGTGTAACTGAGGAAAGCAGAGTTCAGTCCCACACATAGTCATGACTAAATTAACTCAATATCAAAGAAAATCTGTATAATAACCAGTTTTCCCTAATGTACACTTACCTAGTGTAAACAGGACAGTTAGACTTCACTCAAGTTAAAAAAATAATAATGCTTGCCTTCATTCAGGTTTTCCCAGATGCAATGCTGCAGTAACTTCATCTATACAAAAGTGTGACAACAGTGTTATGAATTTTATTATCTTAAATTAATATCATCTTATGGAGGACCCAAGAACTAAATTGCAATGAAAACATTACACTGTATATGACCACTTTGATAATTTCTTTTGAACTTGAGGTATATCTTGTAATCTGCACAGAAGATACTACAAGGGATGTTCCAGGGCTCAAAATCACATACTATAGCATATTTTCTAGAATTTCTTCTAATAGATGTCATATTTTATCACAGATATCAAATTCTTCTATACTGGGCAATTTCTGAAATGAACATCTCACTTCCTTATTTATCACTTCATCACCAAATCTCTCAATTCTAACAATTCATTATTTCTGCTATTAGCCTTAGATAAAACAAGGGCATCAAGAAAACTGGATGAAAATTATAAATGAATTCTCACTGCTGCCAAATTGATAAATCTTATTTTCTATTATTGTCTTGCCTACATGTAAAAATCTAAGTATTGTCTGTTTTTTGTGAAAATACTAACTCAGATAATGAATAACTCACAGGCCAGCTTTTAAAATTTCTATCATAGTATAAGCTCAACTTGTATGACCTCGGATAATTTAGGATATAGTTATTTGTTTTCAAGGGTATTCTCTTTCTCCAAAGCTTCAAGAAATAAGCATGACAGAGAAAGTTTTAAACCACCCTTATGTCCAATTAAATCTGCATTACTGCTGAACTTGGAAACATCCTGAAATATTGTTGGAGGTTAGAATTTTTCCTTTTTTTTTTTTCTTTCTCTCGGGGAATTTTCTCCCATTTGTTGCCTAGGAGATGATGGACACGTTGCTTAAGAGGGACAGGAGGTGCTGGGGGGAGGAGGGGGGGGCAGGGATGTGGTTGGCTGCCCTCTTGGCTGGGGGGTTTTTTCTTGGGAAGGGCAGAGATTTTGGCTGGGAGGTGAGGGGCTGGGCTCAGCTCCTGGCTCTCTCACTCTTGGATAGGAGGGGAGATGGCCAGGCTGCAGTTGCTGTGGGAAGAATTTGCCACCACCACAGAGTTCCATCTTTTACTGCTTCTCCTACTGTGAATGAGGCTTTGCTCATAAGAGTGGCTGTTGAACTGGGACCTTATCAAAACCTGATCTCACAGGAAAGGACCCTTGCCATCTACTCAGATGCCTCAGGGGAAAACCTGGGACCCTTCTCCCCTCCACAGGAGTGTCTCAGTGCCTCCTGGCTGTTTGGGGGAGCCCGGCTGCCACTGTCCAGCCCCGCTGTTTTTCTGCTGCTGCTTTGGGTTTCTTGCTACACTTTAACCCAACACCTTGTGTCCGTTCAACCCCCGCAGCTCCTGCTGCAGCTGCAGAGTTTCTGCTACATTTTGTTTGCCACCCCAGATGTGCCCACATCTGCTGTTCCAGCCTGCTGCTCTGAAGTTCCTGCTACAGTTCATTTCACGACCCGGAGGGGCACTGAGAAAAGCCCCCCCCCCCCCCCACCCCGGTGAGTTTGCAAAGGAAGCCCCTTTTCTCTCTCTCCCACTGACTGAGTCACCATTATCAATGCGGAGAGGAATCTGAACTCACGCCACAGCGTCCCCTGCAGCCGTGGGGGAATAATCACACCTGCCCTGCCTGGCCAGGAGCCAACAGCACCCCTGCTGGATTTGACCATAATTACAGCAAAGGGGAAAGTGCTTGATAGCCAAGAGAAGGCTGTTGTTGGATCTGGTTTTTTCTGTTTGTTGTTGCTGCTGTTGTTGTATGTTTGCCTTGTTATATATATATATATATATATACACTGGTAAAGAATTATTTGTTTTCCCATATCTTTTCCTGAAAGCCCTGTAATTTCAAAGTTATAATAATTCAGAGGGAAAGGGGTCACATTTTCCATTCCAAGGGAGGTTCCCACCTTCCTTGGCAGACACCTGTCCTTTAAACCAGGACAAATATGCTTATCCAAAGCAAGACCTACAAAAAGACCCTCAAAAGACAGCCTGTTATCTTATTTGCTTATTTTTTAAAAACGGGGAGAGTTCCACCCCAGTGGAGCTAAGGCTATCAAAGCCTCACTATGCTCCATTGGCCCTCTTACATAGCATAAAAGAAACAAAGCAATAGCAATAATCTCAATGCCTGCCAATTTTTAATTTCATGTCTGGATATAAAAGTCCATAATTTAAAATGGAAAAATATTATAGCATGCAACTTCATATATTATATTCATTTTTTATTATCTAAAAGAAAGCTGTCTCATTTTTGAAACACATTGTACAACTATTAATGAGAGACTGAACTCAGTAGTGGTTATATGCAAGATTCTCCTCTGTCTCAAAATTCCCTTCTCAGTATCATCTTTTCCAATCCAGATTTTAAAGGACTGCAAATGTAAGTAACAAACAAAACAAAGCACACCTTGAAATGTACACTCCAAATGAAGGAAACTGTAAAAATATTGCCAATCGTGCTTTATTTAATTTTTGTTTGCTATTTTGATTCTGTGCAATCATCAAGAAATTAAGAGAATCACTAGAATGGACCGTGCCTAACCCAAAATATGCTTCCTTGCTAAACTGAAAGATGTATTAAAAATTGTAAAATATGTCATAAGTAATCATTGGCTCAGAGAACAACTGTAATAGGATATTCTCCAGAAGCAAAACATTGTGTGAAATTACAGTGCATTACCCAGTTTTTCGTCAAGAAATACAAGACTTTCTATAGTATTTTCTACAGATAGGAGGACTTTGGAAGGGAAGATGTCTGAAGATGTTTGGTAACGTGACCAAATGACCGACTAGATTTTTACATATCAAAGGTTAAAGGATGTTAAAATAAACAGATATTTGAAGAAGTGACACCCAAACACATATTTGCACTGTGCAAGAGAGAAACACAAAACCATAATTTTTTTTAACCAATCATTTCCTCTCATCACTTTGTCTACCTTAATTCCTTTTCCATGGAGCTCCAATAGCATGTCTCTTCAGACTCCAGTTTTCAACCTAGTGCTGATTAGTCTCTCACAAAAGTGAAGAATGTAATTACATGATTCGAGTGTTCTTGTTAATGCAATTGGTTTCCATGCGCTCAAAAGGTTCATTCAAACCTGATCTTTGTTTTTAACTACTTATGGACCTGATTCAGCAACTGAAACTTTTACCTCTTGTGCCAGCTCCACTGACCTATATTACATGTAACAGAATGCAGTCAAATCCCTCCTGATTTCCAAGCACATAGCTCAGGGCTTGACTGCACAAGAAAGTTATATCAGTTTAGCTAAAACTTGCCTATATGTCAATTTTCAAAATCCTGTGTGGAACAATTCCTTTAAATTTAAGGCTGGCTTAGGCCTTTTTTTTTTTTTTTTTTTTTTTTTTTTTTTTAAGGAATGGACTCAAGCTCAGCTGATGTGAAGCAGACTGAAATAAAGGTGTTTACTTGGACTTTTGCATTGTTTTAGCTTATTTGGTTTAAAAACCAGACTTGTGTTTTTTATTCTCCAATGAGAATTACTCTTGTCTCTCCACAGTTATCTGCTACTGACTTTCCTTGTTTCTTTATAAGAAAGGTGGCCAAACTATAGTGCACGTACCACTCATGTCTGCTTTGTGATATGCTCAATGCTGAACTGAGCCACGGCTCCTGGCTCTCACTGCTCTTACACAGGCAGCAGAGTAACTGCCTACTAAGTCCTATAAAGGCTCTGTAAACACAGTTAGGAACTACTGCAGTCACCATCTGCATTCAACAACAATGAACAGCTCTGCTGCCCCCAGGCAGACCTGCACTTCTAGTTCAGGATATAGAAAGAGGGCAGAGACATGGTAAAGTAGGAAGACCAAGATTAGGGGAATACGCACAGGGGAAACTGAGGTTCCACTTTGTATTTGCTGGAAGTGAAGATTCAGGATTTGGACATGTGCAAAGGGAAAGGATGTGGCTGAAGTGAAAAATTAGAGTAACCTTCTGTCTGTGTGTGAATGGATGGGGAAGGTGAGTATGAGCATCGGACTGCAATCCCAGCTTGCAAGACGAGAACATCCTCTAGGAAAGCTGGGAGCAGAAAAGCCATAGATGAGATTCTGGTTTTGTGTGGTTAGAAAGACATGCGACTCTGGATGCCAGAAGTTACTAATGATGATCATATACCTCCTAACTAGGTTTGGAAGGCCCTGGTCTGTGCTACCTCACCATAATTTCTGCAAGTATTTCCTTTTTGGTTTCTAATAGAGTAACCGTTTCCTTGCATCCTTGTACCTACTCACCTACTATTTTCTAGTCCTCAAAAGATTTTATCTTGCCTTTTCCTCTGCCTTTATATTTAGTATCAATCAATTATTTAAATCAAAGCCCTTAATGGCAATTTCTACACAAGCAGCATATTTTGAATGTTAAAGGGTTTTCACAATGGCTTGTAGAAAATGTTATATAAAATTAAATTATTTATCAGAGGAATAATTTAACAATAACTTTATACTCAAGGCTCAAAACCCCCAAGTTTTCTTAACATGTTAATTTCGTTTGACTAAAAAAGTACATATACATGAACAAAGTTTCAAAGCATTCAGTATACAGAAAATTAACAGTGATCTTTTTAATTGATTAAGTTACACGGTGGAATTTGGTCTGGAAAGGGAAAACTGAAGGCTAAAAGTGTTGTTTGGAAATGTATTTCTATATCATTAAAAGATGCAACATTCCATGGCCTCCATGTGTACATTCATAAACAGATTATTATGTACACTGATTTATCATGCATATGAGAGATCACATACATAAACCAAACAACACTAGGTCTACACAAATGTATATCAACCAAAGAAATATTTTTAAAATAAAATTTCAATATGAATTACAGCCCTGATTCTGAGCCCCTATAGCTTCTGTATATTATACACATAAACACATATTCATTTTTTCAACCACCATATAGATATGAAATCTATCAAAATATATAGAAAACCTATCCAAGCTATCCAAATCAATAATATAAAATAATTTAAAGAAGTGGAATAGCTGACCAAAATATTCTACTGTTACATGTATTCGAATGTTCATAGAATCTGGAACTGAATTAACTAGTAAAATTCATTTCTGTAGTCAAATCTACTCAAAGTTACAACATAATTAACACATGAAAATAATGGTAAAAACAGTCCTAGCCCTTTCAAGAAAAAAGCAAAGAAAAATCCTCCCCTTCTTCCATATCATTGACACAATTCTACTGACAATAATGCATTGATTGGTGCAGAAGTTTCTCAAACCTGTGGTCCAAACTTTTATGACAGTGACAACACTGAGTCTACAAAAGGAGATCTTTATCAATGAAACATTTCAAAAATAAAATCTCAGTACTGATTTCAGCCCTGATCTTTAGACCATACAAATTCTGAATATCAGCTTTGATGGAGGATTATACTTGGCCTTCTGCCACTCTCCTTTGTAGCTATAGCATCTTGGTGTGCCCAAAGTAGGAATAGGAAGTAAATTTGATTGAATTAAACTCTATTCCAGCTCTGCCAGTCTGCTGGACAGCTCTGTGCGTACCTATCACCTTGATTATAAGATAACTCAGTCCCTGGTGTTGCTTCGATTTACAACATGAACCTAAAATTAAGCACATATATCTGTCCTCTTGAATATCTGCATACAAGCACTCCTAAACTGCAATCTAAATAAATATACTAGAAAAACATATGTCAGATAAACCAATAAGTCTACATTCATAAACCCACCATTAATGTTATTTTTACCTTCCTGCCACAAGGCATGCTTAGCTCAATTTAGCAGCTGTGCTTACATTTATATCAATTTCAGAAGTCTCTGAAGTCTGTGTCACTGCCTATATCCAATGTTAAAAATGGTCCTTAGTCAATAGTAATTCTAACCAGAGCCTTCCATCTTTAAGACAGAGTAAACTGGTTTTTAACCCTATTTTTGCAAGATCATAATTATCCATTTGCATTATAGTCCTTTGAGTATAAGCTAACTAGATATTTTCACAGAATGGATCAGGTTGGAAGGGACCACAGTGAGTCATCTAGTCCCACCCCCTTGCTCAAGCAGTCATCCTAGAGCACACGGCACAGGATTGCATCCAGACAGTTCTTGAATATCTCCAGTGAGGGAGACTCCACAACCTCTCCAAGCAATCTGTTCCAGTACGCAGTCACCCACACAGTAAAATGTTCCTCCTCAAGAAAAATTTTGAACAAATACGTTCTAAAGTAATAATGATCATATAAAAACTATTCTTCCCAACTGTGAGCAGCTTTCCTCCATCCTCCCACATAAAACACCAAAATAACTACAGTTCACACAGCAGATGCAAAGTGAGGACTTTTAGAAACAGACCATAAACAGTTATTTTTACATATAGATGAGGTTCTTAATTAGAAACATAGGCTCACTTTCCAATTCTAACAAAGGTTCCTTGTATGATCTTGGGCATGCAATTATTTTTTTCTGTTTAATTACTCACGTACCAAAGGGACACAAGTTAACGTGTTGTTCAATGACTGTTGTAAGGATTGACTAATATCTGGGAAGTATTCAAAAACCACATTAAGGACTACTTAAACAGCCAAGAAGGCAGGCAAACAAGTTAAGAACCTGTGGTGGCCAGAGTGCATAGCAGAACAGGCTTCACAGTAGGAGGATCTCTTGGGTCCTGAGTGCAAATTCAAGGGAGTGGAATTGTTACCTTCACAGCAAGGAAATAAAGAGCTTGAAGACTGAGCAAACCATTTATGCCAACCCCAAAAGGCGTTTGTGCCTTTTGTAGTCACTCCACAAAAGCTTTACAAGTTCCATCAGCAATTTCCATTGAGCACCTAAACTAACAAGCTCCCCAAGGAAGCAAACAAACAAAAGTGCAAAACAATCACGGAATTTCACTCCTCTCAAATATTTCTTAGGAAAAAAAAAAAAAAAAAGAAAACTCACCTAGCTAGATCTGGTCAGCAGGGACCCTATACACCGCAGAAAAAAAAGGCAGGACATATGGACATTTTCTTTTATTCCCCAGGTGACTTTCACCGCAAGGCTGCGGGGACGACACCAGCTGTAGCACTAGGAGGAGCCGAAGGAGCTGGAGAGGTGGGTGGATGTCCGGTCCTCCCCCACCATCCATCCATCCGGACGAGGCGGCACAGCCCGCCAACGACAGCAGGAAGAGAGGGAGCAGCCTAGGTCCGGGCCCGCATGGCTCCCCTCCCAGCGGCGGCGCGAAAACCCACAACGGCTGCCAGGCCCGCGGCTGGCTGCCCAGCTACCCAACCGGCCCGACTGCCGCCCGTAGGCATGCAGGCAGCGGCTGCCGGAGATGGGACGTCCCAGCACGCCCCTCGTAGCCCGAACACCTACCCACACCATCCCAGACCCCGACGGCAGAGAAGTGGCGAGGGAGCGAAGCAGCCCGTCCTCTGCCTCCGCAGCTCAGTGCCGGAACCCACTAGGGCCTCTGAAATGGCTGAACAAAGGGAACCTCGCTCCGTTGCCACCACCCCTCCGATTGGCCGGGGCGGGGCTCGTCGCGCGATGGAGGGCGGGGCACCACTGGCCGGTCACCGTGGCAACGGCGGCCTAGTCTGGGGTCCGTGGCCTCGGGTGTGATAGAGACGGCAGTGAAATGGCCGCCTGGCCCCACCCAACCTTTCAGCCCCGGCCCCCGCCCTCAGCTTCTCCCGGGCTCCCACTTGTGCGGAAAATCACGCTATGAAAAGCCAATGTTGATAAAGAAGACAGAGGAGTCCTGCAACTTTATTCGAATAAAAGGGAGAGAGTCCACTGGGGCAACCCCCGCGGGGTTTCTCTCTCGAGGTTTCAGAGGACACAGCCTCGTTTTATGCTAAGTTCGGGAACACATGTGGTCCTCTTCCTTTCCCCGTTGCTGAGGCACAAGGAAGGTACAGCCTTCCCGAACCGCCTACTGATGCCCAAAACTAGGCAAGAAAATAAAACTCTATAGTCAGATGGCTACAGAGCAGGTATTTGTTTATTCAGTGCTGGGAGTGAGTGGGATCTCTCCGCCAAAAACTCACTCAATCTTCTTTAGCCTTCAGTTACATTTTAGAAGTCCTTCCATGCAACGTCACAATTACAACATATCATTAGCATACTGATATTTGCATGAAGCTGTGTCATGGTTTTACAACAGTTTGTTGCTTTCATGCATGTGTTATAAACGAACCAATCAATATTATGATTAAAGAGAATTTATTAAAAATCAAAGTATAAAATTTGAAAAAGAGCTACGAAGCAAAAGTGTTAGCGTAGGAAAACATAATCACGGAATGATTTTATGGGTGCTTTAATGAAGGGCCCTGGGAGCAGGGGTCAGTTCAGACTCAAATCAGGCTCTGCCATGGGTTTGAAAATGAACACATTTTATACTACTCCGTACATAATCATCATATAATCATCAGTTAATCATTAATTCAACATTGCTCTATTGGATATATTGTTTTCACTCGAGCATGAGTTTCAGCCCCCCCTTTCCTACTACCCTCTAACATTTCTCAGGATTGTTGCAAGTGAATTATTCTTCTTACTTATATTTACTACACAATCATCTCATTAATCTTGTCGTAAGTAATCATCACGGAAAAGCACACAGGTGCGGTTCTCATGACTACACTTCTTACCTAACAAAAGCAACACCTAAGGCCTACCCTTAAGGCCTACAGGGCCTGTCGATCCCACAACCTAAAATTACTACAAACCCCAAAATCATTTTGACCCCTATGCTATCAAAAGCAACACCGAGCCAGGCAATCGGCACTGGGGTGAACTGAGTCTGAATCACTATCAGTTTGAATCTCACTAGTTCACCACTGCAGTTTCTATGAGGTGTCTTTTTATACCTTTTTTCTTCTTTGTTAATTTTATCTTTTCAATATAACAATGTCGTTTCTTCCTGTCCTTCTGCCACGTCTGACAACAGTTCCTGAAATCAGTGGTCAATTTTTGCTGCTGGAATGAGTTTCTGGCAATTGATGCCTTTTTCTGGTCTTAGGAAATAAAGGCTCAGACACGGTTAGAGGGTTGGGGGTCGTTTACCTTGTTATTTTAATAGGATCCCATTCGGTGGCTTCTGCCATCCAGGTAGAACGCGTCACAAAAGCCCCGTCCCCCCAATCGAGTATACAATTAAAGACTCTACACATTAGCATATCTACCAGGAGGGCCCAATAAGGGGCCTGGGTGGGCTAACTTCTAGTTTACAAAATCTGTCCTACTAGGAGACCTTGAGGGCCCACGAAAACAGAGTGTTTGGTCTTCTAACTCTACGTAGTTTCAGGGGTGTTTAGTCTACCGGCCTACTAAACACCATGAAACCGGGTTAAATTATCACCTAAAGCATCACAAGTATGCATGCTAATACTTGTGAATATAGGGAACAGTGTAAGAAGTATTCAGGAGAAAAGCAGAAAAATCCTTCAGGCATCACAATGAATATTATTTATTGTATATGCACACATGGAATACACATCCTGGAGCTCTGCCAGACGAGGAAATCCCACAAAATGTTTATCTGTGGATGCACATTGAATGTATCTCGCCAGGGCTTATTCAGACAGAAATCCCTTGAAAAGCACAATTTTGGCGGTCACCTGCTTCCAGCATTTGTGCTTTCTCTCAACTTCAGTAAAATGCTGTAATCTTAAATTTTAGCATGAATTATTTTACAACATATACTACACATGCATCAGTTCCTTCTGTGGTGGTTGTCAGTCTTCTGGTGGTCTTTTGATGAAGGCTGCTGTAGCCTTCCTCACATTTGAGCTTCTCGCCTCCATCTTCAGTGCATGCCTGGTGCTTGTTTTTTTAGTCTAACTTGTTTTTTGCTAATATTGAAGTTTGCAATTCCGTTAAAACTTGCTATCTTGCTCTTGATGGTGCTTGTTATCTCACTGGCTTTGCTATCTTGCTTTCTTTGCTATCTTGCTTGTTTTACCTGCACATCTTTTTACACTGTTACTTGTGGTTAACCTTTTGTTGCATGCCACTTAGGATTCAATCCCCTCTTTTTTTTTGCTTTTGTGAATTCTTTCACAAATTATCATGTCTTTATTCTCTGGAAATATGTTCCTCTTTCTACTCTATGTCTCAGTTTATATCTCTTCCAATCATCATAAGACATTGTGGCTCTCTGACAGCACCACAAAAAGCACTGGCTAAATATGCAGGTACACAAAATGATTATTCCTAACAACAAGATTCCCATAAATAATTGTTTCAACCAATTTAGATTAGGCAGCCAAGTCATGAGTGTCTTCCATAAGTGAGTTGACCAAGATGTATCATCCTTTGTTACTTCATGGAGTATCTTTGCATGTTGCCAGATTGTGTGTATATCTGTTGTTATTTGCCCTGACTGATCTATGTAAGTACAACCGGTATTTATCAACATACAGACTCCTCCCATTTGTGCTGTGATCATATCTAATACCATACCGTTTTGAAATACTACGTCTTTTAAAGAATTAATTTCTGTTTGCAACCATCCAATGGCATCTGCTGTTGAGTTTGCAATCATTTCCATCTCTGCTGAGCTGTTCACTACTGCTTTTTCTAAGTGTACAATTCCTAAAGTTGGGAATAAACCTCTGACAAAGTTGTGAAAGTCTGTGTTATATCTAGTCAGAGGATTAGAAGGTATACTTCGACTAAACTGGTTTCTCCTAATTCCTCTAACGATTCCTGTAGTTAAACTAGTATGATTTATGACTTGTATAAGTGGCACAAGATACCCCATAGTACACTGACTTGTCCAATTTCCAGGTAGTTGCTTAAGGGCTATTCTATTTCCACACAACCACCAAAAGCCATCTGGCAAATCACAGCTAGTTGTGATGCTCATGCTGGAATTTCTAGTATGCCTTGCAAACAAATAGTCATGCCATTGAGCAAATTGAACTTTAAAATCTGGTGCCATAGGTGGTGAATTTACATCTGACATATTTTGTAGAATGGCGGTAGTTCTGGTCCAGTTGGTAGTATTATTAAACTTACCAAAGTTTGGTCCTGTAAAGTTTGACTCCACATAAATAATGAATTGATTGATGAGAAACAACTGAAAAAGGGATTTTCCTAAAGGTAAACCTATTTGTTTGCATTGTGTACTACTATTATACAAGGCATACGGGCTTAATTCAGTCCAATTACTAGAGGGTACCCCTAACAATGGTAAGTGTAATCGTTGTACCTCTCCACACAGCCAACAATCTCTTATTCCAGTATGATTAGCTATTGTCTCAAGCAAAGCTACGTACTTATTTACATCAAAAGTAACTACGACCTGCCAAAAAGCAACAAAGCATAACAAAGCATTCATGATTTATGGCTGAGTTTCAGCTTCAGTCCGTCGTTATCAATGGTTGTTCCTGTCCAAGGTGCAACAGGAGATTTCTTCACTTGGGTATAGTGAATCCAGGTAGGTTTTTCTCTCACATGATTTGCAGTGAAGGTTGTCAGGAGGACTTGGAATTGTCCATCCCACTTCTGTAGAGGATCACCTGAAAAATTCTTAACATACACCCAGTCACCAGGATCAATTATGTGCAATTTATGATCCAGTTGCTTAGGTTGATTTTCAAATATAGTGTTATACTTCTGATGCAACTGAGTGTTAATGGTTTTTAAGTATTCATAAATATATTGATTACCAACCTGGGTTAGTATTTCATCATGAGTGGCATATTAACCCAGAAGGTCTACAATACAAAATTTCAAATGGGCTAATCTTTTCTTTTGACCTTGGCTTTACCCTGGTTCTGATGAGGGCAATGGGTAATGCCTAGTACCAGTACAAATTTGTCTCTTGACAGATCTTAGCTATTTGTTGTTTAAGCATGTGGTTCATTTTCTCTACTTGACCACTAGCTTGTGGCCTGTAAGGAGTATAGAGTTGCCACTCAATTCCCAAGTCCTTGCTGACAGCTTGTACAATTTGTGCACAAAAATGTGATCCTCTGTCAGAGGATATTTCCCTAGGTACACCAAATCTAGGTATGATCTCATTCAACAGTGCTTTTATTACTTCTTTAGCTTTATTTGTCCTACAAGGGAATGCTTCTGGCCACCCAGAGAAAGTATCAGTAAGTACCAGCAAATATCAAAACCCCCCCCTTTCTTGGGAGTTCAGAAAAGTCTCTCTGCCACAAGTCTCCAGGAAAAGCTCCTCTGCTAATAACCCCTTGTTCTAGCCTAACTGTTGTATTTGGATTATTCTTTAAACAAGTCACACATTGTGATGTTACTTCTTTAACAATGTCTTGCAAGCCTGGGCCTGCAATTCGTTCCCTTAGGTATTTGTGTAAGGGTTCTGCTCCCCAGTGGGTCTTATCATGTTCAGATTTTACATGATGCCTCATTGACTTCTCTGGTATTATTAGTTGACCTGTTTCTAACTGTCCCTAACCATTCTGTAAAAGTTTTCCTTTATTTTCATTAATTCATTTATAATCAGAGGGTTGGTATTTTACAGGCTGCTTAGTTGATACTGCAGTAGGTATTAAAGTTGCCACAATTGGTTCATTTCTTTCAGCAGCAATTTTAGCTTCATAATCTGCAAATTTGTTACCTGCTTCCGGGGGGGTGTTACCTTTAGAGTGCCCTTGGCAATGTATAATTGCCACTTGCCATGGGAGTTTCACCACCTCGAGAAGCCTGAGGATTTCAGTTGCATATTTGATGATTTTCTTTTGTGCAGTTAGGAGTCCCCTTTCTCTCCATATGGCTTCATGGGCATGAACAATTCCATAAGCATATTTGGAATCAGTCCAAATATTAATTTTCTTTCCTTTCGCAAGTTCTAATGCTCAAGTGAGGGCTATCAGCTCAGCCTTTTGTGCTGAGGTTCCTGCTGGTAATGGGTTTGACTCGATTACCTCCGAGACTGTAGTCACAGCATATCCTGCCATTTGCATTCCCTGTCTCACAAAACTACTGCCATCAGTGAACCAGTTCAGGGCATCTGGGAGTGGCTCCTCCTTTAGATTTGGGCAGCTGGATTACACAGCCTCGATGGGCTCTAGGCAATCATGTACTATAGGTTCAGCTTTGGACTTCCCTTGCAGAAAAAAGGCAGGGTTAACAATATCGGTCACTTGAATTTCAATATCATCAGATTTGGCCAGGACTGCTTGGTATTTTAGGAACCTCGAAGGAGACAGACAATGGTTCCCTATCTGATCTAAAACAGCTGACACCGTGTGTGACACTAAGACAACATTCATTTGTCCTAGTGTAAGCTTCCTGTCTTCTTCAATATTCATGATCACTGCTGCTGCTGCCCTAAGGCAGGTGGGCCAGCCTTTGCTCACAGTATTGAGTTGTTTAGAAAAATAGGATACTGCCCTTTTGTAAGGACCCAGGTGTTCTACCAGAACCCCTAAGGCTATTCCTTGTCTCTCATGTGCAAATAACCAAAACGGTTTATTCACATCAGGAAGTCCCAAGGCCAGGGCCCTCATGAGCTCGGGCTTTAACTCTTCAAAGGCATGATTTGTTTCAGAGGTCCACACCATAATATTTTTAGAAACTTTCACTAGCTCATATAAAGGTTTCACAATCAGTCCATAGCTGTATATCCACAACCAGCACCAACCTGTCATTCCAAGAAAAGCGCGGAGTTCTCTTACAGTTTGTTGCATAGGTGTTTGGCAGATTGCCTCCTTTTGTGCGGTTCCCAGGGATCATTGACCTTCAGAGACTTCATATCCGAGATAGGTCACTTGTTGCACCAGCTGAGCTTTCTGTAAGACACTCAATAACCATTTAGTCCAAGAAAATTCAACAGACTTATTGTCCATGCAAGGCACTCTTCGATACCGTAGTGGTTTGAGTTCGCCAATTTGAGTCTCTGGCCAAACGCCAGCAGACTTAGAAAAATTTGCTCAATTTTGCTGTGAGATAAGGACTGGGAGTAGGCAAAGCAGGCTCAAACTTTGAAGAATATAAAGAAAGTTTATTAATAGATCTAAAAAAAGGGAAAAAAACCAAGAAAAACCAGAACAAAACCATCAGACCACCTCTCCTCCCCCCACCTCTCCATTTCTTTCCCACTGACACACAAAAAATCAACATTTCAACTTTCAGTCAGTTTACCACCTCTAAAATAGTCTTTTCTCAGACCACTCAGGGAGAGAAGTTTCTCTTGCTCATACCATGGACTTCTCTATAAGAAAATACAGTTCTTATGGTTTTCAGCCTCACAACCAACAGCCGCCCGGAAGGAAAATCTGCTTGTTGTGGAAGATCCCCCCCACACTAGTAGCCTTCCCACAGATACCACCATGGGTTATGAGAGTCCATGGGGTACCCTTTTAAGGATGAGCAGTTCTATTACAGCAGCAAAGAAAATCCCCTTCTGTTACTGGCCACACAAGTTCTCCTGGCAACACAAGTTCTCTACTGTCCCCAGGGCGAGGGTTCTGGGTCACAGCTTCTTCTGTGTCTCTGCTTATGCTTCTCATCAGGCTGCAATTACTTCAGCATCTACTTATCTCTACACAGGTGCCTTGGCTCACTGGCTGCATTTAGAGCATCACATTCCCCCTTTGGACTATTTTCCTCATATTACAGGGAATATTTTATCTTAGTCCCAACCATGGTTTCACAAAAGAATTTTCAGCTTCACTACTGAAGCACTTCTCATGCTCCTCCCTCTAGGCATTGGCTCTGCTTCCTTCACTGACTTTAGAGTCTCTATATTGTATTTCGGTAGATATCCTCACTCTTTCCTCTCTCTGTGAAGGGAAGGATAGGTGTCTGCAAGTTTCATCCGGGTATGGAGAGGGTTAATCTCTCTCTCAGGCCTTGCAATGGTCACATGGTCTTGGCCGGGCTGTTTGAAAAGTCTGAGCTGGGTGGCAGACGCAGTCAGAGTTTCAGTGGCCTTACTCTGCAAAGCTGGCTCAGCCCAGTGCGGCCAGCGTGGCCCGGGGTGACGGAGCAGGGCCCGGCCTGAGTCAGATGGAACCAGCCCAGTCCCTCCCTGGCCCGGAGCAGGGGCCCGGCCCTGCCCACTGTGGTTGGAATGTCGGCCTGGCTGAACTGCATCTGAGCTGAGAACTCAGGCCGGTTCCTCTCCCACACCCAGCTGCACTGCTTCTCCAAATCGCCTTCCCCCACGCCCCCCGGGGGGAGGGGGGGGGCAAAGTCCCAGTCTTACCGGAGAGAGAAAGCAGGGACCTGCATCTCTCTGAAAAGCAGGAAGGCCAAGAGAAAGAACTCTAAAGGGCCCTCTGCTTATATATGTTTTTTTCCTCAAAGGCGGATCAGCTTTTAATTGGTTGACATTCATAACAGTATTCAAAACTAGCTGGTTATTGGCTCTCTCTCCCAGGAAGGAAGTTGTATTTCTTCCCTCAGCATGGGTCACTTCCAAGGTTGACACCTCCTAGGCCAACCCAGGACAGATAGTTTTTGTAGCAATTAGTAGATCATCTACATATTGTAGGAGTGTTCCCTCCCCAGGCAGAGACTGCCATTGTTCCAATTCTTTGGCCAATTGATTCCCAAAAATTGTGGGACTGATTTTTTAACCCCTGAGGTAACACTGTCAAGGTAAGATGGTTTTTCCTGCCTGTGTTAGGGTTCTCTCATTCAAAAGCAATTATGTTTTGACTTTCTTCTGCAAGTGGCAGGCAGAACAAAGCGTCTTTGAGATCTATCACCGAGAATGAAACGAGATTATCCCAGAGTTTAGTTAGCAAAGTGGAGGGATTTGCAACCACTGGGTGGATACTTTTAGCAATGCCATTGACTGCTTGCAAATCTTGCACTAATCTATAAGATCCATTAGGTTTTTTTCCACTGGTAGTATAGGAGTATTAAATTCGGATTCACATTCTTTCAACAATCCTAGTTTCAAAAATTTGCTAATAATTGGTTCGATCCCTTTTCTGTCCTCTATTCTCAAGGGATGTTGTCTCCTAACCACAGGCCTGGCTCCTGTCTGTAATTCAATCTTAATAGGGTCAGCCAATTTTGATCTCCCAGGAGCATCGATATTCCATACTCTTGGGTATACCCAATTCATTATTTGCTCCAAATAGTTACTATTGTTCACTGGTCCTGTATCAATTGCCAATCCTAATGCTAAAATCAATTTGCCTTCAGGTACTCTAAATGTCATTTTTCCCTCTCTAAACTCAATTATTGGCTCTAAATTTTCAAGGAGATCCCTGCCTAATAGGGATTTAGGCAAATTTGGCAGATAGAGGAATTGATGTATTTCCATTCTTTTCCTAATTTTGTATTCTAACGGTTTTAAGAAAAAGGCATACTCTTTGACCTGTGGCTCCCATTACCTGGATATGTTTTTCACTTTTAGGCATTAAAGTTTGATTTAAAACTGAAACTGTGGCTACTGTACCTATTTAAGAATTCAACTTCTTTATCATTCCCTAGCTTATCTTAACCAGCGGGTCTACTAGGGAAAAACCTGCCAGTCCCCGTCACCCACTGTTATCTACTGCTGCAACAACAGCTTCCTGTGGAGTGTTCAGTAACTGGGCACTGCTGTTTCCAATGCCCCTCTTCCTTACAGTAAGCACACTGATTTGGCCTTAACCTCCCTTGGGATTGATCTGAGCCGCCTCTACTATTTCCACCTTTACCTCTGCCCCTGCCTCGTTCCTGACCACCTCCTCCTCTTTGATGTTGTTTTAAAGCTGCGACTATGGCCCCTGT
The DNA here is from genome assembly GCA_034509425.1 of Eopsaltria australis. NCBI lineage: Eukaryota > Metazoa > Chordata > Aves > Passeriformes > Petroicidae > Eopsaltria > Eopsaltria australis. Next base: position 114,637 of record JAVTVJ010001010.1, on the reverse strand, counting down.
GAGTTTTCAGTCTTGCTTCTAGTGTGAGCTGTTGCTAGAGTCCCTGGGCTCCTTCCCTCATCTGGGTTGTCTGAGCATCTCCTTTCTCACTTTCTAATCTACTACCACTGGGTGATAATTGAGGGGCCCCAGGGATTCTCCTGAGGAGATTAGATTGTAATTCTAAAAGATCCACTTCACTATCTTCTTCTCTATCTCTCAGTTTAAGACATCTCTGACATATACTACATCCAGAACAACACCTTCTCATTTTTCTTTTACCTCCATCCTTTTCTAGGGCCAAAACTAAGGGATCTTGTGGGGGAAAACTAAACCCACACCCTCTCTGCCACTCTGGTTTTCCTCTCAAGGTAAAGAACATATGCAATACCTCATCAAATCACTTTTCTTTAGATTACCTCTGGGGATCCCTCCTAAATCCTTCCAATGAGCCGAAACACACTCCAACAGACTCTTTTGGACAATCTCCTTACTGTTGGTGCTACCCATTCCTGGTGCTAACCAGATGCCAGCACTTTACAGCGAAAGTTATCACTTGTGTTCCTTTCTTTACTCTTATTCCACAGATACTGCACCAACCACAAATTGGGAATCTTAGTTTCGACCTGCACCAGTGTTTGCATTTACAATGTTGACAAGCAATTAACACAAAAGGATCACACAGTCCACTCCCCCACAATCTACACCGTTCCTAATCCACACAACAGACAAGGTAACAGAGTACAATGTGGCATAAACCGAAAACCTTTTAATAGACACAGAGGCAAGAAACGAAAACTTATTAACAGACACACGGACAAGAAACACTAGTCTTTTATAGAAGACACAAAATGACACATACAACAATCAAACCCAAAATTCCAAGACCTAGGCCAATACTTAAAGTCATCAGACTTCATTTTAGGGGACTCTAACCCTTATGTACAAAAATCGGAAATTTCACCCGTGATACAGCACCCTGCGTGAGTCATCACATACGTCTTATGGGAGTTACTTAAACAAGACCAGAAAGAAAATTCAAAACAATCAACAAATACCTTAAATTTCCTGCAGTCAGTCCTTGTCTACCCCGCAGAGAACCGGTGAAGTGCGGAGTCCCTCCAAGAAATTCTCAGGGTGCGCCAAGTGAGTCCCTAGCTCCAGTGGACCTTGCAGCCAGGCAGAGAATTCTCTCCTGCCTGACTCACCAGACTACTGATACCCAAAACTTGCTATCTTGCTCTTGATGGCACTTGTTATCTCACTGGCTTTGCTATCTTGCTTTCTTTGCTACCTTACTTGTTTTACCTGCACATCTTGTTACACTGTTACTTGTGGTTAACCTTTTGTTGCATGCCACTTAGAATTCAATATCACATATTCACCCCCTTGAACATGTATCATCATTTTCCCTCAAAGTTCAGAAGTTCAGGTTGTCTGGATTCTGGGGATCCACTAGAAGTTCAGGCTGTCTGGGGGCTGCAAGAGACTTTACATGGACCCATTTGTCTATTACCTTAAAGTTCAGGAGTTCAAACTGTAGTCAAACTGTCTGGGTTCTGTAACAAACTTGGGCGACTTGAGGTTGGTAGAGACATTAAGACCCATTTTAAAGACATTAACATCCATTTCTCCTAAAGGCCCTCACCCATTCAGTTGTTTGTAAAGACATTAGCACCCATCTTTCCTATCACATGCACAGGACCACTCTTTACCCTGCTGGTCCCCTGCTTCCACATGGCTCCCTGCTGGAGACATGCACACAGGCCTCACAACCAGGTGTTGCCTCACGCCTGAGTAGAGTATGATGGTGATAACACCAAGGTTGTGGGTTTGATCCCCATATGGGCCATTCACTTAAGAGCTGGATTTTTGATGATCCTTGTGGGTCCCCTCCAACTCAGAATATTGTGATTTGCCCCTCAGGGGCACCCACACACAGGCCCCTTTCTCCCAACCTGTCACTGCCTCTTTCCAAGAAGCACTAGTGTGAAGGACCACTAATAACTCAAGAAGCACATACCTGCTGCAAAATGTGGAATATGGAAAATTTTATTTTAAAAGTATGTTCTTTAATCTTTTATCTTTGTATATCTTCAAGCCTAATCAACAAGAAGGGAGATTTAATCTGTGAAACAGAGCAACTAACAAGCTCTAAGTGATGCCCATGTATTTAAAAAACAAAGTACTTGTTGGTAGAATTGCCTTGTTGAGGTTTAGGGCTTGACATGCTTCAGTGATCTCAGACCTACAGGGAGGTTACCAAAGCTTTGGGAGTAGGATGTACCCCTGATAGTGGACACAAAGAATGCAGACTTTACAGGCCACAAGGGCATTTGGCAGAACTCCCAAGATAAGGAAGAAACTAATAAAACCAACTCAGCAACTGTGTTGAAATCAGCTCTGGGTAAAAGGTAATTCTGTCAGGGGGAGATCGTGACCACTGACTCATAGGCCACTGACCCAAGAAACCCACTGACCCAAAAACAAAAAAGAGAAGGACTGAGCACATGGACTAATTAGTATGAGAAGCGAGAGAATCACTAACCAATAGAAGGTAGAATACTAATTAATAAGAGAACTATGCAACTTGTAGCAAATGAACACTAATTCCTTTGTTTGCTAAAAATATATAAATAGCAAAAAGTTCTGATAGCTGGTGTGCTTGATTTGTGGAATACCACCAGGCACCCAGGTTTGCGCAACTCTGAAATAAATAATCAGTGTCTCTCTCAAGTGCATAATTATTGGCTTGTTGCACACTGGGTAATGAATCTGATTTTTGTGGACAACACCCCCACCCATAAGGAGCTCTCTTACCTCCTCAGCAGTACTTGCACCTGATGCCTATACAGCTTAGGTCAAAGATACAAGGTGCATATATAGCTTGAGTTATAAGATATCTACCTAACCTAATATCAATATAATCTTAATCATGACTTTTTATATCTATATAACCTGATATCAATATAACCTGAAGCATAACTTTCTATACTTATATAACCTGAATCATAGCTTTTATACCTTTATAACCTGATACTTATATTGATGCCTGAAGGATTTTTGCTTTTTCTTTTATATACTTTTTACACAGTTCTATGTATCCACAAGTATTAGCATGCATACTTGTAATTCTTTAAGTCTGATAACTTAGCCTGGTTTTAGTGTCCTGTAGGCCAGGAGACTAAACACCCAAGAACTGTATAGCCAGGAAGACCAAACATTCTACTATCTTGAGAAGCCAAGGTCCCCTAGTAGGACAGATTCTGTAAACTAGAGGTTAGCCCATCCCAGCCCCTTTATTCGGCCCCCTTGTTAGAGATGCTAATGTGTAAGGTCTATAATTGTATACACAATTAGGGGGGTGCAGTGTGCATTCCACCTTGGTGAAGTGATGCATTGAATGGGACCCTATTAAAATACCAAGGTAAACGACTCCCAACCCTCTAACCACGTCTGGCTTTCATTTCCTAAGACCAGGAAAAGACATCAATGTAACCTGAATCATAACTTTTGATACTTATATAACCTGATATAAATAACTTTTTATACAATGTAATGGCTAGTATATGGTTAGCTAGTTGCATAATGCTGAGTAGACAAAAAAGAAAGAAAAAATTCACCAGGTGTATGGTTTCAGAAATAGATAAGTATAGTACTAATGAGAAATTGGCAAGTGCAAAGCCAATTAGCCACAAAACAAAGAATTTAGGCCGGTTAAGACCAGACAGACCAAGAAAGGCCTTAACTGCACATGCTCCGAAGACAAAGTTGAAAAGTTCAAGTGCAGAGAAGACTTCGGAAGCCTTCATCAAAGACCCCCAACAACCCCCAAATTGAAGAAGCACAAGCGCAGTGCAAGAGAATTATCTAATAATCATGAGTTCATACTATGTAAATTAGTTCCAGTCGGTACGTGATGATGTTGTAATGACATAGTCACACTAAGCATAATTTACTGTATAAATATACCACAGCACTTGACAAGGGTGGGTGAGTTAGGAGGAGAAATTCCCCTCACCATCAGTGCTGCAAAAAACAAATACCTGCTCTATCGACATCAGTTTATGGGGATTTATTTCCAGCCTGTCTTTCGGGCATCAACCTCAGACCCACCAGCACAAATAGGCCCCTCACAGGTGCCCTTCCCTCAGGGCACTGTCAGGCTCCCCAGTCCAGACTCCTCTCCCTGTACCTCACACACCAGGGGATCAATGGCAGCAGCAGCCTCAAGCTTCAAGGGCTCCACAAGAGCTGTTTGACACGTGTCAAAAGTCATAAAAATTAAAAACAAGACTAAGGGCTAGCAATGATGCATCACCCTGGATTTAATATTGAGTTCACAACACACTTGCATAGCCAGAATCTTCCTGGACTTCTTGAAGATGAACGGATTGAAAGAAGCCCTGTAGAGGACTTGGGAATACTGATAGATGAAAAATTGGACATGTGCTACCAATAGAATCATAGAATTATAAAGGTGGGAAAAGCCCTCTAAGATGATTGAGTCCAACTGTTAACTCAGAACCACCATGTTCATCACTAAATCATGTCCCCAAATGCCACATACACATGCCTTTTGAACACTTCCAGGGATGCTGATTCCACCATGTCCCTGGGCAGTCTATTCCAATGCCTGACCACCCTTTAAGTGAAGAAATGTTTCCTAATATCTAATCTAAACCTCCCTGCTACAACTTGAGCCCTCTCCTGGTGCAACTTGAGGCCATTTCCTTTTGTCCTGTCACTTGTTACCTTGGATAAGAGTCTGAACCCCACCTTGCTACAACCTCCTTTCAGGTAGCTGTAGAGAGAAAAAAGATCTCCCCTCAGCCTCCTTTTCTCCAGACTGAACACCCTCTGAGCTCCCTCAGCTGCTCCTCATATGACTTGTGCTTCAGACCTTTCCCCAGCTCTATTGTCCTTCTCTGGACATGCTACAGCACCTTCATGTCTTTCTTGCAGTGAGGAGCCAAAAACTGAAGACAGGATTCAAGGTGCAGCCTCACCAGTGCTGAGTACAGGGGACAATCACTGCCGTGGTCCTTCTGGTCACACTAATTCTGATACAAGCCAGGATGCCATTGGCCTTCTTGGCCACCTGGGTGTACTGCTGGCTCGTATTCAGACAACAATGTGCACTTACAGCCTAGAAAGCAAACCGTATCCTGAGCTGCATCAAAAGAAGCATGGCCAGGAGGTCAAAGGAGATGATTCTTCCTGTCTACTCTGTGCTGGTTATACCCCACCTGGAGTACTGAGTCCAGCTCTGAGGTCTTGTCATGGTTTAAAAGAGAAATGTCTGCCAAGGAAGACGGGAACCTTCCTGGAATGGAAAAGAAGACCTCTGGTTCCAATTTATTATAACTCCAAAAATTATGAGGCTTCCAGGCAAAAAATGTAGGAAAAGGTATAACAGTTATTTACTAGAAAATAAATAGAACAGAACAGACCAAACAAAAACACAATAACAGAAGTTTCCCACCTGTCAAGCAGTTTCCCCTTTGGTGTAGTTACGACCACAACCGGCAGGGTGTGCTGGTGGCTCAGGTCAGGCAGGGAAGGTGAAGTAGTTCAATCGTAGCCAGCAGGAGGTGCTGGCGGGCTCTGGCAAGGCAGAAAAGGGTGCAAGACTTCCCCTGGCTGGCACCGGCAAGGAAGGAAGGAAATTGCTCCTTTTGCAAAGTCATGGGCAGTGTTCGATCTCAGCACTACCAAGTAGCAGCCAGCAGAAGCAAGGAAAAACAGGCTGATTAGGTCATAGTCCGAATTGCAGCATAGCAAAAGTCCCAGAGCCAAATGCGCAACTCCTGCAGCACGTGACTGCTCTCCCCGATGTCACAACAGAAGGAAAGTAGGCAGCCCCCAACCCCCAGGAAGTCTCGGACCAGCCCCAACACATCTTGTGGCAATTCTATACCTCAATTCCCAAAAAACCTCCAGCGGAAGAGCCCACCCCCCCTAGGCAAAACTCCCCAACTCGAAAAGGACTCCACTGGAATACCAGGGTCATCATCCACTCTTTTATTAACTCAATCACCTTCGATTCATCCCCCTCAGCCATCACCCCCTTCTTCTGGCATCTTTTTCAGCTAATAGATAGGAAGAAATTCTGTGAGAAACCTAACCCACAACAGGTCTTCAGCACAGTCAAGACATGGACCTGTTAGAACAGGTCCACAGGAGTGCCACAAAAATGATAAGAGGCCTGGAACATCTCTCCTATGAAGAAAGGCTGAGAGAGTTGGGATTTGTGGTGGGTTGACCTTGGCTGGACACCAAGTGCCCACCAAGCTGCTCTATCACTCCCCCTCCTCAGAAGGACATGGGGAAGAAAATAAGATGAAAAAAGCTTTTGGGTTGAGATAACGTCAATTTAATTAAGCAAAAGCAAATACGGTGCATGGAAACAAAGGAAAACAAAAGTATTTTGTTCATTACTGATGTCCAGCCACTTCCTGGGAAGTAAGACCTTGGTGCAAGTAGCAGTTGCTCCAGAAGACAAACACCTTAATAGCAAATGCCCATCCTCCCTGCCCCCTCCCCCTGCCTCCCCCGCCTCCTCTTGGGCTCTGTCTCCTCCCAACCTCTTGCTCACCCCTCTTTGGGGGCAGGGGGATTGAAGAGACTGTATTTATGATGTGGGAGCACTGCTCAGCAGTAACCAAAACACTGGTGTGTTCTCAACACCTTTCCAGCTACCAATGCAAAGCACAGCACTGTGAGGGCTGCTGTGGGGAAAGTTACTGTTGAGGAATCCACCTAGGTCTGGTAGCTGGGTGTGCAAGCTGCAAATTGTGCCCTGAGTAGAAGGAAAGCACTGGAGCCACAGGCAACAGCTGTGAATGAGTGCTGACCTTTTGCCTAACATAGGGCAAGCAGATCTGTGGCTGTTTTGCCAGTTGATGGGGAGCAATAGAATGGACACAGACACCAACAGGAAGAATGCTCTTATTTTACTATTAATATTGAGGCAAAAACTAAGAAAGAGATATCACCAATCGCCTAAATACTTTGCCATCATCCAGAGTCTGCAATTGCTGGGGAGCCCCATTTCGCAGCGAGGACCTGGAGAACTCTTCCTGGCAATTGGGAAAATCCTAAGCAGTGCGTCCACCTCCACCTGTAGGTGAGATCTTCAGTTCGTCCAAAAAAAAGGGGTCCAGCTCTTATAGGCCCAAATTGACAAGTCCAAATCACTTGTTTACCTTTTTGTGGAGAAAACAACTGGTTCTGATGGCCTACTTCCTGACCAGCTGGGGCCAAGGCTTGGCCAGAGCCCAGGCCATGGCTGGGAGCATTTTGCCTAAAATATTCTACTAACAAGTCTCTAGGGATATCTGTTGGGAGAATTTCTTGATATATCCTACACAAGGTTATACAAACGTCTCTACAACAGCTGGTTTGGCATCAAGAACAACTAATATAAGTGTTTTAATCATCTATTTTTAACTAAAGATCCTTGATGGTATTAATAGCATCATGCTCAAGATTCATCTTGTAAGTCAACTCAGGCTTAGACCTGCTGTTCAGGCCTTAGCATATCAGTGGCACCAACCAGCCAGGGGTGGCTGGTCACCCTGAGACTCTGCAGGAGCCAATGAATACCGAGAAGACCCCAGACAAAAAAATCACCATTGGACCAAGAGGCACATAAAGAGTGCATGAAGAATGGATACCTAAACTGAGGATAAAAAAGCCCAGGGAGTCCTTTGTTCAGGGTCCTTCCCCAGAGGCACCAAATCAAGCCATTTTTGTGTTGCTGTACCATGATTAAATTACTTAAAGGAACCAGAGGTCTGAGACTCTGCTATGGGAAACCTGGGGCTGAGCTGGTGAGGGCAACTTGTCTATGTGAGAGTGGTGTGTAGGGAGTTGTTACAAATGAGAGGAGAGAGCTCTAGACAAGTCCCTGCCTTTGCCCAGATTTCTGACAGTAGACAGCAGCTTTATTGAGGCTGCCAGCACCCCAAAATCCACTCTCACTTGCAAGTTCTTAATAATGGCAAATCAGGTCTATTACAACATTAATTATTTATTGAATAGACACAAGGAAAACAGACATAAGACTTTAACAGGTTTACTTACTACACAGGATAAACAAAAGATACTACTAGTAGGTTCATAAGGCAGTGCATGATAATAAAGGTACCTATATAACAGCTAGTGAAGAAATAGTATAGATTAGGAGCCAATATTACTTACCAGTGAATGATAGTGGTGTGCAAGGAGTCTTCCTCTCAACCTCCAGGGAAGTAACTTGATACCAATGTCTTGGCATCGAGGAAAACTCTCAAAACACTCTGTGTGTCTATAAGACATTTCTGATTTTATGAAAATTATAGTGATCTTTTATAGCTCGTAAAAGTGCTTGTGTCTGTCAGAATTTTTGCTTATCCTTTCCCATGCATTCAAGGCAGGATGTTTATCACTGGCTAAGGTTGTTTTCAGAGGAGATAATTCATCACAAGACAAGCCATTCGGCCTTACTGAGCCATGTGGCAGGAAGCAGAAAAGCTTCTGCTGTGTCAGGGATGAAAGGTCCTGTCACAGGAGTCAAGTGGGGCACCCATCAGCTCACTGAAGCCACTTGCCAGAAAAGGAGTTTGGTCCCAGCAGTTAAAGTCTTGGGTGGTGGGAATGCGACTGCCAGAGTGGCTCCTGGATGGTCAGACAGGAATGTTTCCTTAACACAGGCCTTCACAAACATTGTTGCTGATAGAAATGGGTCTTAATGTCTTCACAAATGACTAGATCTGAAAGAACTAATCAGGTTCTGGAAGAATGGGTGTGGGGGTCTGTCCTGGGTTAGGCCAGAGGGGTCAAAATCTAGGAAGTGATCTGTGCTGCAGGAAGGAATACAACTTCCTTCCTGGGAGAGAGAGCCAATAATCAGGTAGTTTTAAGGATTGATAGGTAGGTAAACCAATTAAAAAGTTGATCCGCCTTCGAGGAAAAAACCATATATAAGCAGAGACTCTCTGAAGCTCTTCCTCTTTGGACCTGCTGCTGCTGTGTAGAGAGGAGCAGCTCCTGCTTCTCTCGCTGGTAAGGCCCCAGCTCCCCCCCCGCTCCTTCCAAAGGGTGGAGGGGGGAAGGGAAGTTTGGAGCGGCCGTGCCGCTGCAGCCGGGCATGGGGGAGGAACGGCTGGAATCTTCAGCAGATACAGCTCAGCCGGTGTGCCAGCTACATGAGAGAGAGAGCCAGGCCCCTGCTCCGGGCCAGGCAAGGACCGGGCCGGACTCCATCCAGCTCGGGCCTGTTCAAACAGCCCGGCAAAGAGCACGTGATCCTCACACTGCCGGAGAGAGAGACAGACAGAGATTAACTCTCTCCATGCCTGGACTAAACTCACAGACACCCATCCTTCCTCGCAGAGAGAGGAACGAGTGAAGACATCTACATAGTGCAGCGCAGAGACTTTACAGTCAGTGAGGAAAGCAGAACTGATACTTAGAGGGAGGTGCATGAGAAGTTGCTTCAAAAGTGAAGCTGAAAACTCTTTTGGAGAACCATGGTTGGGGACTGAGCTAATAAATTCTCTGTAATATATGAAGATGTAGTCCAAAGGGGGATGTGAGGTTCTTATTGCAGCCAATGAACTGAAATACCTAAGTACAGACAAGTAAGTGTTGAAAAAGTACAGCCTGATGAGAAACTAGAACCAAGCGAGAGGAGAGGCTGTGATCCAGAGCCCTGGTCCCGGGGAGAATGCTAGAGAACCTGAGTTGTCAAGAGAACCTGTGTTGCTGAGCACAGAAGAAGGGATTTTCTTTGTTGCTGCAATTGAACTGGGCATCCTTAAAACAGGTACCCTGTGGACTGTTCATAACCCACCATAGTAGCTGTGGGAAGGCTACTGGTGTGGGAGGGATCCACCATTAAGCTGGACTTTGCTCCGGGCGGCAGCTAATGGTGAGGCAGAAGACCCATAAAAACTGTACTTTTCTTACAGAAAATCCATGGTGTAAGCAAAAAAACTTCTCTCCCTAAATGAACTGGAACAAGAGCTGTTTCTGAGGTGGTAAACTGACTGGGGGTCGAAGTGTTGTCTTTTGTATGTTGTCAGGGAGAATGAAATGGAGAGGTGGGGGAAGGAGGGGTGGTCTGAGGAGTTTGTTCTGGTTTTGTTTTTTTTTTCAGTTTTTTTTTTCTTTTTCCCTTTGTCTTAAGTATATTAATAAAACTTCTTTGTACTTTATAAAGTTTGAGCCTGCTTTGCCTACTCCTAATCCTCATCTCACAACAAGCAATCAAGTAAATTTAAGTAAGTGTGCTAGCATTTAGCCACAAACCTGAATAGGCGAACTGAAACCACTACAGGGTCTGTGGCTGATGGCGTGGGCCAGCCAGCTGCCCACCAGGGTCTCAGACTGCAGCCCCACGGCATTTACAGGCCAGTGTCCCCGACCTGAGCAGGTTCACTGCTGTGGACCTTAAGGTCCCTGGCCGCAGGCCGCGTCCCCTTTTACGGTGGACACTGTAACCAAAGAGCCGGAGTATCGTGGGAGGGTTCTTTTGCCCTGGAATAATAGAGACACTGTAACGCAGTGTTACCAGCTCTCTGGGCATCCAGGCGAAAGACCCGGGGTGCCCTCTGCATCAGACTTTTATTGAGGGATTACAAATCAATCACTGACTGGAACCAACTGGGAAAGGAAGGGGGAGGAGAAGGGAACACCAGCAAGGGGATGATACAATCAAGTACTATGTAACAGTGAACTTTCTGGAGCCTAAAGATGATAGACAGGAGAGTGGCAAGGTGGGGACAGGGTAGCCAGGCCCTGGGAAGCCCGGCCCATCCACAGGGCAAACCACCCCGGGCTCTGCCCCAACGGAGTCCCCAGCCCTGAGCTTCCTAGGGGGGGAAAAGGGTTTTTGGGGGCTTGAATCACCGCAACAGGGGTCTTACAAACATCAAGATTCTGCAAGTTTGTTGCAGAACTCAGCACAGTTAGAACTTCTGAACTTTAGGGGAAAATGCGCAGGCTTAATAGACTTCTGTATATTAACTTCTCTGCCCAGGGTGTGCTTAAAGCTAATTTTAATGGTCATGTAATGCGTTATGAGGGGGGAATACATGTTAAAGGGGAAATATGTAGTAGGCAGTTCAGGAAGTCTAACTTCCTAGTACCTCAGCCAATGGGGAAAAGAAGAGGGCAACATGAGGTCGGGAGTTTGGGATAAAAGGAGGCTGTGTTCTCCAAAATCTTGAGAGACTCCCCGCAGGGGTATGACCCAGTGGACTTTCTCCCTTTATTTGAATAAAGTTGATTCTTACAGGACTCCTCTGTCTCCTTTGTGGACACTGGCCTTTCAAAGCATGATTTTCCCCACACTGCAGTTTTTCTTCCTAGGAGACCTTCATTCAAAAGGCTTGCAAGACACATATTACTTGCTTTATCTGGGTGCTGCTAAATAAGATAAAATAAACACAAAAATTAAAATAAAATAAAAAATTAAATTTAAAAATAGTTTCTTTTTCATTCTGTAAAGAAGTGCCAGGATGAGGATAAAGTTAACACTGCTGCCTGTCACAGCATGTTTGATAGAAGCTTGCAGTATAACATGAATCAAAAGAATAAATGTGCTTTCACAGTCTTTATTCTTCTGAGGCAACCTATGTCCTATTCAAATTGCATCTCCTGGTTGGTGACATTAGATACAGTTGTTTTAATGTATTGTTGTTCAAAAATTAAGGTATTCTGAGAAGTAAGGAGAGAAGAAAAACACTAAATTTGACTTCTTTTACAGAATTCAAACCTAATTATTTTTCAGATATAGAATTCAGGCAGTTAGTGAAAGTGATTTTAAGTATTTTCAGCTTCTAATTACTCAGGCAAAAAAAAAAAACCAAAACAAACAGGAGAAAAGCAAAAACAAAAGAGCCACAAATTTGCATTTGCCAAATATCTGTATGTTACGGTTTGGTTTGGAAACCGGGCAGAAACACCAATTCGTGTAGTGTTTTGAGTTCGCCAATTCGAGTCTCTGGCCAAACGCCAGCACACTTACCAATATTTACTCAGTTTTGCTGTGAGATTGACGCCTGAAGGATTTTTGCTTTTTCTTCTATATACTTTTTACACAGTTCTCTGTATCCACAAGTATTAGCATGCATACTTGTAATGTTTTAGGCCTGATAACTTAGCCTGGTTTCTTGGTGTCCAGTAGGCCAGGAGACTAAACACCCCAGAAACTGTAGAGTTAGAAGACCAAACATTCTACTATCATAAGAACTCCAGGTCCCTTAGTAGGACAGATTCTGTAAACTAGAAGTTATGCCACCCCAGCCCCTTTATTGGACCCTCTTGTTAGATATGTTAATGTGTACGGTCTTTAATTGTATACTCGATTGGGGGGTAGAGGGCATTGCGACGCGTGTCACCTGGGTGAAGCAATGCATTGAATGGGATCCTATTAAAATACCGAGGTAAACGACTCCCAACCCTCTAACCATGTCTGGGCTTTTCATTTCCTAAGACCAGGAAAAAGGCATCAAGATAATGATTAGGAGTAGGTAAAGCAGGCACAAACTTTAAAGAATATAAAGAAAAAATTTAACAGACTTAAAAAAAGAAATAATAAAAATCAAGAACCAGAAGAAAACCTTCAGAACACTCTTCTTCCCCCCCACCTCTCCATTTCTTTCCCACTGCCAATACAAAAAAACAGCACATTGACTTTTAATCAGTTTACCACCTCTAAAATAGTCTTTTCTCAGTTCATTTAGGGAGAGAAGTTTTGTCTTGCTTTACCATGTTGACTTCTGCATAAGAAATACAGTTCTTATGGTTTTCAGCCTCACAATCAACAGCTGCCCAGGAGGAAAAGATCTGCTTGTTGTGGAAGATCCCTCCCACACTAGTAGCTTTCCCATAGCTACTACAGTGGGCTATGGCGGTCCATGAGGTACTCTTTTGAGGATGAGTAGTTCTACTACAGCAGCAAAGAAATCACCTGCTTTCATTACTGACAGCATAAGTCTTCTTCTATCATTCCCAGGGCAAGGAAGTAGATCACAGCTTCTTCTTTGTCTTTGTTCAAGGCTCTCATCAGGTTGCAGTTACTTCAGTATTTACTTATCTTTATACAGGCACCTTGGTTCACTGTCTGCAGCCAGAACATCACATTCCCCCCCCCCCCCTCCCCCTTTGGACCATTGCTCATATATTACTGGGCATATTTTAGCTTAGTCTATCAACATGTCCTCACAAGAGAAGTTTCAGCCTCAAAGTTGGGGCACTCCTCATCTCCTCCCTCTCTGGACATTGACTTTGCTTCCTTCATTGACTTTGGAGTCTCTGTGTTTTATTTTTGTAGGTGTCTTCACTCTTTCTGTGCAGGGGAAGAATGGATGTTTGCAGGTTCCATCTGCACACTGAAAGGGTTAATTTGTCTCTCAGCCATGTGATGGTCACGTGGTCTATGCCCGTGCTGTTTGAGTGTAGCATTTTCAGCGTCTGAGCTGAGGGAGAGGAGCTTGTCTGCGCCGCTCTCTATCCAAGCCACATCTGAGCCGCAGGGGTTCAGCCCGAGCCCTCTCTCGTGCTGGGCCAGGCCGTGGAGCCTGGGGCAACAGAGCAAAGCTTTATTGGTTCAGCCGGAGACAAGTGGAGTTGACCTGGCTGGCCGCTTGTGGTTGCTGTGCTGAACTGAAGACTGGCCCGGGTACTTTATTTTTAGTCAGCTGCACTGCGGCTTCAAACTCCCCTCCCTCATCCATGCCATCCCAGTTGGCAGCCAGGCCTCACCATGCGCCACAGAGGGGAGAGAAGGACCTCTTCTCTCTATGTCGTGGGTAGACCCCAGCTAGGTGCCAGATGCCCACTCAGTCACTATCACTCCCCCTCCCACTGGGAGAGGGGAGAGGATAATATTGAAAAAAAGACTACCAGGGTAAGAAAAGGCAGTTTATTACATCAGGAAAAAATAGAACAAGCAAGCAGAGAGTTGCACGCGCAAGGGTTGAGGAGAAACACAATCAATCTCTACTTCCCATCAGTAGCGATGTCCAGACACTTTCTGGGAAGCAGGGCTTCAGCACATGTAATGGTTGTTCAAGAAGGCAAACATGGACAAGTCCTGAGTGCCTCCTCCTCCTCCTCTCTTCCTTCCCTTATATATCTGAGCTGACATCATATGGTATGGAATATCCCTTTGGCTGACTGGGGTCAGCTGGCCTGCTTGTGTCCCCTCCCAGGATCTTGCCCACCCCCATCCCCTTCAGTGGGGGAAGGAATGTCACAGGGACAGCACAGCTTGGCAGTAGCCAAAACACTGCTCTGTTATCAACGCCAGGTACCAATACAAAGCACAGCACTGTAAGGGCTGTGAGCTTTACCCCAGTCATACCCAATACACTCTAAAAGCCAGAAGTCTAGAAGAGGAAGTCCTTAGATTCTCTCTCGGTTTTATGAGTTCTGGAGGCAGAAACTATAATATCTCTTTACTGCATAGGTCATTTCCGAGCCTGATCTATTCCCTTCTTTACCGGAAACTTCAGGTAAGGTTAACCCACCACACTGTACTAGTTTGGGAACAAACCATTCAGAACTACAATTTAATAAGAAAATTATGATAAAGGCAATAATACAGTAACACTGCCTTAAACTGTCAGAGTCAGGATGCAACCTCACACTCTGTCAGTCAGGGTGGTGGTAGCAGTCTCTCCTGGGTTGGCCAAGGAGCTGTCAATCTTGGAAGGGACGCATGCTGCAGGAAGTAATGCAACTTCCTTCCTGGGAGAGAGAGCCAATAACAAGCCAGTTTTGGGTACTGATAAGTATGCCGACCTATTAAAAGTTGATCCACCTTAGAGGAAAAACCCTATATAAGCAGAGGATTTTTTGAGCTCTTCCTCTTTGGCCTTCCTGCTTTTCAGAGAGAAGCAGGTTTTCTGCTTCTCTCTCTGGTAAGACTGGGCCTTTCCCCCCACCCCCCTCCCCTTCCCCATCAGAGGGAAGGGAGGGGGAAGGAGGGGTTGGAGTTGCTGTTTAGCCTTTCGGGGTTTAGACACAGCTGGGTCGTAAATTCCAACTATGACTAGGCAGGGCCAAGCCCTTGCTCTCCTCCCCCAGCTTGGACAGTGAAATGCTGGAATGCTGGTCTCAGACAGCGCAGGCAGAGGCCATGTCACCATCGCAAAGCCCGAGACAGAGAGAGAGAGAGGTTAACCCTCTCCATGCCCAGATGAAACTTGCAAAAACCCATCCTTCCCTTCACAGAGAGAGGAAAGAGTGATGACACCTACAGAAATGCAACATATAGACTTTAAAGTCAGTGAAGGAAGCAGAGCCAATGCCTAGAGGGAGGAGCATGAGGAGTGCTTCAGTAGTGAAGCTGAAAATTCTTTTGTGAAACCATGGTTGGGACTAAGATAAAATATTCCCTGTAATATGAGGAAAATAGTCCAAAGGGGGAATGTGATGCTCTAAATGCAGCCAGTGAGCCAAGGCACCTGTGTAGAGATAAGTAGATGCTGAAGTAATTGCAGCCTGATGAGAAGCTTGAGCAGAGACAGAGAAGCAGTTGTGACCCCGAACGGTAGAGAACTTGTGCTGCCAGGAGAACTTGTGTTGCCAGGAGAACTTGTGTGGCCAGTAACAGAAGGGGATTTTCTTTGCTGCTGTAATAGAACTGCTCATCCTTAAAAGGGTACCCCATGGAGTGTCAAAATCCACTGTATTAGCTGTGGGAAGGCTACTAGTGTGGGGGGGATCTTCCACAACAAGCAGATTTTCCTTCCAGGCGGCTGTTGGTTGTGAGGCTGAAAACCATAAGAACTGTATTTTCTTATAGAGAAGTCCATGGTATGAGCAAGAGAAACTTCTCATCCTAAATGAACTGAGAAAAGGCTATTTTAGAGGTGGTAAGCTGAATGAAAGTTGAAGTGTTGTCTTTTTGTGTGTTGTCAGTGAGAAAGAAATGGAGAGGTGGGGGCAGGAGAGGTGGTCTGATGGTTTTGTTCTGGTTTTTCTTGGGTTTATTTTCCCTTTTTTTAGATTTATTAATAAACTTTCTTTATATTCTTCAAAGTTTGAGCTTGCTTTGCCTACTCCCAATCCTTATTTCACAGTAAAATTGGGTAAATTTTTGTAAGTATGCTTGCATTTGTCCAGAAACTTGGATTGGCGAACTCAAACCACTACAATGACTTATTATATATCTATATAACCTGATATAAGTATAACCTGAATCATAACTTTCTATACTTATATAACCTGATATAAATAACTTTTTATACAACGTAATGGCTAGTATATGGTTAGCTAGTTGCATAATGCTGAGTAGACAAAAAAGAAAGAAAAAATTCACCAGGTGTATGGTTTCAGAAATAGATAAGTATAGTACTAATGAGAAATTGGCAAGTGCAAAGCCAATTAGCCACAAAACAAAGAATTTAGGCCGGTTAAGACCAGACAGACCAAGAAAGGCCTTAACTGCACATGCTCCGAAGACAAAGTTGAAAAGTTCAAGTGCAGAGAAGACTTCGGAAGCCTTCATCAAAGACCCCCAACAACCCCCAAATTGAAGAAGCACAAGCGCAGTGCAAGAGAATTATCTAATAATCATGAGTTCATACTATGTAAATTAGTTCCAGTCGGTACGTGATGATGTTGTAATGACATAGTCACACTAAGCATAATTTACTGTATAAATATACCACAGCACTTGACAAGGGTGGGTGAGTTAGGAGGAGAAATTCCCCTCACCATCAGTGCTGCAATAAACAAATACCTGCTCTACAGACATCGGTTTATGGGGATTTATTTCCAGCCTATCTTTCAGGCATCACTGGCTCCAGGTGGGACCCCGGCCGTGGCAGCCTCAGCCAGGGTGACTCCAGCCCTGGCTCCAGCTCCTCCACCACTGCCACAGCCATGCGGGACGCACTCCCAGGCTCTACTCTCCCCCCTTCTCCCGCTTGCTCCTGGGTGGGTGGGGGCAGGGGGAGGAGACAGCCAGTATATGCTACCAACAGCACCACCCCTAGAGGTGGAGCCAGGGGGCAGAGCCTTCTATCGAGAGGGCAGAGGGGGGACCTCTCACAGAGGGAATTGCGCCCCTCCCACTGTGAGGGCCTTGAGTTTCCATAGCAACACTGCGGGGTGGGGGGCTGGCTCAGGAGATGATGTCATCGAAGTGAGCAGGGCCAGGGACACAGCCAGGCCCCTATGCCGGAGCAAATCCTGTATGGCGATTCCTGGTACTGGGACTGGTCGAGGCGGATCTAACGCAGCAAATTCAATGGAATCGGACAGCTCTCGCTCAGGTAGCTCTTCCTAAGAGGAAGATGAGACAACAGCTGCTCTGAACAGATGAAAGAGGGGAAAGATAGCAAGAAGAGCCATAAGGGAAGTAAGTCCAACAGCCAAAGGTACTAGGTCAAAAAGGGAAGACCCAGTTCTGCAAGTGCCGTTACAGCAAGCAGTCAGCAATCAGGGGCCTATATATAAAAGTTTCATACTCTCTTGTAGAGTTAGAACAGTGGAAGGCCACTGTGGGAAAATATAAAGAAAATACAGATTAAGTAGTAACTTGGTAGAAAGGGCAATTAACACACAAATCCCTGACTGGACTGATTTGAAATCCATGATGGACTCATTGCTTGATCCCACTGAGAGACAGATGGTTAATAAAACTATTACAACTTCTGTAGAGGCAAATATAGCAAGTGGAGCGATCCAGGGCACACTTGGTGCGATTTTTCCATTGGATAATCCCGGCTGGGATCTGAATGTGCCAGAACAGATGGCAAGGTTAAAATGATATCAAAATCTCATAGTATATGGGTTATGTCATGGTGCCCCTAAAGTTCTAAATTGGTCAAAGCTTTATGAAGTAAAGCAAAACTATGAAGAATCTCCCACTGATTTTTTAAATAGGTTAAGAGAACCTGCCATCAAATATACAAACCTAGATTCTGATTCAGCTGATGGGAAAGCCCATCTAGTTCTCTTATTTATGGGTCAAGCTAAAAATGATATAAGAAGAAACCTGCAAAAGCTAAACAGGGTTCGGGACATAGATAAATTGCTAGAAGTGGCCTGGAAGGTGTATTGGGACAGGGGCCTAAGTGACAGAGTTAGATGACAACCTAGTAAGAGGGCGACTGAGGAGAAGTCATCCAAGAGAACTTCTTCCCCTACGGACAAAGACCAGTGTGCCAATTGAAAAACAAACAAAAAAAAAAGGGACATTGGAAAAATGACTGCCCAATATTGAAGCAAAAATCCCCAGTTCCCCAACTCACAGTGGGAAAAGACTCATACTCAGAGTGATTGGGACTGAAGGCTTCTCCCCCAGCAGAGTCTTCAGTTATAGCTAAGCTGGGGAAAGATGAGCATCGAATTTTTGGTAGATACCAGAGCAGTGTATTCTGTGGTAAATAGTTTGGAAGGGAAACTGAGTCAAGATACTGTAGATGTTGTTGGGGCGACAGGGGTAAGCAAAACACAGCCTTTCTTTCAACCTTTAAAATTCAAACTGGGGAAACACTGGGTAACTCATCAATTCCTTTATATGCCTAACTCCCCCAAACCATTGTTGGGGAGAGATTTGCTAGAGAAATTCGAAGCAGAGATTAAATTTTAAAAGGGAAAGGGTGTACAAGTTGTAATTCCCGAATCTAAATTTGTGGAAGTTGCTGCACTTTTTATACAGGACAAATGTGGTAAAATCCCCTTTGAAGTTGAAAATGCTGTCAACCCAATAGTGTGGGCCAGTGATATCCCAGGAAGATCCAAACAGGCAGAACCAGTGAGTATAGCGCTCAAACCAGGAGCCACACCAGTAAGGCAAAAACAATACCCTTTGAAATTAGAAAGTCATAAGGGATTGGCATCTGTAATTGAAAAATTCCTTCAACATGGGTTAGTAGTGCAATGTGAGTCCAGATACGACTCCCACATACTTGCCGTTAAGAAAGCTGGTGGTAAGAGTTATCAATTCAAGATTTAAGAGCAATTAACAAAATTACAGAGGACATACACCCAGTGGTAGCCAATTCCTACACCCTTTTGACTGCACTGGCAGACGAATTAGGGTGGTTCACTGTCATAGACCTGAAGGATGCCTTTTTCTGCATTCCTGTGCATAAAAACAGCCAAGAGCTTTTTGCTTTTGAGTGAGAAAATCCTGAAACAGGGAGGAAAAGTCAACTTACCTGGACAGTCCTACTCCAAGGTTTCAAGAATAGCCCAACAATATTTGGAAACCAGCTAGCAAAGGAATTGGAAGATTGGAGGAGACAAGAGGCAGGAGAGGTTAGTCTTCAATATGTTGACGATATCTTGGTTGCAGTTAAAACCAGAGATGACTGTATACAACTCACCATAAGTTTATTAAACTTTTTTGGACTGAGTGGGTATAGAATTTCTAAAGACAAGGCACAGATTGCCAAAGAAGCAGTAGTTTATTTGGGGCTTGAGATCTTTCGTGGACACAGACAGCTCAGCAAATAATGGAAAGAAGCCATCTGCCGACTTCCAGAGCCCCATACCATGACAGAGATGCAAGCTTTCCTGGGAATGGTAGGTTGGTGTCGTTTGTGGATAGCAAATTATGGACTGCTGGTAAAACCCCTATATGGAGGACTAAAAGCAGCTGAAAAAGGGATTATCATATGGACTGAGAGCACAAGGGCTACATTTTAACAGCTGAAACACTCTAATGTCAGCTCCAGCACTGCGATTGCCAGACTTAGCTAAACCTTTTGAGCTCTACATATGAGAGACTAAATGTGGATTTGGAGGTACTAGCGCAGCGTCTCGGGAACCAACGGAGGGCTGTGGCCTACTTTTCCAAACAGCTAGACAATGTTAGCCAAGGGTGGCCTGGGTGGTTGAAGGCCATGGCGGCTACTGTCATCTTGGCTGAAGAGGCCCAGAAACTCACCCTTGGGCAACACATTGTAGCGTATGTACCTCATGCCATAGCATTTGTACTCAAACAAAAAGGCAGACATTGGCTGTCCAGCAACCAGATGCTTAAATATCAATCACTGTTGTTAGAACAGGTTGATGTTACCCTGAAAACAACCTCTATTGTTAACCCTGCCATGTTTCTGTCCTCCACCTTAATTGATGATGTGCCCAAGTATGACTGCAGACAGTTGAGGAGGTCTATTCCGGCCAACCAGGCCTGAAGGATGTGTCCCTAGAAAATCCAGACTGGGAGCTTTTTACAGATGGGAGCAGCTTCATAAGAAATGGTAAGGGAATGACAGGTTATGCAGTAATCACCCAGGACAAAGGGATCAAGGCGAAGGCCCTGCCAGCAGATGTGTCATCGCAGAAAGCTGAACAGATTGCACTGATGAGGGCCCTAGACCTGAGCGAAGGAAAGAAGGTAAATATATGGACTGACTCTATGCATTTAGTGTTCTCCATGCCCATGGAGCCATCTGGAAGGAGAGAGGACTGTTAAACACTCAAGGTAGTCAAATCAAACATGCTGAACTGATGCCGTTTGGTTTTTGCCTTTTTGCCTTTTTTTTCTTTTATATGTTCTCTGTATTCTTTGCACATATATTTGTCGCTCTGTAGCCTATTGTACTAGTAGCTAGTTTTCCCAGTAATTTTCCATGGCCTTTCTCTAGGCAGAAAGACACAATAAATTCCAGAGCTCCAAGCTCCAGGGGGTGCAGGGCCCCAGTGCTATCTTGGTTCTTCCTGGGAACCAAGGCTGAGAACAACTCTTCAAATGCATTTCAGCCGGTGCCAGGGGGGGGAGGGGGGGGGTTGTGGATGGAAGGGACTTGACCTGGGGTGGAATTGCACCACCACTTGTCCTCCTAATTGGTGCTTTTTATCAATTATGCTAATTTCCTAAAACCTAAAAATATGCACTCTCCCCTGGGGGGGAAGTTTTTGTGGACATGTTTCCATAACTGCCCCTGAAGGCCTTCAAATAAAGATCTCCTTTTATATTAGCTCCTTACTAAAATTATCTTGAGTTTCTTTTTCAGGTTGGGAAAAAGGCAACAGAACAGATACTTGCCCTCTTGGAGAGCATTAGAAAACCTGCAGAAGTAGCTATCATGCATTGTAGGGGTCACCAAAAAGGGAAAACCACTCCAGAATTGGGAAATCGCTATACTGATAAAGCAGCAAGAGGAATTGCAGAAAAAGGCATTCTTGTAATAATTCCACAAAAAGAGATTGATCTGTCAGGGTTCACCCCAAAGTATGATCAGGCAGACCACAAGCTAATTAGGTTCCTGAAGGCTGAGATCACAGAAAATGGATGGGCTGTTACATGAGCGAACCAGGTTGTAGTCCCACCCCTTGTCCTTCAGGAGTTAGCTCAAAGAGAACATGAAAGCACATGTTTTGGGGTTGAAAATCTTTTGAAACATCTAAAAAAGGTAGTAATAGATAAGGGAATGACTGATATTGTACAATCAGTAGTGAGCAAATGTGAAATCTGCTGTAAAAACAACCCTGATGTGAGGAAAAGAGTTGTGTTAGGAGTAACAAAGGGAGGGGATCTTCCTGGAGATTACTGGCAAATAGATTTTGCTGAATTACCATGCAAAGAGGGGTACAGGTACATACTGGTATTAGCTGACACCTTCAGTGGATGGCCTGAAGCTTACCCCTGTCGCACTAACACAGCCAAAGAAGTGGTAAAGATTTTGCTCAATCATATAATTCCAAGGTTTGGGGTTCCCTTGGGGATGTCATCAGATAGGGGACCATATTTTGTTGCAACAGTGATTAGGGAAGTTGGTCAGATTTTGGGAATTACTTGGGATCTGCATGCACCTTATAGACTCCAAGTGAGTGGTAAAGTCGAACATATGAATGGAACCCTTAAAACACAAATTAGCAAAATTTGTCAAGAAACATTTATGACGTGGGTTCAGGCCTTGCCTACAGCTTTACTAAGAATCCGCATACAGCCAAGGCGGAGGGATAACATCAGTCCCTATGAAATATTGTATGGCAGGCCATATCAGATTCCACACATTCCAGGTGAAATTCATATAAAAGGAAAGCTTGATTTACAGAGATATCTAATGGTTTTAGGTTCCACTTGGCAGAAGCTCCAGAATTTCATCGTGTTATCCAGATCCATAGGACTGGACATACCTGCACATCTGTTCCAACCTGGAGACTAGGTCTATGTTAAGTGGTGGGACAGTGATACTTCACAAGCCAGATGGAGAGGACCATTCCAAGTCCTGATGACTACCCTCACCGCAGTCAGTTGCTGGGAAAGGACCCTGGATTCACTACCCCAGAGTTAAGAAGACTTCTGCTTCTGAAACAACTGGAAAAACAGAGACTGATGCAAATGAGGATGCGACTTGAATGATTCTTCTTCTGTGCTTAAAGAACTGTTCATAATAGTTATAATCATAATTCTTGTTTACATGATAGCTGACTGTGTAAACATTACTGTTGTTAGGTATTTACTGTTGTTAGATATATACTGTTGTTAGATACATACTACTAGTGGATATTTAGTATAGAGACTCGACAAGGTAGAGGCTTTGCCAAGCCCCTAAAAGGGGGGAATGATGCATCAGGATTTTAGCTTTTATATTTTTCAGATTCTGTACTGCTATAGTGTATAACTCTGAACTCCAAATAGAGTCTTAGTAAGCTCTCCTCACATTTTGGTCAGACAAAACAATCCTTCTAAGCCTGAGAACCAAGGACACCTCACAGCCTCAGGCCCCAAAAAGTATAAACAAAAGTGAGTTGGGGGGCAACCTGGGAGAATATGACTTCATTACCTGAAGCTGTAATTGGACAATTAACCCCTGATATGCAAGTAGACCAAACTTATATGTCTGAAAAACTCATGACCATCATCCATCTTGGGTGTAGCTTCTGCGAGGCTTTTGCACTGCCCAAGGTGGATCTGTTGAAGGCCTTTAATAAATACCTACTTTATTCTTTAATTCTGTCTAGCCTCTGTTCTAGGTAGCCACTCCAAGGTATCATAATCATCTGAACCCAAACAGTGTTACTGTATCTTTAAGTTCCTGAATCTGGGAATCTTGTGTGTGTGGGGAAGAAGTTAGCTTTTTGGTGTGGGTGTTTTTTAAAAAGCTCCCTGCCCAGGTTTCTTTCACGGCTCTGTGTGGAGTGGTGTTTGCATTGCTGGTGGTTTGATCTTTGCTCAGGCAAAAGTTTTTTCTTTCCTTTTTGATTTTTTTTCCTCATCTTGGAAAAGCTGTGGTGGCGATCTTTGGGCTGCCTCGAGGGTGAATTCCACAGCTGCCTGAGAGTCAGAGGCATCACGCCAAGAGAAAGGGGAGCAGAGGCACTCCAGCCCTAGCCACCATTAACTGCATCGAGCCAGAAAGAGGAAGACACCAAGTGACTCCAGCCCAGCTGCTTTGCCTGCCGTGCCTGCTCTGCTTTGCCTGGCCATGGGAAGAAGGTTGAGCCTGGATGAGCCATCGGGCCTTTGTCTGCTGCTGGAACTGTTCCATGAAGCTCCTGCCTTGCCAAGAGGGAGCTAGCACCATCTTGTATCTTGTATTGAAAATTAGTATCCTCTGGCATTATGGGCTGCTCTTTGTTCCAGTGGGATGGTGAGGTCTAACAGTTTGATATCTAGCAGTCATCTACTTTTTCTCCCTTGCCTGTTGGCATTCTGTTAGTTAATAAACCATTTTTTTCCACTTTCATCTATTGGTATTCATTTCTTATTGGTGGAAAGGGATTATTGGAACCCTAAAGGAGATAACTCACTCCAGCATGTTCTCCTTTAAACTGTCTCAAACTGATACCAAAATGGTTAATTCAATTTTTTACTGCTGTGCCTGTGAAACTTCTAGCAGACAAACAAGGCCTGCAAAAGCTGCTTTCAGCAAGGATGGTTGGGAGATAAGAAGACATCTGGCCCAAGAATGCAGTGATAAACAAAACAAAGGACTGAACCTCTAGGAACTTGGGGTAGGATTTATGGTAATGGGTAAACGGCAATATGCATGTAGCAACTGTATATAAGCAACATACTTGTAAAAATCACGTGTCCATGTAAGGCTAGGAGTATAACCTGTTGGATCTCAGGCCTGAATAAATGATGCCCTCTTTAGCACAACTTCAGTGTTGGAGTGTCTTATTCTGGTATTTAGGACATTTGGTAACAAAGCTAAGACAAATATGATAGCTGCATTGCTGGGATAAACAAGAAAGATAAAAGATGGAAATGAGAGAAAGAGAAGGAAAAATATCACCAGCCCTTAAATCCTGCATTGGTCCTTCCACCATTGATGGTCCAGATCTGGGGTCGACAAAAGAGAGAGAGAGAGCATGCACATGCCTAGGACTCATCCACTTCCTGTTATAGTTTACCTGCTATACACCTGTAAGAGACGGTACGAAGATCCCTCATCTGCCTCACGATCATCGACGAGGACAGAGACTGTAAACCCAAAAAACCCCAAAGGGGAAAGAGGACTTTTTGCCCAAGGAGTCTGGGCCACAACAAGGTGGGATGTCTGCCAAGGGCAGGTGCGCGAACTGGTAGTGCAGGCTACGGTAGACTGCATTGTTCTGGCTGCCAAGGTGGAGAGGACTGCGCTGAAGGAACCATCCTGTACACCTGCTCTGTACCATTACCCCAAAACAGTGGGCCTTATTCCCCCACCTCTTGGCCCGCTGCCCCCCGCTTTCGAAAAGACTATAAAGGGACTTTCTGAAAAGACCCCTACGAGATCTCCCCACGGAAGACGACAGATTTATTGGTACCGGACCACGAGGATTTTGTCGCGCCATTGGTAGCTATAACCCTTTAACCCCCTCTTTTTCTCGCTATACTTTGTTTCTTTATATCTCTCTCTCTCCTCTATTGCATAATCATGTTGTTGGCACTCAATAAATGTGCTTTTGGTTCTGATTGAAACTAAAAATCCTTGTCCCTGTTTCTTTTGCACTCTGAGATTCGGTTAACCAACCATCACGACTCCCGCTTGTGTTAGCGGATCGTGACATTAAATTGGAGACACGGACTTCTTGGATTCTGGCAGAGAGAGGGAGTTGCAAGGTTTCTGTGTAGTCTGTAATAGTGGAAGGCCGTTTTGCTCCAGCTGCACCTAGCCCAACACCCCGAAAGGGTGAGCGGTGTCTAGAAAGCAAGGGGGGCATCTCGAATTTCCTGCAAACTGCACATGCCAAGGTGAAAAGAACCCCTATACTCAGTTGAGGGCTCTTTCTTCAGAATTTGACTAAAGGATCTCTTAGTGCAAAAGGGGAAGCGTTTCTTTTTTTTTTTTTTATAGAAGGGTGCGTATGAAGTTTGGTCTGCTTGATGTAGTGAAGAGACAACTATTAGTACCTTAAGGCATACCTCCCAGGCAGATTTTGGTCTCTTCACCCACTTTAGGGAAGCAAAGGGAGACATAGCCCAGTTCTGTGTGTTATAGAGTGTAATTAAGTTTGACCTCCCTATAGTGGTTTTTGGTCCCTTCACAACATGACTTCAAACTCTAGTGCAAAAGATAAAACTGCATTTTATGCTTTGCTAGCAAAACACAATGCCAGACCCTCTCCGGGAGGGAAAGAGTGGGCACATCATAACTGGTTTAATTTGGAGAATGTGACTGATAGAATATGTTCTTTACACCATGAGACAAAATTTAAATTTGGCTGAGATAAAGCCATAATCTGCTCTGTCTTAGGAGCATGTCTTACAGCATGTATAGATCACCGCTTTAAGCGGCGTAGTGAAGAGAAAGCAATAATAGACTCTCTCCAAAACCTAGTGGAAATTTTACAGAAACAATTAGATGAGGAAAGGAATGAGAATCACTTGCTGCGAGCTGCTTTGAGAGAGGAATATCTTAAGAATTCAAGGAATGTTGACTTACCGGAGGAGAAAGAGGAAAAGAAAGCAATCTACCCCCAGAAAGAATTAGCGCTAGTAAATATTGTGGGGAAAACTGCTGTCCTCGTATGAGACCTTTGATTAAGACAGAATACAATTATATCAATGATGAAGATTATGACTCACATATCACCACTAAACAAATTCCATTTACTGCTACTGAATTGGCTAAGTTAAAAAAAAAGAGTATGGGCGGCTTTCCCACAAATCTGAAATAGAATATGTCTTCTGAGTGTCACTCACTGGCGGAGACCAAATTCATTTATCTGAACAGGAGGCCAGTGGATATTGGGGACATGGAGTTTCCTTAACAACAGGAGACAAACGTAACATCTGGTCCCTAACTCAGCATGCAGCTTTCTGAGCTGGGGATCTCAATCCTCTAGAAAGGGGAGACCCTTTAGCTATAGTTAGTACCCCCAACCAACTATTAGAAAGCGTCCACAAAGCCGCTTGTCTGCAAATGATTCATGAAAGGAAATTAATTCCTGGATATGAATCCCCTATGCAATTTCCTGTGAAGCCTGAACTGATGACCCCTTTAATTCGAGGCTTTCCAGAATCACTCAAACCTACAGCAGTTGTCCTTCAGAAAACCATAGCGGTTGTAGGTCCCGTAGAGAGGCTGGATAGATTTCTTGGAAGCCCAAGCGACCAAACTGGATCTACTGATCCCGGGTTTACCCCATATACTCCACCCTCTCAGCCGTTGGGTTCACAGTCGTATTCACCTGCCCGTGATCGCAAAGTTTGGACATGGAGTGAGGTTGCAGAAGATCTGATTAATTACAGTAGAAAATATGGACCTGTAAAAACCCCAGAAGAGAAATCAGAGAAAAGAAACACTGTCAGGTACATTGGGGTTCCTCATAGCGAAGACCCAGACAATAGAAAACAGAACTATAATGGTGTCGTGGTTTTAGTTCGCCTATTCAGGTTTGTGGCTAAATGCCAGCACACTTACCTAAATTTACTTGATTGCTTGTTGTGAGATAAGGATTAGAAGTAGGCAAAGCAGGCTCAAACTTTATAAAGTACAAAGAAGTTTTATTAATATATCTAAGACAAAGGGAAAAAAGGAAAACAAAAACTCAAGAAAAAAACCAGAACAAACTCCCCAGACCACCCCTCCTTCCCCACCTCTCCATTTCATTCTCCCTGACAACATACAAAAGACAACACTTTGACTTCCAGTCAGTTTACCACCTCAGAAACAGCTCTTGTTCCAGTTCATTTAGGAAG
Organism: Eopsaltria australis; assembly: GCA_034509425.1. Taxonomy (NCBI): domain Eukaryota; kingdom Metazoa; phylum Chordata; class Aves; order Passeriformes; family Petroicidae; genus Eopsaltria; species Eopsaltria australis. The sequence goes on along the minus strand of JAVTVJ010001010.1, from coordinate 87,564 downwards.
AGAAGTTTCTTTTGCTTACACCATGGATCTTCTGTAAGAAAAATACAGTTTTTATGGGTCTTCTGCCTCACCATTAACCGCCGCCCGGAGTAAAGTCCAGCTTAATGGTGGATCTCTCCCACACCAGTAGCCTTCCCACAGCCACTATGGTGGGTTATGAACAGTCCACAGGGTACCTGTTTTAAGGATGCTTAGTTCAATTGCAGCAACAAAGAAAATCCCTTCTTCTGTGCTTAGCAACACAGGTTCTCCTGACAACTCAGGTTCTCTAGCATTCTCCCCGGGACCAGGGCTCTGAGTCACAGCCTCTCCTCTCTCTTAGTTCTAGTTTCTCATCAGGCTGTACTTTTTCAACACTTACTTGTCTGTACTTAGGTATTTCAGTTCATTGGCTGCAATAAGAACCTCACATCCCCCTTTGGACTATATCTTCATCTATTACAGAGAATTTATTAGCTCAGTCCCCAACCATGGTTCTCCAAAAGAGTTTTCAGCTTCATTTTTGAAGCAACTTCTCATGCACCTCCCTCTAGGTATCAGTTCTGCTTTCCTCACTGACTGTAAAGTCTCTGCGCTGCACTATGTAGATGTCCTCACTCGTTCCTCTCTCTGCGAGGAAGGATGGATGTCTGTGAGTTTAGTCCAGGCATGGAGAGAGTTAATCTCTGTCTCTCTCTCTCCGGCAGTGTAAAGATCACGTGCTCTTTGCCGGGCTGCTTGAACAGGTCCGAGCTGGATGCCAGACGCTCTCAAGAGTCTCTGCTTGGCTCGGCCAAGCTGGCTCGGTCTGGTAGGGCCATCTGGGCCCGGGGTGACAGGGCAGGGCCTGGCCCGAGCTGGATGGAGTCCGGCCTGGTCCTTGCCTGGCCCGGAGCAGGGGCCTGGCTCTCCCTCTCGTGTAGCTGGCACACCGGCTGAGCTGTATCTGCTGAAGATTCCAGCCGTTCCTCCCCCATGCCTGCCCGGCTGCAGCGGCACGGCTGCCGTAAAACCTCCCTTCCCCCCCCCCATCCCTCCTTCGGAAGGAGGTGGGGGGGGGGGCCTTACCAGTGAGAGAAGCAGGAGCTGCTCCTCTCTACACAGCAGCAGCAGGTCCAAAGAGGAAGAGCGTCAGAAAGTCTCTGCTTATATATGGTTTTTTCCTTGAAGGCGGACCAACTTTTTAATTGGTTTACCTACCTATCAATTCTTAAAACTACCTGATTATTGGCTCTCTCTCTCGCAGGAAGGAAGTTGTATTTCTTCCTGCATTCCTGCAGCCCAGATCACTTCCTAGATTTTGACCCCTCTGGCCTAACCCAGGACAAATGGTCAGCATTGGTGGTTATTAGGTATTAAAAAGGGAATCCCTAGAGAAGTCATGGATGGCTTACCCCTTAATAAGTAAAGTAAAACAATGTCTAACTGGCACTGCCTTAAACCCATTCTACCCAGTTCACAACCCCTTCCTCAAAGTCTGGGCCGTGAGCCAAAGCACCCTCTCCCTCAGAGTCCAGGCAACGAGCTAAAATAGCTTTTTCCTCAGAACCAGGGAAACTGAGTTCTCTGTTTCTTACTCGTGAGTGAAGAAACTGAGCATGGGTATATCTGAGAATGCTCACTAGAAATCATCAAACAGGACATATGATCACAGCTATTACAAGCTCCAAAAGAGCACCTGTAACTTTTTTGATTGACACTGGAGCACAAATTTCTGCACTAACAAAGAAAGATGCCCGGAGGTGTGGAATTGTTCCAACAATGAACCGATACTGTGTTTTAAATGCCTTGGGAACAATAGAATCTATGAACGTGGCTTTAGTCAGACTCATGTTACCGGGAGAAGAAAACCAACTTTCTATTCATGTGGTGATTGGAGATATTCCAACCAATCTATTAGGGATGAATGTCCTTGTTGGGAGGCAGTGGGAAGACTCAGAGGGCTTTCTGTGGTCTTTTGGCACACCACGCTTTAACATCAGATTGCTCCAGGCCGCACCTTCCTTACCATTTAGGAAAGTAACTAATGTTAAACAATGCCCCCTTCCCCTGGGTGCCAAAGAGGGTATCAAACTGGTTATACAGGAGCTGCAAGAACAAGGAGTAAAAATTAACACACATTCTCCTTTCAATTCTCCTGTGTGGCCAGTGCAAAAGCCTAATGGAAAATGGAGACTAACAATAGATTTCCGCAGGCTAAATGCTAACACAGACTCTCTTACACCTGCGTTCCCAAATCTAGCTGAATTTATAACCCTGATTCAAGAAAAAGTTGGCTCAATCATGGCAACCATAGATGTCAAAGACATGTTTTTCATGATACCTTTACAGCCAGAGGATGCAGACCGCTTTGCTTTTACATGGTAGGGACAGCAGTACACTTTCACTAGGCTTCCTCAAGGCTACAGACATTCTCCCACCCTGGCTCATCATGCTCTAGCCAAAGAGTTAGAGAAAATACCCAAAGCTGACAATGTAGCTGTTTATCAATGCATTGATGATATCCTTGTGGGAGGAGATGAAATAGAAGAAGTGGGAAATACCCAACAGAAAATAATCTCCCACTTAGAAAGCCTTAATTTGCAAATTCCCTCAGGAAAAGTCCAAAAACCCTCACACAAAGTGAAATTTTTGGGAATTCGGTGGAAGGGAGGTATGACATGCATCCCACTTAATGCCCTAAACTCTTTAGATCACATTAAAATGCCTGAATCCAGGAAAGATCTCCCACATGCTTTAGGATTGCAAGTGTTCTGGAGGAAACACATCCCAGATTTTTCCATAATTGCCAGACCTCTTTATAAAGTGCTGAGAAAAGGAGTAAAATGGGAATGGAACACTTTGCAGGAAGAAGCATTGCATTTGTTGATTTTTGAAGCAACAGCTCACCAAGCCCTGGGCCCTATTCACCCTACAGATCCTTTTCAAGTGGAATGGGGATTTGCCTCCTCAGGGTTGTCAGTACACATCTGGCAGTGGGGCCCTGAGGGCCCAACAAGGCCTGTTGGTATTTATTCCCATGGCTTCAGAGATGCTGAAAAAAGACACACTATCTGGGAAAAGGGGCTGTTTCTGGTTAGCTTAGCTCTCATAGAAGTGGAGAAGATTACACAACAACAACCAATTGTTTTGAGAGGCCCTTTCAAAGTTATTAAGGCAGTTTCTACCAGGACTCCTCCACCTGACGGGGTGGCCCAGAGGGCCTCAGTTAGAAGGTGGTATGCTCTGATTGAACATGATTGTAACACTTTCGCAATAACTGAAGGAGCTGTAAAAAATCTGACAATACAAAAAGCTTAAGTAGCAGCCAAGACAAACCTGCCTCAGTTATTAAAGTAGCCCCTCCTTTTTGCCCCGAACAGTCGGCAAACTCTTGGTTTACAGATGCTTCTGCCAAGCAAGAAGGAAAGGTGTGGAAATACAAGGCTGTAGCCCTCCACACTTGCTCCGGTGAACAAATTATTACAGAGGGAGAAGCCAGAGCCCCAGTTGGCGAGTTGATAGCTGTTTGGAGTGTTTTCCAACGTGAGGCACAGAATACTTCTCTTGTCTGTATCTACAGTGATTCCTATGCTGTGTTTAAGGGATGTACTGAGTGGCTTTCTTTTTGGCAGCAAAATGCATGGATGGCCTCTGATGCCCTAGTGAAGGAGCATCAGATAAATGCACCTTGGAAAATTCCATCATTTTAACTTTTTCTTCATCCTGGTGGCAGACTCAGTTGTGTTTACTTTTCACCGGGGATCTCCGAGGGACATGAAGATTCAAAATAAATGTCATAGCGAAGCCCATACTGTGTGCAATAGTCACATACCATGGTATAAGCACTCCCCTTGTGATGGACAAGAATAATGTTTTCTCTCCCTTTATGGTAACACGAGGTGATGATGTTATTATATGATGCAAATTAATTGTTGAACTTTTTACCGAATCTGTATACAGTTATAGCATTGGACCTCACAGACATTTTTCAATGAGTGAAGTTTAAAATACAGATTCTTGGATGACCTTAACTGCTGTACAATTTTCCCATTAAGTCATGTGCAGTAAAAAAATACAAAATACTGGGGATAACTCGAAGTTGATGTTGTAATACCTACCAACCAACCACTGGCTATGCCAAGCCCGAGAATTTTTGAAATCGGACCATATATAATCAGGAAAACAGGTTAACAACAAATATTGTTTAATCCAGTATGGTCCCCTAAACAAGTGAAATTGCTGATGTAAAACAATGTAACCCTTTGTATTGGGTCTGACTGGGGTAAAGCTCACAGCCCTTACAGTGCTGTGCTTTGTATTGGTACCTGGCATCGATAACAGACCAGTGTTTTGGCTACTGCCAAGCAGTGCTGTCCCTGTGACATTCCTTCCCCCACTGAAAGGGATGGGGGTGGGCAAGATCCTGGGAGGGGACACAAGCAGGCCAGCTGACCCCAGTCAGCCAAAGGGATATTCCATACCATATGACATCAGCTGAGATATATAAGGGAAGGAAGAGAGGAGGAGGAGGAGGCACTCAGGAATCATCCATGTTTGCCTTCTTGAACAAGCAGTACACGTGCTGAAGCCCTGCTTCCCAGAAAGTGTCTGGACATCGCTACTGATGGGAAGTAGAGACTGATAGTTTTCCCTTCTGCTCTTGTGTGCGCAACTCTCTGCTTGCTTGTTGGTTTTTTCCTGCTGTAATAAAACTGCCTTTTCTTACCCTGATAGTCTTTTCCCATATTATTCTCCCTCCTCTCCCAGTGGGAGGGGGAGTGATAGAGTGACTGAGTGGGCACCTGGCACCTAGCTGGGGTCAACCCACGACAGTCTCTTTTGGCGCCCAAACATGGGGAGAGATAAAGGCATTTTTATATATATATAGATATATTGCATGCTCTAGTAATTACCAGTAGCAGCTCTCAAGTAGTAAGCTCCTGTGTAGCATACGGCCTTTGGCTGCCACACTGCTTATCTTTGTTTTGCTATGTTTGGGAACATGTTGAAACAAACAATGACTGTGAATGAATATAACTCCTTCTCTCTGCCCTGGGTGAATTTGAGTATGGATGATCTTTTACTGCAGGGTCCCGTGATTATTGCTAACCCTTACATAAGCTTCCTGATATCATTAATAATATTAGCCAGCACTGTTGTTACCTTACGGATTTCATGGAAATTGTCATCTCCCTGGTGCAGAAGGAAACAACCCTTGGGTGAGGAGCTGTTAAAATCTGCCCAGAGGTACCCAGTTCCTGGGTGGAAAGGCATATGGAGGGATTTGGGCAAGTTCCTAGGGTATTCACCACCTCCCGTTGCCTGGGAGTTTACTCCTGAAGAGGTAAATTGTCACACGGTCGGACACGAAGGAATCAGGCAACTCAGGTCAGGTCAGAGCCACCAAAGGCCAGGCCAGAGAGAAGAAGAGTCTAGCCTCACTTTATTCTTTCATTTATGTATCTTTTCATATACAATCATGGATTGGGCAATGAGGTTACCACCTCTCCAATTCCATAGGTTATGAACACAGTCTATCACACTTCTTCGCCTCAGAAAAAGGAATGAAAACCAATACCAAAGGTACAAAACAATCCTTGGCCTGTTAGACAAACACGGACTATGTTTACACAAAATCTATGAGAACTTTTACTACCAAGTATAAACACAGACCACTGCAAAAATCAGGGCGACAGTAAATAACCCCACCAAACTGGCCCATCAACCGACAGAAGGGTGCCTCGTTTACTCACAGGAATGCGAGCAGCTTCTCGCCCTGTACTGGGGGCTGGTCTGGGCCTACCTGGCCTCTGTTCAATACGCTCAGAGGACTGTAGTTTAGGCAGGAACCCAAACTGTGTCTGAGGACACTATAGCTGAGACAGGGACACAAACTACAACTGTGGCTGAGGCAGGGATACAAACCATAACAACTATGTCTGAGATAGGAACCCAAACCACAGCAACTACAGTAATTGCCCCAGTAGTGAAACAAAAAAAATGGACAAGGCAAGTTTCAGGCCCAAGCCACAGATTAGTAAGAGAAGAAGAAGAAGAGGAAGAAGAGGTGGGGCTAGATCAAGAGGCAGGTCCCTCAGAAAAGGAATCAAAGGGAGTGAGGCAGATTAAACAGGAAACTAAGGTTACTTGGTCCCTCACCCCATGAGAACTTCAAGACCTGCGAAAGGATTACAGCTGCCAGTCAGGTGAGAGGATCCCTGCATGGCTGCTATGATGCTGGGATAATGGGGCCGATAGTCAGCAGTTAGAAGGTCATGAAGCCCAACAGCTGGGATCCCTTGCTAGGGATCAGGAAATTGAAAGAGGACTTGCAAAGGAAGGAGCAACTTGTAGCCTCTGGAGACGGCTTCTTTCAAGTGTGAAGGCAAGATATCCTTTTAAGGATGATCTTGTAAAGTCCCCAGGGAAGTGGACCAATGTGGATGAAGGTATCCAGTACTTGAGAGAATTAGCAGTGCTGGAAATTGTCTATAGTGATCTAAAGGATGATAGAGCCACCAGAGATCCAGAGGATGTCCTTTGTACACTCGCCATGTGGAGGAAGGTGGTTCAAGGCGCCCCGGCATCATATACCAGCAGCTTGGTAGCACTTTATTATCCAAAAATGGATACACCAACTGTAGAGTTGGCGTCTGCCTGGCTCCGAAATGTAGAAGAAACTCTGGGTACTCCCTCATCCCTGCGAGCCACCACCCCAACTTTTACAGGCAGCCCAAGAGATCACTCCTCTCCAACCCCAGTCAGAGGGAAGGGAAGGCCCCAAGAACAGGTCACGTAATGTGCTCTGTTTTCTTCTGCGTGAGCTTGGAGAGAGGACATGAGGAAGTGGGATGGCGAACCCACCTCTAAGCTGAGCGCCCGGGTCTGAGAACTGAAGAGGAAGAGACCTGTTAAGAAGGGGCTGCCCAAGAATACTGTCAGTGCAGTTACCACAGAGAGACCAGAAGACAAACAGTGATTTCCCAGATATAAGAAAACCAAAACTGTTTCCTACAGTCCTGAGGAGGGAACCGCTGATTTGGCATCACAAAGGTCAGTCAGTAAATACTCTGACCAGGAACAGGAATAGAGGGTCCCTGCCTCCGGCCAGGAAGAGGAAAAAGATGACCGGGTATACTGGACAGTGTGGATTCGATGGCCTGGCACATCAGATCCACAGAAGTACAAAGCTATAGTGGACACCGGTGCACAGTGTACACTGATGCTGTCGTGGGTTGACCCCGGCCAGGGGCCAGGTGCCCACTCAGTCACTCTATCACTCCCCCTCCCTCTGGGAGAGGGGAGAGGATAATATTGAAAAAGACTATCAGGGTGAGTAAAGGCAGTTTTATTACAGTGGGGAAAAAAAATAGAACAAGCAAGTTGAAAGTTGCGCGCGCAAGAGCAAGAAGGGAAAACAATCAATCTCTACTTCCCATCAGCAGCGATGTCCGGACACTTTCTGGGAAGCAGGACTCCAGCATGCGTGGATGGTTGTTCGAGGAGGCAAACATGGACAAGTCCCGAGTGCCTCCCCCTCCTCCTCTCTTCCTTCCCTTATATATCTCAGCTGATGTCATATGGATGGAATATCCCTTTGGCTGACTGGGGTCAGCTGGCCTGCTGGTGTCCCCTCCCAGGATCTTGCCCCCCCCATCCCCTTCAGTGGGGGAAGGAATGTCAGAGGGACAGCACAGCTTGGCAGTAGCCAAAACACTGCTCTGTTATCAACACCAGCTACCAAAGCAAAGTACAGCACTGTAAGGCCTGTGAGCTTTACCCCAGTCAGACCCAATACAGATGCCATCGAGGCACAAGAGTGCAGAAGCCATCTGGATCTCTGGAGTGACAGGGGGATGCCAGGAGTTGTCGATAATAGAAGCTGAGGTGAGCTTAACAGGGGACAGATGGGAAAAGCACCCCATTGTTACTGGCCCAGAGGCCCCTTGTATCCTTGCCATCAACTACCTCAGGAGAGGGTATTTTAAGGATCCAAAAGGATATCGATGGGCCTTTGGCATAGCTGCGGTGAATACAGAGAAGATCAGTTATCCACCCTGCCTGGCCTCTCAGAAGATCCCTTCATCGTAGGATTGTTGCAGGTGGAAGATCAACAAGTACCAATTGCTACCAGGACAGTGCACCGGAGGCAGTATTGTACCAACAGAGACTCCATGACTCCTATCCGTGAACTAATTCGTCGACTGGAGAGCCAAGGAGTTATCAGCAGGACCCGCTCACCCTTCAACAGCCCCATATGGCCAGTGTGGAAGTCAAATGGGGAATGGCAGCTGACAGTGGACTATCGGGGCCTGAATGAAGTCACACCACCTCTAAGTGCCGCCATACCAGACATGTTGGACCTCCAATATGAGCTAGAGTCAAAAGCAGCCAAATGGTATGCCACGATCGACATAGCTAATGCATTTTTCTCAATCCCTCTGGCGGCAGAGTGCAAGCCACAATTTGCTTTCACTTGGGGGGGTGTCCAGTACACCTGGAACCAACTGCCCCAGGGGTGGAGACACAGCCCCACCATCTGCCATGGCCTGATCCAGGCTGCTCTGGAACAGGGTGGAGCTCCAGAACACCTGCAATATACTGATGATATCATTGTGTGGGGCGATACAGCAGGAGAAGTTTTTGAAAAAGGGAGGAAAATAATCCAAATTCTTCTGAAAGCTGGTCTTGCCATAAAACAAAGTAAGGTATAGGGACCTGCACAGGAAATCCAGTTTCTAGGAATAAAATGGCAGGATGGGCGCCGTCATGTGCCTACAGAGGTGGTTGACAAAATTGCCAATATGTCTCCACCAGTTAATAAGAAGGAAACACAAGCTTTCCTGGGCCTTGTAGGATTCTGGAGAATGCACATTCCAGGCTATAGTCAACTTGTGGGCCCCCTCTGTCAAGTGACCCAGAAGAAGAATGACTTCAAGTGGCGCCCTGAGCAGAAACAGGCCTTTGAGCAAATCAAACAAGAAACAGCTCATGCGGTAGCTCTTGGGCCTGTTCGGACAGGACCAGATGTGCAAAACATACTCTACACTGAAGCTGGGGAGCAGGGCCTCACCTGGAGCCTCTGACAGAGGACCGCAGGAGAAACCCGAGGTCGGCCATTAGGATTCTGGAGCAGAATCCCACTATACTCCAACTGAAAAAGAAATACTAGCGGCTTATGAGGGGGTTCGAGCCGCCTCAGAAGTTGTTGGGACAGAAGCACATCTCTTCTTGGTGCCACAACTGCCTGTCCTACACTGGATGTTCAAAGGAAACATTCCCTCCGTGCATCATGCAACCAGTGCCACATGGAGTAAGTGGGTGGCCTTAATTACACAATGAGCCTGAATGGGAAAACCCAGTTTCCCAGGAATCCTAGAAGAGATTTTGAGTTGGCCAGAAGCCAGAGATTTTGGAGCACTATCTGAGAAGGTGACTCGCGCCCAAGAAGCACCACCATATAATGAGTTACCAGAGAACGAAAGAAAATATGCTTTATTTCCTGATGGATCCTGCCGAGTGATAGGAAACCATCGGAGGTGGAAAGCTGCTGTGTGGAATCCCACACGACAAGTCATTAAGACTGCTGAAAAAGAAGGTGAATCAAGCCAGTTTGCAGAAGTGAAAGCCATCCAACTAGCCCTAGAGATTGCTGAGAGAGAAAAGTGGCCCATACTCTATACCGACTCCTGGATGGTGGCTAATGCCCTATGGGGATGGCTGCAGCAGTGGAAGAAAACCAACTGGCAGCGCAAGGGGAAACCCATCTGGGCTGCTGCATTATGGCAAGACATTGCTGCACAGATAGAAAACATGACTGTGAAAGTACGCCATGTAGATGCCCATGTGCCCAGAAGTCGTGCCACTGAGGAGCATCAAAACAACTAACGAGTAGATAAGGCCACCAAAATTGGAATAGCTCAGGTGGACCTAGATTGGGAGAGAAAGGGTGAGCTATTTATAGCCCCATGGGCCCACGAAACATCAGGGCATCTTGGAAGGGATGCAACATACAGATGGGCTCGTGATCGAGGGGTGGATCTGACCATGGAGGCCATCACACAGGTTATTCATCAGTGTGAAACATGCGCTGCCATCAAGCGAGCCACACGAGTGAAGCCTCTTTGGAGTGGAGGGCGGTGGCTGGGGTTCCAGTACGGTGAAGCCTGGCAAACTGATTACATCGGGCCATTGCCACGAACATGCCAAGGCAAGAGTTACATCCTCACCATGGTGGAGGCCACAACTGGCTGGCTGGAAACGTACCCAGTAAACCACGCCACTGCTCGGAACACAATTTCAGGTTTTGAAAGATGTGGGGTTGTATGAGGCTGACAGCAGGCTTGAAAGCCTCTTGGAAATTGACTTAGAAGGAATCAAGATTTACCCGTGAGAAAACTTCATGAGAAAGTGAGGACGTGAACACCTGTAGCCACAGTGAAGGCCTCAAGTACAGCCAAGAAGATAACTGGAGATGTTTCGCACGCAAAGGAGGAGATGGCCTTGCTGAGGAGCATCAAGAATGTACTTATAGTGTGTAGCTAATTGCTTGCTTAACTTGTTGTGTAGTCCTATGAATAGTTCTTATTTTGTAGAAAGCCCTGTCATTGTTTGTCACGCAGCCAATCATAACAAACCACAATAGCTGTAAAAATGGGTATAAAGGTACTAATACAGACTAATAAACTACTCTTTTTCTTTCCTTGGATTATTGGCGAGTCGTGTGTCCGTCTCTACTGCGACAAATGGTGACCCCGACGTGATCTGTGGTCTCAACATGATCTACGGGGCTGACTTGATCCCTGGAGCTGACTTGCTCTGGACTGAAAGGGAAAAGTGATTTTTTGGAATTAGGGTAATCGAAGGAGCTGCTTATGTTATTGTTTGTCTGCCTTGTTATACATATACATACTAGTAAAGAACCGGTTTTCCTTTTCTCATATCTTTGCCTGAAAGCCCCATAATTTTAGAGTTATAATAATTTGGAGGGAAGGGGGTCACATTTTCTATTTCTAGGTAGGTTCCCGCCTTCCTTGGTGTCGCCCTGATTTTTACAGTGTGCTGTGTTGGTAGGAAAGGTTCTCATAGATTTTATGTAAACATAGTTCATGTTTGTTTATCCAGCCAAGGATTGTTTTGTACCTTTGGTATTGTTTGTCATTCCTTTCCCAAAGGCGGAGAAGGTTGATGGACTGTGTTTCTCACCTATGGAATTGGAGAGGTGGTAACCTCATTGTCCAATCCATCATTGTATATGAAAAGGTATATAAATGTAAGAATAAAGAGAGGCTGGGCTTTTCTTCTCTCCTGCCCAGCCTTGGTGGCTCTGTGACCTGACCGAGTGCCTGATTCTTTCATGTCTGACCGTGCGACATCTGGTGGCCCGTATGGGGAACTGCGACAAAATTCAGGTAAACTCAGGTAAACTCAGGTGAAAAAAATTTAAAAATTAATTATGGGAATCTCTGAGATGTCCCTGAGCGACGCTCTGGCGTTGGAAGTTCTCGAAATATTCTTAGAAGGCGAGAATGTTTGCAGGTCAGATTTAGAGCAATTATATTTTTGGTCCAAAGACATGGGTTTTTTCCCTGACGATGGCAACACCCTGTCTAAATCGACGTGGACGCTTGTGGGAAAAACATTGAGAGGTGTGTTATCGGAGACATATAGTCAAACGATGGCTAAATTACTAGTAACTTGGAGACAGGTGAATTCTGTTATCCAAAGACAGGAGAGCCCCTCCAGCAGCCTTACGCCTGCCAGCTCGCTCGGAGGATTCTCCGAGCTGTGTGGGGGAGCGAAGGAAGAAGAGCGTGGCTCGGAGCCCGCCTCTGAGCCCAAACCCCCTGGCCTAGACAGTGAGGGCGGGGGTGGCTCCCCCACAGAGAGCATGTTTTGATAGCCCACTGATCTCAGAGGAGAGATTGGCTTTGGAAAGCCCCGCGGAGCCGGCGTGGATGGCTCTGCCCCTCCCTGGCTCTGGGGAGCTGGCGCAGCAGGGGTCACCGCCCCCCCGCGCGGCGGGAGAGGCGGAGCGGTGAAAAATGCCAGCTCTCTGCGCCTTCCCGGTGATGGGCGAAAAGGGAGATTGGAAAGCCAGTGCAATGGAGTGCCCAAATTGCGGCGTTCTTGTAAGTTACTCCCCTGGCGCCGTGGGGGCAGAAATCAAGCCAGGGTCTGAGGCTGATGATGTATCCGGCGAAGAGTCGGGCGATGACGCCGCTCGCCCCCGCCCTCCCGCAGGGGCAGGGGGGGCGCTGCGATCCCCGCTGAGCGCCGGGTCAGGGTCCAGGGGCTCCAAAGTAGGGAGCACAGAAAGCACCGTCAGGACCGCGGCGCCGACCCCGGCCGTTGCAGAAGCTGTGGCGGGATTGCAGTGGGCGGATCCCATGCTTCGGGTTCGAGCTTTCCACGGGACCCTGATGGGCGCGGTTTCTTCCCCCCCTGCTCCTGGCCGGGTGGCACAACTCCGCCCACCCCCATCCGGGTTCTTTGCTTTGCCGCGTCACTGCGCAGCTGCGCCAGAGGAGCTTCCGCTCCCTGCGGCCCGGCTCCCCCCCACGCTGGGTGGGGGAAAGGTGGCCGAGCCCCGCCCCGCCCTGCTGCTGTGGTGGCGGTGCCTACCGCCGCAGCCAACGACTGCCCGAATGACCATCAGTGATCTGGGTTGCAGGCTTTTCCTGTTTTCGTCGGTGCTGGTCAAAATAGCTATGAGACTTTATCATGGAAGTCCTTGATGGAAGTTAGGCAGCAGGTTGGAAAATATGGACTAGGCTCCAAAGAAGTTATGCAGCTCATAAGAGTTTTTCATGGTGCCTTGTTAGTGCCAGCTGATATTAGAAGCTTGGCTCGTGTTCTCTTTCAGCCTGTCAAATATGATATTTTTGAATCAAAGTGGCGTCAGATAGCAGCCAGGACAGTAGCATACAATGTCACATTGAACCAGCAGGATCCCAGACGTGGGGTTGGAGTGGATCTCCTGCTGGGACTTGGTAATTTTGAAGACCCTAAAAAACAGGTTGCCATGAATCGTGCTGTGCTGGACCAATGCCGAGAGACAGGCGTGGCAGCATTGATTCAAACCACTGAGATGGTTGCTCCTGCAGAGCAATTTGTGGATGTGACCCAGCAGAATGATGAGTCCTTCTTGCAGTTTGCAAATAGGCGTACTGCTTCTGTTGAGAGGCAAGTGGACAACCCAACTGCAAGAGAGCTGTTAATTAAGCAGCTGGCAAGGATTCGTTGTTCTCGTGAGTGTCAGACCCTTATGGAAGCACTCCCTGGGGACCCTTCTATAATGCAGATGGTTGAAGCCTGTAAAAACGTAGGCACTGCCGGTTGTAAGGTGGTTGCCGTGGCTGCTGCCCCACGGCCAGCCTGGACAAGGCTGCAAGGTGGGCAGTGGAAGCAGAGGAGTGTTCAGGGCAGGAAGAAACCAAGAAAGAAAGGGCAGAAAGGCAGGATTGTCATGTTTCTCTGTCCAAGGTGTGGAAAACTGAACCACACTGCAGTGGACTGCAAGGCTGCAGTTCCTGTCAAGGGTCAGTATTCATCGAGCTCGGGAAATGGGTGGCGGAGCACGCAGGGGAGACGTGCGCAGACACAAATGTCTCTCCAAACCCCGGAGCCGATGGAGGTTTGCTGGGCCGGCTTGCAGCCAGCACCAGTGGCTCAGCAGGTGATGTCTGCACGGCAGCAACAATAGTCTTAGACTCTTGTGCAGTGCACAAGGTTCCTTTAGATGCTTTTGGTCCCTTGGGCGGTGGAATGAGTGGTTTACTCATGGGGAGATCTAGTGCCACCATTCAGGGTATCATTGTGCATCTGGGACTCATTGATGCGGATTATACAGGATGCACCTTTGCCATGGTTTCCACACCCACCCCCCCGGTCACAATTCCTGAAAAGACACGAATTGCTCAACTTGTCCCTTCTAAGTCTTCTGTTCACAGGACAGAATCAAGGTCACAAGGAGACGGCTGCTTTGGTTCCACTGGACCACCTCAGGTTCAATGGACGGCTGTCATGACCGAACAACGTCCTGAAATGCGGTGCACCCTGTCCATCCCTGATGCTACACCACCAAAGATCTCTCTCCGCAGTCTTCTTGACAGCGGTGCAGACATCACAATTCTCTCTCTAGCCGCTTGGCCTCCACAGTGGCCGTTGGACCCAGTGGGGGCATCTGTCACGGGATTGGGCGGGACGAAGCGCTGCTACGTGAGCCTGTGGAAATAAGGAACTCAGAGGGACAGATGGCCGTGATTAGGCCTCATGTTACTGAAACTGTTTTTAACCTCTGGGGGAGGGATGTTCTGGCTGCATGGGGAGTGTGCATTGGGACGGATTTTCACTTGGGGCCACTGCGTTGAAGGGTGCAGTGTGTCTTATGCCTCCTATACGGTGGCTGTCGGACAAACCAATCTGTCAAGAACAGTGGCCTCTTCCTAAAGACAAACTAGAAGCCCTTCACAAGTGTGTTCACCACCACTCCAGATTTGCATCCCACAGGTATCATTGGCCAATGGAGTTGATAGCATAGGGGTCAAAATGATTTTGGGGTTGGTGGTAGTTTTAGGTTGTGGGATCGATAAGCCTTGTAGGCCTTAGGTGTTGTTTTGTTAGAAGGGTAGTCATGAGAACGAGAACCGCACCTGTGTGCTTTTCCGTGACGATTACTCGCTACAAGATTAATGAAACGATTGAGTAGGAAATAGGAGTAGGAATAATAACTCACTTGCAACAATCCTGAGAACTGTAAGGGGGTAGTCGGAAAGGGGGGCTGAAACTTATGGTTGAGTGAAAACAATGTATTCGATAGAGTGGTGTTGAATTAATGATTAACTGATGATTATAAGCTAGTTATGGTATAAATGTAACCATTTTTTGAACCCATGACAGAGCTTGATTTGGGTCCGACGACCCCTAGCTCCCAGGGCCCTTTTATTAAAGCACCCATATAATCATTCCGTGATTATGTGTTTTCTTACGCTAACATTTTGGCGAGCCCAGATGGGACCCTGTGAGCGCTGCTGAGGGCCCTGCGACCTGATCACGCTCCAGCCGGCACTGAGGGATTCTTGGGGAGCCCATCAGTGCCACGGCCCTCCGCCATTCACAACGTCCCCTGGAGAGGTAAGGTGCTTTAATTCTGGTCTGGTTGCCTGCCTGTAAGACGCAGCGAAAGCTACGCCTGGTTGGGCTAAGGAATACCTGGTAAATGCCTAGGCGCCGTCTGTAAGTCAATTGTGAAAGCATTGCAGGTTCGGCAGTGGTGATTCTGTAGTAATATGGAGAAGCTAAAAGGGATTTTGGGTGGCAATGCTCCCATATTGCATGCTTCTCCTTTGGGGTGTTTGTTGGCACATTGGAAACAAGGTCATTTTGGTCCAGCATTACGTAAGGATAAGCTTATTGATTATTGTAACATTCAGTGGCCGAAATATGCTTTGCGTGATGGGAAAAGGTGGCCGGAAAACGGGTCTTTGCAATCTGACTTGATTTCTCACTTATTGTTGTTTTGTAAGCAGGAGGGAAAATTGGATGAAATGTTTTATGTTGATTTGTTTTTCTATTTACGGGAAGAACCAGAATGGCTGGCGGAGGAAGGCTTAACTGTTACTACAGTACCTAACAATGATAAATGTGTGGCATGTGTTCAGGGGAAACGTTGTACAGCAAACCTGGAAGTGAATGAAAGTTTAACTCGGAAAGATGACATGGAGGGTGACTTGTTGGTAGCTCCAGCAAAATCAAAGGGATCTAGCTTTACTTCATCTGTTCCCATTTCACCTAACCCAGCTACTCCTTCCTTTGTTACCGACCCACTTACCCCTCCTGCTCACAGGTACCCACCTTCCCCATCTCCACCTGCCCGTCAATACCCATCACTATACCCACCTCTCCCACTGACCCCTGAGACCCCTTTCCCACCTACGTCTCCCTCGGGGCCCCAAGAAAGTTCTCCCCTTCCCCACACTCCTGACCAGGACACCACTGTATTGCTGTTATCCAGAACTAACCAAAGTTTAGTTACAGTACGGGGGTACAGGGGAGAGGGTTCAGAAGGAGCTGATAGCAGTGAAAGTGATGAGGATGGACCAATAGCCCACCGGACATGCTCCAGATTAGCCCCAGGTCGGCCCAGGACGGGGAGGGGTCTGTCAAAGGCAGATAAACAGAAGAAAACCGTAATTGCTCCTTTAAGACAAGGGGTGGGGATGGAAGGGCCAGTTTTTGTAAAAATACCGTTTTCTCCTGGTGACCTAGTAATATGGAAGCAGTCAGCCGGGACATATAGAGAGAATCCTGACAAAGTAGCTAGAGTGGTGAAAATGATTATGAAAACTCAGAACCCAGACTGGGATGATATCCAAGTAATATTAGACACCCTAATGGACTCTAGTGAGAAGGAGATGGTGTTTAGGGCAGCGAAGATCCGGGCAAGGGAAGATATTTGTCAGGGGCTGGTGACGGGGACTCTAGATAATAATTTTCCCTCTGAGGATCCATTGTGGGACCCTAACAACCCCCTTGACATGAGGAAGCTAAGGAGATACCAAGAGTGGGTTCAAATAGGAGTTCAAAATGCTATACCTAAGACTATGAATTGGGCTAAATTATATGAAATAAGGCAGGAGAAGGAGGAATCCCCCACTGCATTTTTAGAGAGACTCAAAGAGGCGGCTAGGAAATACACTGACCTCCAGGTAGACACAGAACAAGCCAAAGTTCAACTTGCTTTTATCTTTCTCGGTCAATCACAGGATGATATTAGAAAGAAGTTCCAGAAACTGGAAGGGGAAGAGTTGAGAAATTTGGACAAATTACTGGAGGTAGCTTGGAAAGTTTACAATAACTGGGAAAAGGAAATTAATAAAAAGCAGGGACGGCTCTTGGCAGTGTTACAAGGGAATTCAAGGGGAGGTACTGGGGGGGCCAAGGCAGAGGAACGGGGAGAGACGGGTTTGGAAAGGGCTGCGGGAGACCATTGGCTTTTAATGAATGTGCTTATTGCCATCTCCCTGGGCATTGGAAACGGGAATGCCCAAACCGGTTTGGCCAAGGTCATCCATTCCAGCAGGAAGAGGTTGCCAAGGTAATGGTATTATATTCTGGAACAGGGCCAACTGTATCACAGGAGCCTGTGGTGACAATACAACTTGGGGAAAAAGCTGTGAAATTTTTAATTGATACTGGGGCGACCCATTCAGTTTTAAATAATCTAGTGGGGCAGATCGGGAACAGATCCACCACAATAGTTGGGGCCACAGGGAAGGAGGAAAATCAGCCATTCCTGCAACCCCTAGATTTGTGCTTTGGGAACAAAGTGTTAACTCCTGAATTCTTGTATGTCCCAGAATGTCCCATCCCCCTCTTGGGCAGGGACTTGCTGGCAAAGCTTGATGCAGTAATAACTTTTGAGAATGGGGAATTGTTGATGAAAATACCAGAGTCAAACATGGGGAAAATTCTAATGATAAAAGAGAAACCACTCCCAGCAATTCCTAAGGAAATAGAAGATGTTTCCCTCCGTATGGGAAACAGAGATACCTGGAAAATCTAAGTTAGCACAACCAGTTCATGTGGAGCTAAAAGAGGGAGCAAAAACTGTGCAAATCAAACAATACCCTATAAAACCAGAGGCATGGCAGGGAATAGCAAAGACTATTGATAAATTTCTGAAATATCAAATTTTAGAGGAATGTGAATCAGAATATAACACACCAATATTTCCAGTGAAGAAACCCAATGGGGATTACAGGTTAGTACAGGACCTAAGGGCAATAAATGAAATAACCAAGGACATATACCCTGTAGTTGCTAATCCTTATACATTGTTGGCATCCGTGAAGGAGATATACAAGTGGTTTACTGTAATTGATTTAAAAGATGCCTTTTTCTTCATCCCCCTTGACAAAGAAAGCAGGAAGCTCTTTGCCTTTGAATGGGAAAATCCAGAAAACGGAAGAAAGACCCAGCTCGCTTGGACTCGTCTCCCAGTGGGTTATAAAAACTCCCCGACCCTATTTGGGAAACAACTGGCAAAGGAGCTGGAGATCTGGACCAACCAAGGACAGGTACCGAGAGATCAATACCTTTTGCCGCAATACGTTGATGATATACTAATAGCAACAGAAGAAAAGGCGACCTGCATTAAGGTAATAATTGAGATTTTAAGCTCACTGGGCATGGGAGGATACAAAGTGTCCAAGGGAAAAGCACAAATTGCCCAACAGACTGTAATTTACCTGGGATGTGAAATTTCACAAGGACAAAGGAAACTAGGTACTAACCGTATCCAAGCTATCTGTGCTATTCCAGAGCCCTGGAATCTCCACGAGCTGCGAGTCTTCTTGGGGATGGCAGGATGGTGCTGCCTATGGATCATGGACTATGGGCTCATTACCAAACCCCTGTATGAAGCCCAGAAGGTGCAGCCGTTCAGCTGGGGCAAAGCACAGAAGGAAGCCTTCCTGAAATTGAAAGAAGCATTGACAATGGCTCCAACATTAGGACTACCTGATTTGTCCAAAGACTTCCAACTGTTTGTACATGAAAGGCAACGCCTGGCACTGGGAGTCCTGACCCAACGTCTGGGGAGCTGGAAAAGGCCGGTAGGCTATTTCTCCAAACAGCTGGACAATGTAAGTGCCGGGTGGCCTGCATGTCTGAGAGCAGTTGCAGCCACTGTGATACTGATACAAGAAGTCAGGAAGCTCACAATGGAAGACACATAGATGTCTATGTGCCACACATGGTCACCACTGTTCTAGAGCAAAAGGGGGGCCATTGGCTATCTCCAAGCAAGATGATAAAATTCCAGGTAATCCTGACCGAGCAGGATGATGTCACACTAAAGACAACTAACCTTTTGAATCCAGCCTTGTTCTTAGGTACTACAGCTGAGGAAGGCCCACTAGAGCATGACTGCATAGAGGTGATAGAATACACCTACTCAGCGAGAGAAGACCTGAAAGACGTCCTGCTGGAGCAACCGTACTGGGAATTATTCACAGACAGAAGCAGCTTCATGGAAAATGGGACCAGATACGCTGGATATGTGGTAACAACAATCAGTACCGTAGTAGAAGCAAAAGCATTACCACCAAATACATCTGCCCAGAGGGCAGAACTAGTGGTCTTAACCAGAGCACTAGAATTGAGTGAAGGGAGGAAGGTAAATATTTGGACGGACTCCAGATTTGCTTTCGGGATTGTCCACGTACATGGGGCACTGTGGAAAGAGAGAGGGTTGCTATCCTCCCAGGGAACACATATCAAACATCAAGATGCAGTTCTGCAATTGATAAAAGCAGTACAAAAACCTGAACAAGTAGCAATTATACACTGCAAAGCACATCAATCAGGATCTGTGAGGGCAATCGAAAGGCAGACTGGACAGCTCGACAGGCTGCTCGAGAGGTGCAAATAGCAATGGCATTGATACCCACAAAGCTTAATGTATCTCAATTCAATTTACCTTCACAACCGAAATATTCAACAGAAGATGAGAAGCTGGGACATCTGCTAAATGCACAGAAGAATTCAGCAGGGTGGTTTATAACTACACAAGGGCAAATAGTGCTACCCCCCTTGATAATGAGAGAAGTCCTACAGATGAAACACAACGAGTGTCACTGGGGAGAAGAAGCATTGGTAAAAATGTTAAAACGAAGTGTAATCTCAGTATGGATGCTAACAATGGCAAAATCAATAATGTCAAAATGTGAAATTTGCTTGAAAAACAATCCAGTAGCTAGACGACAGGCACAGCTAGGGAGACTTCGGGTGGGGATAGAACCAGGAGGTTATTGGCAAGTAGATTTTGTAGAATTACCAAAAACTCGAGGGTACAAATATGTTAGTGGGGATTGACACATTTTCAAGATGGCCTGAAGCCCTTCCCTGTCGCACCAATCAGGCAAAAGAAACAGTAAAGTGGCTACTGCAGGAGATAATTCCCAGGTTTGGGGTGCCTCTAGGAATATCCTCAGACAGGGGCCCTCACTTTGTAGCTGCCGTGGTAAGAGAAGTGATGAAAACCAGAATGAAACCTGGCAAGAACCCTCTAGTGAAGTAAAACTTGGGTGGGCTCTAGAATCTCTGTTCGGCCCTGTAGCAAATTACCGGAACAGAGAAATAATGTACAGACTTACCGGTCAAGTAGAAAGGCTAGCAAGGGTTACTGGGGAAAGATTCAAGGAACTAAACATACAATTATAAGCTACTACCAAAATGACTTTACAAAATCGATTGGCCCTAGATATATTACTCCTGAAAGAGCATGGTGTGTGTGGATTTTTAAAAGAATAAGTTGATCATTGCTACGTCCACATCCCAAATGTAACTGTAAATGTAGAACATGATATTAGTCAGTTAAAACACATAGAACATGAGACACAAGATGAACGAAAAGACCTGACTACAAGCTGGTTGGATAAAGTTTTTAAAGGGTTGAGATGGAATGTGAGTTCATGGATTAGATCTCTCATTGAAAATGTGATAATCTTATTAGTTATGTTCCTAGTAGTCTGGTTAGTTTACAGCATACTAAAAAGAGAAATACAGAAGAAAACATCCTGGAACTGAAGAATCATGCGGGCACTGACACGAAGCAAGGCTCCACCACCTGCGTTATCCTTGAATTCCTCGCATCGTGGCAACATCCAGGACAACACTAATGACAACCCAGGATTTGAAGACGAACATCCAGTATAAATTCAGAAACACAGGACTATATTGAGTGAAAGCATTTACACCTATAAAGTGAAAATACTTTCAAAGGGGGGAATCACAGCATGGGGGTCAAAATGATTTTGGGGTTGGTGGTAGTTTTAGGTTGTGGGATCGATAAGCCTTGTAGGCCTTAGGTGTTGTTTTGTTAGAAGGGTAGTCACGAGAACGAGAACCGCACCTGTGTGCTTTTCCGTGACGATTACTCGCTACAAGATTAATGAAACGATTGAGTAGGAAATAGGAGTAGGAATAATAACTCACTTGCAACAATCCTGAGAACTGTAAGGGGGTAGTCGGAAAGGGGGGCTGAAACTTATGGTTGAGTGAAAACAATGTATTCGATAGAGTGGTGTTGAATTAATGATTAACTGATGATTATAAGCTAGTTATGGTATAAATGTAACCATTTTTTGAACCCATGACAGAGCTTGATTTGGGTCCGACGACCCCTGGCTCCCAGGGCCCTTTTATTAAAGCACCCATATAATCATTCCGTGATTATGTGTTTTCTTACGCTAACAGAGTGACAAATGATCTGATTCTTTGCATGTGCTCGAATGGGTCTTTTTGCCCCATCAGCCGCAGAAGACGGCAACTGCATTGTTCGAGCTGATCACTCGCTTCATAGTCAAATGCCAACAACGGTGTTTGCAATTGATGGGTGCAGATCCCGCAAAAATTGTACTACCGGTACAGCGGGAAGATTTTGATTGGAGCTTCAAAAAAAGTGTTTTGCTGCAAAGTGCTCTAGAAAAATTTTTCAGGGCAGATCATGTATCATCTGCCTAGCCACCATTTGCCACAAATGGCAAAACTCACAGAGATTTCTCTGAGACCCAAACACAGTCAGGAGCCAGTGCAAGGACCCACAGTCTTTACTGACGGTTCAGGCAGAACCGGGAAGGCCATTGTTACTTGGAGGGATGGATCTGAGTGGCAAGTTCTGGAAGGTCATAAGGTTGGCTCAGCCCAATTGGTTGAATTGAGGGCTGCTCTTATGGCATTTCAAAGGTTTTCCCAGCAACCTTTCAATCTGGTCATGGATTCTGCCTATGTGGCTGACATAGCAAAGCGATTGAGTTATTCACTTTTGAAAAAGGTCGACAATGTTGATCTGTTTCATTTGCTGAAGGCCTGGTGGTGTGTCATTCAGAAATGGGTTCATCCCTACTATGTTCTGCATGTAAGGAGTCATACCAATTTGCCAGGGTTCATAGCGGAAGGTAACGTGAGGGCTGACAAGTTGGCTAACCCGGCGTGGGTAGCACCTCAGCCTGATACACTTGCACAGGCCAAAGCATTGCATGGCTTTTTCCATCAGAACGCACATACGCTGCAGAAGCAGTTTCAGTTGACACCAGCGGAGGCCTGTGACATTGTCGAGTCGTGTGATGACTGTCATGCACTGGCCGGGCCTTTTCCGGCAGGGGTAAACCCCAGGGGCCTTAGGGCCTTGGAGATTTGGCAGACTGACGTCACCCAAGTTGCCGAATTTGGCCGGCTCAAGTATGTGCATGTCACGGTGGACACCTGCTCTTCTGCCATGTGGGCTACCGCTCACAATGGTGAGAAGGGCTGCAATGTCATTGCCCACTGGAGGCAGGCCTTTGCCGTTCTAGGCATACCTTCTCCTGTGAAGACTGACAACGGTCCTGCTTACATCTTGAAAGAGGTGAGGCAGTTCCTGCAGCTGTGGGGTGTGTCACACAAGTTTGGTATTCTTCATTCTCCGACTGGTCAAGCTATTGTAGAACGTGCTCATGGTACTCTGAGGCAGGTGCTTCAAAAACAAAAACAGGGAATGCAGGGTGAAACCCTGGACAGTTGGTTGGCAAAAGCTTTGTATACCATTAATCGCCTTACAGAACCACAGAACTCCAATAATCCTGTCATTTTGAACCACCATCTCTCATTGCAGGCTTCGGATGAGGCACAGCAGCCTCGAGCAAAGGTTCGGGTGAGAAATTTTGTCACCAAACAGTGGGAAGGTCGCTACGACCTTATCGCTTCGGGGCACGGGTATGCTTGTGTATCCACAGATACTGGGGCGCGCTGGGTACCTGCAAGGTGTGTCCGTCCTGACCTGCGACCACAGAGGAAAAATCTGGCCGACAAGCAGGGTAGAAGCCGTGACCAGAATGAAAGTGATCAAGTGGGTGGAACATCGAGTGATGACTCAGATGATGAGAGTGTTCACTCCGATGGTCCTTCCACAAACAGAGGATGAAGATTGATCATTTTTCTTTTTTCTTTTTTTTCTTTTTTTTAAGGAAAAAGGGTGTGATGTCGCGCTGATTTTTACAGTGTGCTGTGTTGATACTTGGTAGGAAAGGTTCTCATAGATTTTATGTAAACATAGTTCATGTTTGTTTATCCGGCCAAGGATTGTTTTGTACCTTTGGTATTGTTTGTCATTCCTTTCCCAAAGGCGGAGAAGGTTGATGGACTGTGTTTCTCACCTATGGAATTGGAGAGGTGGTAACCTCATTGTCCAATCCATCATTGTATATGAAAAGGTATATAAATGTAAGAATAAAGAGAGGCTGGGCTTTTCTTCTCTCCTGCCCCGCCTTGGTGGCTCTGTGACCTGACCGAGTGCCTGATTCTTTCGTGTCCGACTGTGTGACACCTTGACAGACACCTGTCTTCCAAACCAAGACAGATCCTTTCCTCTCAATTTCTGGGAAAGTAACCTTGAAGATGCATCCAAGCTTCCGGGAGAAGCCCTACACATTTCCAGGGAGTGTATAGATTTCTACCTCTCTGAAAATTTGTGTAGCTTTTATAGTTGTAAAAAGTAGTGTCGCTCAGTCAATAATTCCTGGTTTATCTCTCTGCATCTCACTCTCAAGGTGAGGGATGTTTATTTCAGCTGGGGAGTCTCAACTCCCTGGAGCCAGAGATAACTCACTGCCGGACATCTGTCTGGCCTGAGTTATCTCACCAACTCATGTGAGGGGGAAGAATGTCCGGAGCTATGCACCACCAACTGATGGACAGAGCAGATAAGCTTTCTGTGATAGAGGGGGATGCCCTGCCACACTAGCTAACAGACTGGTTTATATCTATGTAACTAATACGTATTCATTAAATTTCCTGAAATTCATACATATATGCTAAACATCCCCACATATGTAAATTCTTCTCTATATTTAAATAACTTCTCAGAACTTATTTACATTAGAGTAGGGGTCTCTTGAGGGTCTTTGGTGGTTATTTTTGGGAACATCCCACTCCTCAAATTATTCTTTTATGGTGACAAGCCTCCAAAACCAGTTTCTTCGCCTTGAATGCATCCCAACAATGTGGTCTGGCCAAGATATACCTTATCAGCATTGCTCAGGCCCACAGTCTTTAGTCTCAAGGCTAAGATATCCACTTGCACACATTAGTTACTGATATGGATGAATACAGGACTAAGCACTGTCTGTTAAAGTTAATGGAATTCACAAGACTTAAACACTATTTGCTACAGCAAAGATTTGCCCATCACTCCTACCTGTTCCCCCAGCCTGCCTCACAGCTCCTCACTGGGTCTAGGGAGACTGGGGCCAGGGGAGTGGTACCTGTGAGGCAGTACTCAGCCCTCTACCTCCAGCCAGGCTCTGGCATGAGCTCCATGGCCACACCAGCACCCTGTGGCACAGCCTCAGGTGACACAAGTTTGTGAGGTCTCAACCCGACCCGAAGGCCAGTCACTGCAGCCCTGTGGGTGAGTGGGCATCCTCACCACATTTCCCACAGGCGCGGCTTGGGGGGGAACTTCCCCTTTCTACCCACCCTCACCCTGCACATAGCCAGCCCCCCTCCAGCATACCCCCTCAGCCTTCTCCCATAAATTATCTGGGCATTAACCCCTGCCTAGGGTTTACTGGTTATTGTGCAACATGTTCATTACTGGCAAAAGGTTCTAATTAATATGGCCAGCCACACACCTGTGCTTAGCAACTTTTTATTGTCGCAGGCCTGGTGATAGGGAGAGGGCCAACATTAAAACATTTATCAAGTTCCTGAGAGCTGGCTTGCCCCCCCCCCCCCCATAGCAAAGATTTCATAGAACCAGAGAAGGGTTTGGGTTGGAAGGGACCTTAAAGATCATCTAGTTCCAACCCCACTGCCATGGGCAGTAACTCCTTCCACTAGACCAGGTTGCTCATGGCTCCATTCAGTCTGGTCTTGAACACTTCCAGGGATGGGGCATCCACAGCTTCTCTGGGCAACCTGTTCCAGTGTCTCATCACCCTCACAGTAGAGAATTTCTTCCTAATATCCAATCTAAATGAGTTCTTTTTCAGTTTGGAGCCATTCCCTCTTGTCCTATCACTATATGTGACAGGACATGTCACATGTACCTCTCCAACCTTCCTGTAGGCTCCCTTCAGGTACTGGAAGGTGCTATAAGGTCTCCCCAGAGCCTTCACTTCTCCAGGCTGAACAACCCAAACTCTCAGCCTGTCTTCATAGGAGAGAGGCTCCAGCCCTCTGCACATCTTTATGGCCTCATCTGGACTTGCTCCAACAGGTCCACATCTTTATTGTGTTGGGGGCCCCAGAGCTGGACACAGTATTCCAGGTGGAGTCTCACAAGAGAAGAGCAGAGGGGAGAATCCCCTTTCCCAGCCTGCTGGCCAGGCTGCTTTAGATGCAGCCCAGGACACGGTTTCTGGGCTACAAGTGCACATTACCAGCTCACGTCAAGCTTCTCATCCACCAACACCCCCAAGTCCTTCTTGGCAGGGCTGCTCTCAATCCATTCTCTGCCCAGTCTGTACTTGTGCTTGGGATTGCCCTGACCCAGGTGCAGGATATTGCACTTGGCCTTATTGTATCTCATGAGGTTCCCATGGGCCCACTTCCTGAGTCTGTTGAGATCCCTCTGAATGGTATTCCTTCCCTCCAGCGTGTTGACTGTACCACACAGGTTGGTGTCATCGGCAAACATCCTATGTGGCTGAGCCAGCTGGTGGGCCTTTAATGCCTGGCCACACAGCACTGCCTATGTTGCTGACCCCACTCCTGAAGCATCAAGGATATTGCTAAGTGGATCCACTAATGGGCATCGTTACCAGGCACTGCTAATGGGCAGAGCTAACAGGCATTGTTTGCTAATGGACACTGCCACCAGGTATCACTAAAAGACCCTGTGAAATTTGCAATGGTAATGGGAATCATCAATTGGCATCCCTGCTAGGTACTGTTAATAGGCATAAGGGATTTTGCTAACGGTGGTCGCCAAGGGGTATGCTAATGGACATCCCCACCAAGCATTACTAGTGGACATCCCTGCTGGGCATCACAGTTGGCATTACCATCAGCCCCATCTTGGGGTGTGTCTTGGTTTGAGACAAGTTCAGGAGAAAACGTCCTGAAATGAACTCCTCCTCTAAAGAAGGCAGGTTTTGGCACTCCCTCCCCCACCACTATGAAAGGAATTTATTGGTGGAAAGTGAAAAAAACTGTTTATTTAACAAGCAGAGTGCATGCAGGCAGAGGAGAAAAAGAATAATTGTTACTATTTGAACCTTCTTTGCGGTGGAGAAAGCCGGTGGATTTAGAGTTCTGCTTGGCTTCTCCCAAGGTCCGGAGCCAGGGTGTGGTGTCTCTGCAGCCTCCTGTGCCGGGGCTGCGGCATGGGGCTCCCAGCAATGGTCTGGTTTTTCCAACGGGAGCTAAGCTGAACAGTCCCAGAAGAAGCCACAGAAGTCAAAGGAGAAATGCTGTTGCAGGCCAGGAAACTTCTTGCCTCAGCTAACATAAAGAAGCTAGCTAAAAGCAAAGAATACACTCTCTCCCCACAGCACAGCATAGCTGAGAGAAAACAGCGGAGTATATAAAAACCATGCTGAAATAATTCCACCTGATACAGAGTGTCATGATGCGCTAACACAAGCGGGAGTCGTGATGGTTCGTTGACCGAATCTCAAAGTGCATAAGAAAGACAAACGGGGAATTTTAGTTTCAATCAAAACCAAAAGCACTTTTCTTGAGTGCCAACAACATGATTATGCAACAGAGGAGAGAGAGAGATATAAAGACACAAAGTATAGAGAGAAAAAGAGGGGGTTAAGGGGTTATAGCTACCAACGGCGCGATGAAATCCTCGTGGCCCGTCTTCCGCGGGGACATCTCGTAGGGGTCTTTTCAGAAAGTCCCTTTATAGTCTTTTTGAAAGCGGGGGGCAGCTGGCCAAGAGGTGGGGGAATAAGGCCCATTGTTTTGAGGTAATGGTACAAAGCAGGAGTACAGGACGGTTCCTTCTGCGCAGTCCTCTCCACCTTGGCAGCAAGAACAATGCAGTCTACCGTAGCCTGCACTAGTTTCCTCAGGAATGTGTACCAGTTACACCCCTGCACTTAGCAGACATCCAACCTAGGTCTGGCTTGGACTTCTTTGTGCAAAAAGTCCTCTTTCCCTTTGGGTTTTTTTTTGGGTTTACAGTCTCTGTCCTTGTCGATGATCGTGAGGCAGATGAGGGATCTCCATTGTGGTAGATAGGGACAGGCGGACGGAAGATCTCGCGATGTGACGGAAAGCAAGGGCAGCATGGAATCCCCCCTCCCTTCATTCCTGCATGATAAGAGATCACCCGAAGTATGCAACACCTCCTAACCCCAGTAGTTTTCCACTCCTTACTAACCCTAGCTATCCCACCGTCCCCTTTCTGACATAGTGAAGCCCCCTAGACTATTTAACCTCATGAGATAAGATAATAAACGCCATTTGACCATCCACCACATTGGTGTCTGTGAGTCGTGGACCGAGTGGCTCGGGTGAGGCCGGGCTGCCGTGCTGTCGTTCTTGAACCAGGTCGCCTGCCTTCATAGCAGAAGGCAACACTCCATGCCATTTCTTACACCACCCCGTGGCTCACAATCGTCGTCAAGAGCACTCAGCACGATTCCGTAGTGGTGTTGTGAAGTCTTCATGACTCGTAAATGTTGGTAGCATCACCCGAAAAACAGAGAGAGGAAAGAGAAAAGAAGAAAAAGAAAAGGAAAAAGGAAAAGAACAAAAAGGAATAAGTAATTTAAATCAAAATACACATTAAATTTCTTATCACATCTTATCTTTTTTCAACACTCGTGTAGTTCGTCTTGTGTCAATAATTTTAGGAGTGTCCTCAGTAAATGGGACATTGTAGTGGTTTTAGTTCATTGGCTGCAATAAGAACCTCACATCTCCCTTTGGACTACATCTTCATATATTACAGAGAATTTATTAGCTTAGTCTCCAACCATGGTTCTTCAAAAGAGTTTTCAGCTTCACTCTTGAAGCACTTCCCATACACTTCTTTCTAAGTATTAGTTTTGCTTTCCTCACTGACTGTAAAGTCTCTGCGCTGCACTATGTCGATGTCTTCACTCGTTCCTCTCTCTGTGAGGAAGGATGGGTGTCTGTGAGTTTAGTCCAGGCATGGAGAGAGTTAATCTCTGTCTCTCTCTCTCCGGCAGTGTGAGGATCACGTGCTCTTTGCTGGGCTGTTTGAACAGGTCTGAGCTGGATGCTAGACGCTCTCAAGAGTCTCTCTGCCTGGCTCTGCCAAGCTGGCTCGGTCTGGTAGGGCCATCTGGGCCCGGGGTGACAGGGCAGGGCCTGGCCTGAGCTGGATGGAGTCCGGCCTGGTCTTTGCTTGGCTCAGCTCTCCCTCTCGTGTAGCTGACACACTGGCTGAGCTGGATCTGCTGAAAATTCCAATCGTTTCCTCCCCCATTCCCAGCTGCAGCGGTACGGCTGTCATAAAACCTCCCTTCCCCCCCCCCCCCCATCCCTCTTTTGGAAGGAGGTGGGGGGGGGCCTTACTAGCAAGAGAAGCTGGAGATGCTACTCTCTACACAGCAGTAGCAGGTCTAAAGAGGAAGAGCTTCAGAGAGTTTCTGCTTATATATGTTTTTTTCCTCGAAGGCGGATCAACTTTTTAATTGGTTTACTTACTTATCAATTCTTAAAACTACCTGATTATTGGCTCTCTCTCGCAGGAAGGAAGTTGTATTCCTTCCTGCAGCACAGATTACTTCTTAGATTTTGACCCTTCTGGCCTAACCCAGGACATTCATCAACCAAATTATGTACATTCATTATGGATGTTGATTGCATTAATCATTTCATCATTCTCCAATTCATGATATACAAAATTGCTGATAAAACAAAACCAATCAGAACCAAAATCAAGAGAACAATAATGGGATGACACAATTTATTCAGGATACCTGTAGCAGTAGGTGACCACCCAAAAAGGGTATCCCACCAACTGTGGTCAGCATCTTTCCTTATCCTTTCCAGAACATGATGTATTTCCTTTACATTGTGATGAACAGTTACCAAGGTTTTCTGACCATTTTTCTTGATCTTTTCCAAAATCTCGATTAAATCCTGGTGAAGCAACAATTGCTTTACCAAAGTAAGGTTCATCCCAATGGGGTTAGGCACAACTTGGTGTATCAGTGAGTAATTGGATTGCAAAAGGTGATAAGAAGTACCTGGGGCTAAATAAGAAATCACATCTTATGATTTTAATAAAGTTACAAACACAAAAGTTTGAATGATTTTTAGTATCCACTACTAAATTTTCTACAACTACTCGATCACAAGCAGTTCTCAAGCATGCACATCCGTTGCCTATATACACAAGCACTGTTTCAGGACTCTCATTAGGATGGATTTCAAAATGACAGATATTCTGTTCTGTGCCTAAACAAATGTCTTGAGCTCTAATTGCATTACTTTCACAGATGAACCCTAGTTGTTCCCGGACAATTCAAGTTTCTAAATCAACAGTTTGCCATTTCTTATCAATTTGACTGGCCCATTGCTTATGCTCAAAAGGATAGAGAATAGTTCCATCCCGATTCAGTCCTAATGCAATGATAGGGAATATTGAATACACTGAAGCATTACGTATGGTTAGTACAAAGGCTGTGGCTGTGTTTGTGATAGGGTTATAGGTACAATTCACTAAGGTCCACCACGATTGGAATTCTCTTTCAAAATTAGTGGCACTATCCCAAATTATTTTCCGAATATCAGTAGGAAAAGTGCCTTCTTCGCCCTCTCTTATAATTGAGGCAGCAACCGACTGCATCCACAATTGAGCCTGGATGCAGCTAAGAGCCAAAGAGATGTTGTTTTGTGTAGCACTGAGTGCGTCAATTATCAATTTGTGGTCATTCACATTTACCTTTTCCCAATTTGGTAATATGTTTGATAACAACCACTGGTGGGTTCCCAAGGCTGATAAGGACAACTGTAATGGTTGTTGTAATTTGGTTAAATCTCCACTTGTGGCAGCGAATTTATTCATCAGTACTTCTGAATCAATGCTATTCAAGATTCCCAATCCTGTTCCCACAGCACCAGTTCTGTCTCTTTGCATTCATTTCTTGAAAGGGTTCCGCTTTTGTAACCAGGTTGTCCACCCTTCGAAGAAAATTTTCAGGAAAGGTGAACAAGCGGACTGAATTTCTGACACATTGTTTTGCATCAGCAATTTGACTTGTTTAAGACACCATACCGGATTAAACAATATTTGTTGTTGACCTGTTTTCCTGTTTATATATGGTCCAATTTCAAAAATTCTCGGGCTTAGCATAACCGGTGGTTGGTTGGTAGGTATTACAACATCAACTTCGAGTTTCCCCCAGTATTTTGTATTGTTTTTACCACACATAACTTTATGGGAAAATTGTACAGCAGTTAAGTTTAGCCAACAATCCTGATTTTGAACTTCACAAAATGAAACACGACCATGAGGTCCAATGCTATAACTGTGTACAAATTTGGTAAAAGGTTCAGCAATTAATTTGCATCATTTAATAACATCATCACCTCGTGCTACCATAAAGGGAGGGAAAACATACTTGTGCATCACAAGGGGGGTGCTTATACCATGGTATGTGACTACTGCACTCAGTATGGGCTTTGCTACGGTGTTTATTTTGAATTTATGAATTAAACCTTTCAAACCTAACTGATCTGCTGGGTTATTTTGCCAATTACATGTTACATAGGTTGATTTTGTTTAAGTAAAATTATACGAGCGGTCAGTTTGTTTGTCTTTACAAAGCTTCGTGATTTCAGCATTGTTGGTACTCGGGTCTAAAGTGTAGTTACCGACATTCTTCTGACGACAACACAGTATGTAGGGGGCTTGTTTGTCACATATCCACTCTGTTGTAGGGCAGAGTTTTGCCGTAATGTTGGGGTGCTAATTTCTTTTCACATCTGGTTCTAGGAAATTTCCAGCGATTGCAATGGTGGAAGCTTTCTTGTAAAGGGATACTTCCACTTTTCTGCATCCTACCTTTATTTGTTCACGAATTGTTCCATTCAGGACTCTAGCCCAATCCTTCCGGTCCCATCCCCATTCACTTGGATGGTATACCTTACAGTCATGCAGTACTACAGTCGTGAGATTCGGGTGACGATCTCTGGGATAGGATCCTAGAGCACCAGTGTGCCTGATGATAGCTTTAGACCACGGCCACTGAGCTGGGTTTTGGCCATGGTGTTGTGGCAGGATGCAGAAAAGTAGCACTAGCCTTATCATGGTTTATCTGGTCTTCATGTCCCTCAGAGCTCCCCTGTGAAATGTAAACACAACAGAGTCGGCCACCAAGAAGCAGAAAAGGTTAAAATGATGGAGTTATCCAGCGTGTATTTATCCGATGCTCCTTCCCTAGGGCATCAGAGGCTATCCATGCATATTTATTCAGAGGGGTTTTTAGCACTAGTGATACTTCCCCTACAGTAGGGAGGTCCACTAAAACAGGTTGTCCAGGATAGTGCGCTGGATTTGTTGAATCATTTGGTCCCTGTAGCGAAGGAATTATGCTTGGAGCTGCTGGGCAAAAGGCAGTGATTTTGGGACACCCGTTTACCCCCCATCTATCATTCACACCTTTCACAGCTTCCCATAGCTGAACATCCCAATTTCCCTCCTGTGGTCTCAAAAATCATTTCAGAAGACCATTGGTCCTTTCTACAATCCCGTTAGCTTGAGGGTAGTAAAGGGTGTGAAAAGTCCATTTAATCCCTTACCCTTTTGCCCAATCCTGTACAACTCCGGTGGTGAAATAAGTCCCATTATCAGATTGAATTTCCTGTGGTTTTGGGAAAGATCCAAACCATCCCTGCAATGCTTTAACAGTGTTTTCTCCTGTAACTCTTTTAAAAGCATCGGCTTGGAGCAGCCCAGATATAATCTCTACTCCTAAAAACACAAAGAGTTTACCACCTGACTTCTTATAGGGGCTGATGTAATCTACCTGCCACGAATCCCATAAGCCTTTACCCTTTCTTAAATGCAGAGGGTCATCTTCCAAAGGGTGTCTTTCTAGCCACTTGTGACACTGTTTGAAAGTTGATATGCATGTTTTACACATTTCTCTGGTAACAGGCCAACCGTGAGCAAGAGCTTCTTTGTACAAATCTTTTGCACCTGTGTGTTGTCTTTTTAAATGCAACCATTCTAATAAGTGCTCCCAGTCCTCTGTAATTTGATCCTTTTTCACAGTACTTAGTCTTGCTGACTCATTGGCTTTATTGTTCCACTCTCCTGCTGGATTTCTGTCTATCTGAAGAGAAGCTACCCACCCCACAGAAAAATTCCCCTGACGTGCAAAGTTTAGAATTTCTTGCCACTTTTCCTTTCACCACACTGGAATTCTGTTAACCTCCCAAACATTTTGCTGCCAAAAAGAAAGCCACTCAGTACATCCCTTAAACACAGCATAGGAATCACTGTAGATACAGACAAGAGAAGTATTCTGTGCCTCACGTTGGAAAACACTCCAAACAGCTATCAACTCGCCAACTGGGGCTCTGGCTTCTCCCTCTGTAATAATTTGTTCACCGGAGCAAGTGTGGAGGGCTACAGCCTTGTATTTCCACACCTTTCCTTCTTGCTTGGCAGAAGCATCTGTAAACCAAGAGTTTGCCGACTGTTCGGGGCAAAAAGGAGGGGCTACTTTAATAACTGAGGCAGGTTTGTCTTGGCTGCTACTTAAGCTTTTTGTATTGTCAGATTTTTTACAGCTCCTTCAGTTATTGCGAAAGTGTTACAATCATGTTCAATCAGAGCATACCACCTTCTAACTGAGGCCCTCTGGGCCACCCCGTCAGGTGGAGGAGTCCTGGTAGAAACTGCCTTAATAACTTTGAAAGGGCCTCTCAAAACAATTGGTTGTTGTTGTGTAATCTTCTCCACTTCTATGAGAGCTAAGCTAACCAGAAACAGCCCCTTTTCCCAGATAGTGTGTCTTTTTTCAGCATCTCTGAAGCCATGGGAATAAATACCAACAGGCCTTGTTGGGCCCTCAGGGCCCCACTGCCAGATGTGTACTGACAACCCTGAGGAGGCAAATCCCCATTCCACTTGAAAAGGATCTGTAGGGTGAATAGGGCCCAGGGCTTGGTGAGCTGTTGCTTCAAAAATCAACAAATGCAATGCTTCTTCCTGCAAAGTGTTCCATTCCCATTTTACTCCTTTTCTCAGCACTTTATAAAGAGGTCTGGCAATTATGGAAAAATCTGGGATGTGTTTCCTCCAGAACACTTGCAATCCTAAAGCATGTGGGAGATCTTTCCTGGATTCAGGCATTTTAATGTGATCTAAAGAGTTTAGGGCATTAAGTGGGATGCATGTCATACCTCCCTTCCACCGAATTCCCAAAAATTTCACTTTGTGTGAGGGTTTTTGGACTTTTCCTGAGGGAATTTGCAAATTAAGGCTTTCTAAGTGGGAGATTATTTTCTGTTGGGTATTTCCCACTTCTTCTATTTCATCTCCTCCCACAAGGATATCATCAATGCATTGATAAACAGCTACATTGTCAGCTTTGGGTATTTTCTCTAACTCTTTGGCTAGAGCATGATGAGCCAGGGTGGGAGAATGTCTGTAGCCTTGAGGAAGCCTAGTGAAAGTGTACTGCTGTCCCTACCATGTAAAAGCAAAGCGGTCTGCATCCTCTGGCTGTAAAGGTATCATGAAAAACATGTCTTTGACATCTATGGTTGCCATGATTGAGCCAACTTTTTCTTGAATCAGGGTTATAAATTCAGCTAGATTTGGGAACGCAGGTGTAAGAGAGTCTGTGTTAGCATTTAGCCTGCGGAAATCTATTGTTAGTCTCCATTTTCCATTAGGCTTTTGCACTGGCCACACAGGAGAATTGAAAGGAGAATGTGTGTTAATTTTTACTCCTTGTTCTTGCAGCTCCTGTATAACCAGTTTGATACCCTCTTTGGCACCCAGGGGAAGGGGGCATTGTTTAACATTAGTTACTTTCCTAAATGGTAAGGAAGGTGCGGCCTGGAGCAATCTGATGTTAAAGCGTGGTGTGCCAAAAGACCACAGAAAGCCCTCTGAGTCTTCCCACTGCCTCCCAACAAGGACATTCATCCCTAATAGATTGGTTGGAATATCTCCAATCACCACATGAATAGAAAGTTGGTTTTCTTCTCCCGGTAACATGAGTCTGACTAAAGCCACGTTCATAGATTCTATTGTTCCCAAGGCATTTAAAACACAGTATCGGTTCATTGTTGGAACAATTCCACACCTCCGGGCATCTTTCTTTGTTAGTGCAGAAATTTGTGCTCCAGTGTCAATCAAAAAAGTTACAGGTGCTCTTTTGGAGCTTGTAATAGCTGTGATCATATGTCCTGTTTGATGATTTCTAGTGAGCATTCTCAGATATACCCATGCTCAGTTTCTTCACTCACGAGTAAGAAACAGAGAACTCAGTTTCCCTGGTTCTGAGGAAAAAGCTATTTTAGCTCGTTGCCTGGACTCTGAGGGAGAGGGTGCTTTGGCTCACGGCCCAGACTTTGAGGAAGGGGTTGTGAACTGGGTAGAATGGGTTTAAGGCAGTGCCAGTTAGACATTGTTTTACTTTACTTATTAAGGGGTAAGCCATCCATGACTTCTCTAGGGATTCCCTTTTTAATACCTAATAACCACCAATGCTGACCATTTGTCCTGGGTTAGGCCAGAGGGGTCAAAATCTAGGAAGTGATCTGGGCTGCAGGAATGCAGGAAGAAATACAACTTCCTTCCTGCGAGAGAGAGAGCCAATAATCAGGTAGTTTTAAGAATTGATAGGTAGGTAAACCAATTAAAAAGTTGGTCCGCCTTCAAGGAAAAAACCATATATAAGCAGAGACTTTCTGACGCTCTTCCTCTTTGGACCTGCTGCTGCTGTGTAGAGAGGAGCAGCTCCTGCTTCTCTCACTGGTAAGGCCCCCCGCTACCTCCTTCCGAAGGAGGGATGGGGGGGGGGGAAGGGAGGTTTTACGGCAGCCGTGCCGCTGCAGCCGGGCAGGCATGGGGGAGGAACGGCTGGAATCTTCAGCAGATACAGCTCAGCCGGTGTGCCAGCTACACAAGAGGGAGAGCCAGGCCCCTGCTCCGGGCCAGGCAAGGACCAGGCCGGACTCCATCCAGCTCGGGCCAGGCCCTGCCCTGTCACCCCGGGCCCAGATGGCCCTACCAGGCTGAGCCAGCTTGGCCGAGCCAAGCAGAGACTCTTGAGAGCGTCTGGCATCCAGCTCGGACCTGTTCAAGCAGCCCGGCAAAGAGCACGTGATTGTCACACTGCCAGAGAGAGAGAGACAGAGATTAACTCTCTCCATGCCTGGACTAAACTCACAGACATCCATCCTTCCTCGCAGAGAGAGGAACGAGTGAGGACATCGACATAGTGCAGCGCAGAGACTTTACAGTCAGTGAGGAAAGCAGAACTGATACCTAGAGGGAGGTGCATGAGAAGTTGCTTAAAAAATGAAGCTGAAAACTCTTTTGGAGAACCATGGTTGGGGACTGAGCTAATAAATTCTCTGTAATATATGAAGATATAGTCCAAAGGGGGATGTGAGGTTCTTATTGCAGCCAATGAACTGAAATACCTAAGTACAGACAAGTAAGTGTTGAAAAAAGTACAGCCTGATGAGAAACTAGAACTAAGAGAGAAGAGAGGCTGTGACTCAGAGCCCTGGTCCTGGGGAGAATGCTAGAGAACCTGAGTTGTCAGGAGAACCTGTGTTGCTAAGCACAGAAGAAGGGATTTTCTTTGTTGCTGCAATTGAACTAAGCATCCTTAAAACAGGTACCCTGTGGACTGTTCATAACCCACCATAGTGGCTGTGGTAAGGCTACTGGTGTGGGAGAGATCCACCATTAAGCTGGACTTTACTCCGGGCGGCGGTTAATGGTGAGGCAGAAGACCCATAAAAACTGTATTTTTCTTACAGAAGATCCATGGTGTAAGCAAAAGAAACTTCTCTTCCTAAATGAACTGGAACAAGAGCTGTTTCTGAGGTGGTAAACTGACTGGAAGTCAAAGTGTTGTCTTTTGTATGTTGTCAGGGAGAATGAAATGGAGAGGTGGGGAAGGCGGGGTGGTCTGGGGAGTTTGTTCTGGTTTTTTTTTCTTGAGTTTTTGTTTTCCTTTTTTCCCTTTGTCTTAGATATATTAATAAAACTTCTTTGTACTTTATAAAGTTTGAGCCTGCTTTGCCTACTTCTAATCCTTATCTCACAACAAGCAATCAAGTAAATTTAGGTAAGTGTGCTGGCATTTAGCCACAAACCTGAATAGGCGAACTAAAACCACGACACCATTATAGTTCTGTTTTCTATTGTCTGGGTCTTCGCTATGAGGAACCCCAATGTACCTGACAGTGTTTCTTTTCTCTGATTTCTCTTCTGGGGTTTTTACAGGTCCATATTTTCTACTGTAATTAATCAGATCTTCTGCAACCTCACTCCATGTCCAAACTTTGCGATCACGGGCAGGTGAATACGACTGTGAACCCAACGGCTGAGAGGGTGGAGTATATGGGGTAAACCCGGGATCAGTAGATCCAGTTTGGTCGCTTGGGCTTCCAAGAAATCTATCCAGCCTCTCTACGGGACCTACAACCGCTATGGTTTTCTGAAGGACAACTGCTGTAGGTTTGAGTGATTCTGGAAAGCCTCGAATTAAAGGGGTCATCAGTTCAGGCTTCACAGGAAATTGCATAGGGGATTCATATCCAGGAATTAATTTCCTTTCATGAATCATTTGCAGACAAGCGGCTTTGTGGACGCTTTCTAATAGTTGGTTGGGGGTACTAACTATAGCTAAAGGGTCTCCCCTTTCTAGAGGATTGAGATCCCCAGCTCAGAAAGCTGCATGCTGAGTTAGGGACCAGATGTTACGTTTGTCTCCTGTTGTTAAGGAAACTCCATGTCCCCAATATCCACTGGCCTCCTGTTCAGATAAATGAATTTGGTCTCCGCCAGTGAGTGACACTCAGAAGACATATTCTATTTCAGATTTGTGGGAAAGCCGCCCATACTCTTTTTTTTTAACTTAGCCAATTCAGTAGCAGTAAATGGAATTTGTTTAGTGGTGATATGTGAGTCATAATCTTCATCATTGATATAATTGTATTCTGTCTTAATCAAAGGTCTCATACGAGGACAGCAGTTTTCCCCACAATATTTACTAGCGCTAATTCTTTCTGGGGGTAGATTGCTTTCTTTTCCTCTTTCTCCTCCGGTAAGTCAACATTCCTTGAATTCTTAAGATATTCCTCTCTCAAAGCAGCTCGCAGCAAGTGATTCTCATTCCTTTCCTCATCTAATTGTTTCTGTAAAATTTCCACTAGGTTTTGGAGAGAGTCTATTATTGCTTTCTCTTCACTACGCCGCTTAAAGCGGTGATCTATACATGCTGTAAGACATGCTCCTAAGACAGAGCAGATTATGGCTTTATCTCAGCCAAATTTAAATTTTGTCTCATGGTGTAAAGAACATATTCTATCAGTCACATTCTCCAAATTAAACCAGTTATGATGTGCCCACTCTTTCCCTCCCGGAGAGGGTCTGGCATTGTGTTTTGCTAGCAAAGCATAAAATGCAGTTTTATCTTTTGCACTAGAGTTTGAAGTCATGTTGTGAAGGGACCAAAAACCACTATAGGGAGGTCAAACTTAATTACACTCTATAACACACAGAACTGGGCTATGTCTCCCTTTGCTTCCCTAAAGTGGGTGAAGAGACCAAAATCTGCCTGGGAGGTATGCCTTAAGGTACTAATAGTTGTCTCTTCACTACATCAAGCAGACCAAACTTCATACGCACCCTTCTATAAAAAAAAAAAAAAGAAACGCTTCCCCTTTTGCACTAAGAGATCCTTTAGTCAAATTCTGAAGAAAGAGCCCTCAACTGAGTATAGGGGTTCTTTTCACCTTGGCATGTGCAGTTTGCAGGAAATTCGAGATGCCCCCCTTGCTTTCTAGACACCGCTCACCCTTTCGGGGTGTTGGGCTAGGTGCAGCTGGAGCAAAACGGCCTTCCACTATTACAGACTACACAGAAACCTTGCAACTCCCTCTCTC
Organism: Eopsaltria australis; assembly: GCA_034509425.1. Lineage (NCBI taxonomy): Eukaryota > Metazoa > Chordata > Aves > Passeriformes > Petroicidae > Eopsaltria > Eopsaltria australis. The sequence goes on along the minus strand of JAVTVJ010001010.1, from coordinate 49,485 downwards.
TGCCAGAATCCAAGAAGTCCGTGTCTCCAATTTAATGTCACGATCCGCTAACACAAGCGGGAGTCGTGATGGTTGGTTAACCGAATCTCAGAGTGCAAAAGAAACAGGGACAAGGATTTTTAGTTTCAATCAGAACCAAAAGCACATTTATTGAGTGCCAACAACATGATTATGCGATAGAGGAGAGAGAGAGATATAAAGAAACAAAGTATAGCGAGAAAAAGAGGGGGTTAAAGGGTTATAGCTACCAATGGCGCGACGAAATCCTCGTGGTCCGGTACCAATAAATCTGTCGTCTTCCGTGGGGAGATCTCGTAGGGGTCTTTTCAGAAAGTCCCTTTATAGTCTTTTCGAAAGCGGGGGGCAGCGGGCCAAGAGGTGGGGGAATAAGGCCCACTGTTTTGGGGTAATGGTACAGAGCAGGTGTACAGGATGGTTCCTTCAGCGCAGTCCTCTCCACCTTGGCAGCCAGAACAATGCAGTCTACCGTAGCCTGCACTACCAGTTCGCGCACCTGCCCTTGGCAGACATCCCACCTTGTTGTGGCCCAGACTCCTTGGGCAAAAAGTCCTCTTTCCCCTTTGGGGTTTTTTGGGTTTATAGTCTCTGTCCTCGTCGATGATCGTGAGGCAGATGAGGGATTCTCGTGCCGCCTTTTACACAGAGGTTTTGGAATTTTAGGGGTTAGGCAATGATCACAGGTATTGCCAAATTCTGCAGCTGGTTCCTGGACAATATATACGATTTGCTCGTGCTTGCCAAGCAGAGGAGAAAGATGTAAGGGAGGATGCAGGCCACTGATGAGAGGAAGAAGACCGTTACCAAAGATCCTGCTTTTGGATCCTGAAACTCCTTTCCGCCAGTTCTAAGGTTAGGAGTTGGGCCAGGATCTCAGAGAGTATGTGGAAGGAGGCAAGGTGAAAAGTTCAACCTCGAGGAAGATGCGTTGCTTCATCCCAGAGTCCCCAGTCCATGACCACTAGAAGGCACTGAGCCAGCGCGAGCATATGAAAATGACTTTTGAACTCATTATAATATGAATTGGAGATTGGTAGTGAATATGTATGAATGTATTGTGTCATTTAATGCATATGTAACCTGTAACCTAATATATACCAAGCTGAGAGCCACAGATGGTGTGCAAGTTTTTGAAGGAGCAATCTCCCTTGCACCAGGTGCTGTATTAAAACATACCTACCCTATAACTACTGAGCTGTGAGGTCTTTTCTGTGCCTCATTCTGGCGAGCCAGCCAGGAAGAAACTCTGCCCAGCTGAAGGATCAGCCGAGAAGTGGATATCCTTGGTGAACCCCAGGACATTCCCTGGAGGAAGTCCGCTTCTCGGTCCGCTCACCGCAGGGGTAGACAAGAGCCTGCTGGAACTGCGGATAAAACGGTATGTTTGGGTTTTAAAAAAGAGGGCCTGTAAGTCGTACGCATTGCAAAGGGCTGGTGACAAGTCGCGCAGTGATGTCTGGCGCACAGCCAAGTCTCTGTGTTGCGAGTTAGGGCTTGCATGCAACCAGCTTCCATTTGAATTATGGAAGCCAGCTGAGAAGTGGCTACGGGAGCCACTGAGGGTTTGCCGACCGATAGAGTGGCCGCTAGAGATCCTGAGAGCGGATCAGGTGAATCCTAAAAAAAAAAAAAATTTCTGCTGCATTCCAATTTTTGTAAGCCAGGACAGACCTGCTAATGATCGTGTAGGAAGCAGGAGGAGGGTAAGCGGACCCCTTTAGGATTTTGTGTGTGGGGCCCTGATGTGAGTATTGTGAGTGTTTAGGCAGTTATTTTGACTCCTTTACCCTGAGTGTAAAGGAAAGGGTACTTGTAGAGTTTGGACTTTGTGTGAGTGTGCCGCACGTAAAGGAAAGTGGTATTGTGTTTTTAACAGAAAAGGGAAGTGGTGCCCAGAATGCAAACATTTTGAGATCGGAGCTCGGTGTTGTATAGCTAGACTGAAAAGCGGAGGCATTAATGAAGGAGACTGGCTGACTCTTAGAGCAGACTCATCAGAGGTATCTGTGGTAGCCTTAGTGTGGAAAGAGTCACTTGAAAAGTTAGGAGCCCAGCTGAAATGATGGCTAAGCCAGGGAAGAGAACTACTGGTGCTTTTATGGTTAAATAGTAAAAGTATAGCCTCTGATTTTTGTTGTTTTATCATTTATGTGTATAGTAGAAGGGATCTCTTGCTTTGTGTGACTGTAATAAGATTTTAAAACCACACTATATTTATTGTTGCTATTGATTTATTGCTGCTATTGTGTTTGTGCGCGAGCAAGTGTGAAGTTTTAAAGTTTGGTTTCGTTTGTGTGAAACGAAGCGGATAATGGAATGTATGGTTTGCTGTGTTTTGTGTACTGTTTGAGAGTGTTTAGTGTTGGTTTAGTCATGGTAATATTGTGCAGTTTAAAGCTGCAAAGTTTTGTGTAAGGGGGCGTGAAATAAAGAAATTAAAGTGAATATAGTAGTTAAAATTTGTTTTGTGTATTTTTTAATTGTGACTAGGCGCAAGGTTACTGGAAGCCCCCTTTTTCAGTGGTTTGGTTTCGACTCCTGGGAACCGGTAACACAGGTTAGACCCTGGATAGAAAAGGGATGTGAGCGCATTTATTTAGAGAGATTATTTGAAATCCCTGCAGGAGCTCTAGTAGCCCTAGATTGGGAGCAGCTGGCACCAAAAAACTTAGCCTTTTCTGAGGAGAGGAATCATAGTATTTTGTTTTTGTAGACTTCAAAGGGAGCGCTGCGCTCCATGGGTTTGGCACAGTGTAGGATCTGCTGAAATCAGTGGTATTGTGCCTTTAATAATATTATCCCCACATGCATACGATGTGATTCCCGCTGAACCCAGGGGGACCTGGAACCGCCTAACATCCTAGCCCTTGAATGCAGGAAATCTCACTTAGTTCCCCAGAGCTGGGGCGTGTTAGAAAAGGACTGGGACGAAAAGGACTGGGAAAGAACTAAGAAATATTGTGAGAGAAGATTTCATGGAAATTAGATAAAAAAAGAAAATAAACAAGAGGGGAACCAGGCTTGGCTGCATTTTCGCACTTGTGAAAAAAAAGACTGAAGAAGACCTGGGGCAGGGGAGACCCCACCCTAGAAGTTCCACTGGTTATAATGGAGCTAGGGAAAAAAGAAAAAGTTGACTTTTTGGAGGATATGGAAGCAACACATTCAGTTTTAAATAAAGCTTTAAAGCCTGTGGGGGATTGCGGGGAAAATGGTGGGACATCACGCCAGATCAATGTGATCAAAGTGAAGCTGTTTATTGTCAGACAGTGAGGATACTTATATTCTAGAGTGTGCTAAAAATAAAGTTACATGATAAGTTTTTCTTCTGCAGTTCACACAGTGTTTTTCTCACACAAAGGTTTCACACGGGATTTTCTTTAATTAGAGCACTAAGTTAGTATCAGAAGGCTATAAGTTTCTTCTGCCAAGTTAATTATGAGACACCTGGAGATTATTTACAGTTCTTGCATCTCTCTTTCTCACAGCTGTCTTTCGAATAACCTTGAACAGAGGCCTATTTCTTATCTAAGGGGCCTGGATTGATCACTTATGTAGTTATTCCCAACAAATCCCCCTTCTTTTCTTTGAGCAATCCAGACCTGGTTTACACTTTTTTCCTACTGTTTTTATCAAACACTTAACTACACATATCAATAATACACTTATGATTATAATAACTACTAAAACTATTAGTCCCATCTTTACAACTTCCATTAACCATACCTTAATACCCAGGCCTGCTAACCAGTCTCCCAAAGGTGATTGCACTATGTTTATCTTTTTCATGTTTTCCCTCAGTTGTTGTAAATGAGCATGAATTGATTGTGAGTGGTCAGATAGATTCATACAGCACATTTCATTAAACGCTACACAATCATGGCCCTGAGTCAGTAACAAAAAGTCTATTGCAGTTCAGTTTTGTAGCACTGCGTGCCTAACGCCATTAACATCCTGTAACAGTTCTGTACTTATGTTCGATGTTAAGTTAAGCTGTTTAGCTGTCCAACAGGCTAAATGGCCTATTTCTCGCAGTGCATTTCCAGTGGCAGCTCCTGGTACAAACAGTGACATCAATACTTGTTGCGGTTTTGAGGTTTGGGAATCAAAATTAGGTATGAAGATTAATTTTGTAGTTTAGATTATTTGATTTTGTTGTGAGATAAGGATTAATAGTAGGCAAAAGCAGGTTTATACTTTAAGGAGTACAAAAAGGAATTTTATTAACAGATGTAAAACGGGAATAATAATTAGGCATCAACACAACTTTTCAGAACACTCTTTTCCCTTCCCCACCTTTTTGATTTTCTTTCTTGTTGACCATACAAAAGGTAATACTTCAACTTCTAGTTAATCTACCACCTCTGGAACTTCACAGTTTTCTTACTTTATGTAGAGAGAGAAGCTTTCTTTTGTTTTATCATGTTGACTCCCATAGGAAACACAGTTTCTATGGTTATTAGCTTTCTAGTAAGCGATTCTCTCTTTGAAGAGAGGTATTTGCTTTTCTAGACCCCTTCCCATTTCAGTAGCTTTCCCAGGGCCACACCAATGGACATATGATGGTCATTGAGGTGTTCTTTTGAGAACAAATGTTTCTATTACAGTGACAACAACATCCTCTTACTTTATCATCAGCAACACAAGTCTTCTTCTACTGTTTTCCTGGGGCGAGGAAAGAAAAATCTTAATACACAAAAGTCTCAGTCTACTGCTTATAGCTTAGAACATTATACTCCCTTTTTCTCACTTCTTTTAGACCATTATTCATATATTACAGGGTGTATTACAGCTAACTTTATCAACATGTTTTTACAAAAGAACTTTCAGCATTAAAGCACTCCTCATCTCTTCCTTCTTTGAAAATAAGCTTAGTTATATTCATTAACTCAAAGTCTCTATGTTGTACCTTTCATAGGTGCCTTCATTTCTGTGCTCCTTCTGTGTAGGAAGAAAAAATGAATACCCCCAAAGTCCCATTCTGATGTTAGAAAGAAACAGTTAATTTGTCTTTTTGGCTGGGCAATAGTCACGTGGCTTTTTCCCGCATGGTTTGAATGTTATAAGTCCGTGCCTGAACCGGAGAAAAAGAGTCTGTTTGTGCTGCCTCTCCATCCAAGCTGCGTTTTAGTTGTGGGAGCCTGGCGAGACTGCACCTGTGCTGCAGAGAGCTGGTCTAAGTCTCTTTTCTGTGCCGATCCACGTGGGGCCGCCCGGCGGGATTCATGTCTGAGCTCTGCGAGAAGAGCTTAGTCTGAGTCCTCTCTCTCTCTCGTGCCGAGATCACTGCGGGGCTAACCGGGCGGGGAGGGGAGCTCCCGAAACCCACGGGGCCCGACCTCAAACTCTCTTCCCGCCAGGCTGCGCCACGGAGAAGCGATCGGCCTGGCCCAAACTAGGCGAGCGGAGCTGGCGAAGTTCTTTAGCCAGGGACAGCAGAATGAAACAGCTTGAGTTCTCTCTCTCTCCTCCCCCTCCCCGCGCCATGCTGGTTGGCAGCCCCAGGCCATGTGGCCTGGGGAGACCTTACCCAGCTCTGGCACGGAGAGGGAGAGCGACTTCTTTCTTCAGCAAACCGGAAGCCTCAAAGAGGGTCTCTTCAGGTGCTTTCTTGGTTTTATGAGGTTTTTTTTTTGGTAGGTGGAGTTTCTGCTGGCTACCTCATTTCCGACTCCACCCCCTCCCTCTACACTTAGAATTCTTAACAGCGATTACCCCATGACAATACTCAGGACACTTTTCCTTGTAATTCCACCTTATCCTTACAATTAGGGCCCAGTTGTTCTACTGATCGTTTTGTTCTGGTTCTACTTACATTTTGTAATACATCGGCTATTGAGGGGGCAAAAAGAGTGAGTTTGCTAATATAACAAGGTCCTCCATAAACCCTCACAGGAATTCCTTGCCATGCCCAGTCTCCACAAATTAAAAAGTACCCTGGGGGAAATTCTTTGGCTGTATCATTGTGCTAAATAGCAAATTTGCTGCCGTTCGTTTCTGCCCCTAAACTGCCTTTACAATAATCATTCTTATTTTGATACTTAAACCACATAGAGGCGCTTGATACATTAGTCGACGATGTCCAATTATGTTGTTTATGAAATTCAATTCCCACAAAGGCTGGTCCTCTATTATAAAGATAGACACTACTACATACTACACTATTATTCTAAGACTACTTCTATGACTCCTACTATGGCAACTGCCCTATGGTTACTACTATGGCTACTGTCTTCTACTATGCAGTGAAAATTCCCTTTATACCATCTCAAACACAGGATGTGCTATCATATAAACAGAAAAGATAAACAATACCCTATAAGGTCACAAACCACAATACTCATAACACACATAGTGTAACCGTATAATTCCCCCCTTTGTTTTAGTTAATCTATGTTTGTCTATGGCATTACCAGCCATCTGTCATAGGCAGTGCAGTAAATAAGAAACACATACGGTTAGGCATAAAAATACTCTTAACACCCATGTGTTAAACTTTTTAAGTGATCTATGTTTTAATGTGATTTTTCATGATTCAATACTTCAGTAAAGCAGTTTCAATTACTTTGCTTCTGAAGGTTATCAATCAGAGTAATACCTTATTGAATTTTGGAATGCTATACTAGCATCCAGGGTCTGTAACAGCTGGCACCTTGTTTCTGTGAGGACATGGAAATCCCTCCCGGGTGAGGTCTCCAAGTCCACCCCAAAAGGGATGCAGCTAATGTAAATTCAAATTAGTAAGTCAAAGCCGACTTAAATATGATTTGGATGCAGAAACACCTGGGTCTGTTGGTAGATGTTCGACCAGGGAGAGCCTAGGCTTGGCCAGAGCCAGGGCTCCAACTGGAGGGATTTCCCTAATACAGATCTTATGAGTAAGCTGTTAGAAACAGCAACTAGGAAGGTTACTTAAACCTGAACTAATCATGGAGACAGATACATAAACATAATACAGGTTGTGCAGACTGTAAACAGACATTGTCAACTACCTTTAACTAAAAATACCATATTACCATGAACATGATAAGTAAAAGAATGCATATGTATGACTGTACGTACATAATTTTAACAGAACCTAATATTTGCTATAACATAGTTATGCCTAACTGTAGTTAACTTTCACAGAACCTAGTTGTAATACTTAACGTTAACAGAACTTTAACAACATAATTATAGCTATTAATACATCAGGGGTGATCCGGAGTTATGAATACATCAGGAGCGATAGTGTGGAAGAGTTCCAAAGACAGCGTTACGAGCTGCGAGTACACAGATCCATCCCTTCGTCGAGCAGGGATGCAGGTTTGTGCTATTGTCTCCGGGGTCACTGTACTTTGAGGTTCAGCTGTAGATATAGAACTCAACACTCATCAACATAAAGTAAAAACTGAAAAACAGGTTAAAATTCAGTTATCAATTGCTATCTAGTAATATAAATCCTATTATTAATTCAGAGAATACCAAGGTAACTCGTTGTTTTTATACGATTTAATTTACAATTGGGGTAAATCTAGTTTACCACTCGTTCAGACCTAGTTCACCACTCAGATTACATTTTGCCCAAACCCCCTTGCTCTGCTCCGTTCCACTCCCAACCCCTCCCCTTTCCTCCCCCTCCACTAGAGAAAGGGGGGCAGACAGCGAGGGAAGGGGGGAGGAGGGAAGCTCAGCAGTTCTTGAAGAAACTCGAGAGCGGGGGGGGGGCTCGGCCCAGCCCGGCCATGGGGGATGGCTCCCGCGCAGTCGAGGAGAACTTTCTCAACCATAGTTTTCAGTCGAAGTTCGTTAGGCATAGTTTCTCAGGTAGGACCATGTGCCATCCCCGCCCCCGCAGGTCCGAGTCGTCTCCGTCCCGGGGAAGCCGGAACCGCCGGTGGTAGGGAAAAAGTCGTCGCCACCCGCTCGCCAGGGGGGGCGGTGGGGGGGGGGGAAGCCGTGTGATCACTGCAGGATCGCTACCCCTTCTCGTCCAGGAGAGGTTTAATAGCTTCACTTACAGCAGCTGCAATATAGGCTGCTTTAGCTTGTTGATCGGTTCTGTTAGTTCAATCATATCGACCATCGTCACCGTTTTTGTCAGTGTTCTGAGGATTTGCTGGGTTTTTTCGTTCGCGTTATCAAAGGTTAGGATTTTGAACATCCATTCTTTCATTCCATCATCGAAGTTAGGATGTGTCTTGATGGTCTGATGTAATTGATCAATGAACGAGGAAAATCTTTAGCCATACTTTTCCACACTTTTTAGTCATAGTTTCTGAGGCAGAACACGGTAAAGTCAATTACAGGAGTAAAAGAACAGCATGGGCAGTGCCGCCGCCGCTTTCACCCCGCTGATCCGGGGAAGATCGGTGTTGCTACGCTGTTGCTAAGGTAAAGTTTTCGCTGCGCACGGTCCCGCATGGAGAACTGGTGCTGGGCGCGGACTCACTCGTTCAGGGAAAACTGCTGTTAATACTAAGTCTTTAGTGGAAAAAGTTTCTCGCTGTCCGCCCGGCGTGGGAAGAAGCTGTGGCTGTTGCTGCGCCGTGGTCCCCGCCACTGCCGGCTCTAGAGACAGGCAGCCGCGCGGTCACTGTAACCTCCCGCCCTCAGCGCGTTGAGATTCCATTAGAGCCGAGGGCAGGAGCCGCCGCCAGCTGCAGCGGCCATGGGGAAAATCCGAAACCTCTGCGGGGGGGGCTGAGTGGCCGCCGTTGGAAATTGGCGGGCTGTTAGGATTCCTTAATTTTTTAAGTACGTCCCGCAGCAAGTTTTTCAGTACATCATCTTTTGTTTTTTCTTCCTTGGTGGATTGTAGAGGCGAGTCTGATTGCAGGGCTGTTCTCGCTGACTCGGGTGGTTGGCATCGGGTAGCTGGTTTGAGTGGCTGGCATCGGATAGTTGGCTTGTGTTAAAAACGAGGTCCAGTCTCCTGTTAAAATTTAAAGGTTTAATAAAAAGACAATAAGGGACAAGGTATAGGGTAAAAGGTTATAACGTCCAGGTGACGCCGGGAACCCTTGGCATGGGGCCAAGAGCACATCTGACATGGTGAGAGACTCTCTTTATATACTTTTCTTATTGCATCAGCCTGTCACATATTCATAGACAAGTATACATATTCAAACTTTTCTCCAAACTATTTTACATTTTCCAAGTACTCGTTAGCATGGCTCCTCCTTGGGTCTGCCTTTTTAGAGCATGCCTAGTTTCTTTGGAGACTCCAATATCTTCTTTTGTCCATCGGTGTCCAGCAGATGGTTATTGTCAATAGAGATGTCCTGGGGCGGGAGCCTGTTACACCCATGCTTATCCAACTAAGCAGGTGGTTTAATTATTTTAAGCTAGGTACATTTTAACACAGCTACATTAGCCACTACATCTAAGCTAGAACAAAAAAGCATTAAAGCATTTAAAAGTGATTATATTTCTATAACAAAAGCCACTTCCACAAGGACCAACATCATACACATAGCATTCATTATTTGCGAAAAGCCAACACTATAATATGCATTTATAACAGCTTGAATGGCTGGTATTTAGGCCCTCTTTCCCACCGTGCCTGTGTTAATTTCGTTTTGATTTTACTCATTTTCGTTCTTAGTTGATCTCGCTCTTTGTTCTATGTGTCTTTATCTTCGGCGGGCTCGTTGTTTTACAATGGACCTTTCTTCGAGTTCCTCAGTACTTTGAGTAACCTTTGCGGGGGTGGTTGTCTCAGGTAAAGAAGGAATGGAAGGCAGATTTGTTGCAGAGGAGGGAAGCGGGAACACCACACGGGCCGAACAGGTGGAGGTGACTGCTGTTTCGGTTTCATTTGATTTAGAGTCCGAAGGGGTGAATGTCGTGAAAGCAGAAGCAGCTGTCTGCCTCTCTGCTTTTATTGCCTGCAGGGTCTCTGTTATGAGCTTCCAGTGAGTGGAATATTTGGATGTCTCTGTAGTGGCTGCTCTGTTAGTACTGATTGCGTCCAACAGTGCCTTCCTAATTGCCTCCCAGACGGGTATCTGAAAGGCTACTCCCGCTCCCAGGATTAGTCCACAGTCCCAAGTCCATTTTAGGAGATTCCAAATAATGGAATTACCACATTTCAATCTTCTCATAGAGATGATAAGTTGGAGGAGATTTAGGACTGCCAGTTGTTCCTTGTCCATCCCCATCTCCTCCCCCGCCGTTTTCCTCCCCAGACACATTACATAAGGGGCTTCTCGTCTTCACAGCGAGGCAACCAGACAAGGCAACCCATCGACCACTCTTTCGGTGAGGCTTCCCACCCATAGGGTGTCTTCCTTTATCCCACACGGCCTGCGTGTGAGTCTTCCCAATTTTCGGTGAGGATTCTCTGTCTTCCCGCACTTGTATATGTACGAGGCTTCCCACACCTTCAGTGGGAGGCTTCCCAGACGCCGTACGTAAGGGGCTGCCCCATCCCACCCTTGCAGCGAGGCTACCCACCGACCACTCTTTTGGTGAGGCCGCCCACCCATAGGGTGAGACTTCCCATCCTACGCCCTCAGTGTGAGGCTTCCTGTCGCACGGTTGGACACGAAGAAATCAGGTACTCAGGTTAGGTCAGAGCCACCAAGGCTGGGCAGGAGAGCAGAAGAGCGCCCAGCCTCTCTTTATTCTTACATTTATATATCTTGTCACAGACAGCTATGGATTGGACAATGAGGTTACCACCTCTCCAATTCCATAGGTAAGGAACACAGTCCATCAACCATCCCCGCCCTTGGGAAAGGAATGACAAACAATACCAAAGGTACAAAACAATCCTTAGCCAGTTGGCAAAACATAGACTATGTTTACATAAAATCTATGAGAACCTTTCCTACCAAGTATCAACACAGCACACTAAAAATTCAGGGCGACATCTCACCCTTTTTCCTTAAAAAAAAAGGAAAAAAAGAAAAAAGAAAAATGAACAATGTTCATCCTATGTTTGCGGAAGGACCATCGGAGTGAACACTCTCATCATCTGAGTCATCACTCGATGTTCCACCCACTTGATCACTTTCATTCTGGTCACGGCTTCCACCCTGCTTGTCGGCCAGTTTTTTCCTCTGTGGTCGCAGGTCAGGACGGACACACCTTGCAGGTACCCAGCGCGCCCCAGTATCTGTGGATACACAAGCATACCCGTGCCCCGAAGCGATAAGGTCGTATTGTTTGGTGACTAAATTTCTCACCCGAACCTTTGCTCGAGGCTGCTGTGCCTCATCTGAAGCCTGCAACGAGAGATGGTGGTTCAAAATGACAGGATTATTGGAGTTTTGCAGTACTGTAAGGCAATTAATGGCATACAAAACTTTTGCCAACCAACTGTGCGGGGTTTCACCCTGCATTCCCCGTTTTTGTTTTTGAAGCACCTGCCTCAGAGTGCCATGAGCACGCTCTACAATAACTTGACCAGTCGGAGAATGAGGAATACCGAACTTGTGCGACACACCCCACAGCTGCAGGAACTGCCTCACCTCTTTCGAGACGTAAGAAGGACCATTGTCGGTCTTCATGGTAGAAGGTATGCCTAGAACGGCAAAGGCCTGCCTCCAGTGGGCAATGACATTGCAGCCCTTCTCACCATTGTGAGCGGTAGCCCACATGGCAGAAGAGAAGGTGTCCACTGTGACATGCACATACTTGAAAGGCGCAGCCAGTGCGTGACAGTCGTCACACAACTTGACAATGTCACGGGCCTCAGTTGGTGTCAACTGAAACTGCTTCTGCAGAGTATGTGCGTTCTGATGGAAAAAGCCATGCGATGCCTTGGCCTGTGCGAGTGTATCAGGCTGAGGTGCTATCCATGCCAGGTTAGCCAACTTGTCAGCCCTCGTGTTACCTTCCGCTATGAACCCTGGCAAATTGGTATGACTCCTTACATGCAGAACATAGTAGGGATAAACCCGTTTGTTGGTGGCGAGAGAAGCAAGATGTAGATCCAATGTGAATCATAAATCAAGCTCGTTTATTGTCAGACAGTGCACATACTTATACTACTTTACGTGCTCAAGATATTATTTACTTACAGAAGTTTCACACGGGATCTTTCTCTAATCTAATTAAAACACCAAACTGGTATCAGAAGGCAACAACATCAACAGTTTCTTCTGCCAAGTTAATCTCTAGACACCTGCAGCTTGTTTTCAGCTCTCATGTCTCCCTTTCCCACAGTTGTTTTGAGAATAACCTTGACCAGAGGCCTAACTCTTGTCTATGGGGCCTGGATTGCTCACTTATACTTTATGTCTGTGCAGCCAGAGATGGCCATTTCCTAACATATCCCCCTTCTTTTCTTTGAGCAATCCAGGCCTGGTTTACACTTTTTCTTACTGTATTCATCAAACACCTAACTACACATGGCAATAATACACTTATGATTATAGTAATTACTAAAACTATGAATTTCATTTTTACAAATTTCACTAACCACTCTTTAAAACTTTAAGCTTGTTAACCAGTCTCTTAAAGGTGTACTTTTAAGTGTACTACTATCTGTATCTTTTTCATGATTTAACACACATACTTGCAACTTTACAATTCTCCCTTTCTGTTTTTTAATCAGTATGAGTTTGTTTATGGCATTACCAGCCATCTGTCATAGGTAGCGCAGTAAGAAACACACATAACTAGACATAAGAATACTTCTAACACTATGTGCTAAACATTCTAAGGTGATCTTGTGATTTTTTCATTACCCAATAGTTCAGCAAATTAGCCTCAATTGCTTTGTCTCTGAAGGCTGTTGATCAGCGTAATACCTTACTGAATTCTGGAATACTATGCTAACATCCAGGGTCTGCAACAGCTGCCTTGTTTCAGTGAAGACATGGGAAGCCCTTCTGGATAGGGTCTCCAAGTCCACCCCAAAAAGGATCCAGCTGATATAAATTCCAATTATTAAGTCAAACCCGACTTAAATACGATTTGGATGCAGAAACACCTGGGTCCATTGGTAGATGTCTGACCAGGGAGAGTCGAGGCTTGGCCAGGGCCAGGACTCCAACTGGAGGGATTTCCCTAACACAGATCTTATGAGAAAACTGTTAGAAACAGCAACTAAGAAGGTTACTTAAATCTGAGCAAATAATAGAGACAGTTACATAAACATAACACAGGTTGTGCAGACTGTAAAATAACAGACGTTGCCAAATACCTTTGACTAAAAAGACCATGGTACCATGAACATGATAATTAAAAGATTGCATATGCATGAGTTTACGTACGTAATCTTAACAGAACCTAATCCTTGCTATAACACACATAGCTATGCATAGTCGTAGTTAACTCTTATAGAACCTAGTTGTAATACTTAACTGTAACAGAACTTAACAAACCTAATAGCATTTAAACTTTAACAACATATTTATAAGTACTAATACATCAGGGGTGATTGCTTGGGATATGTTTGAAAACGGTGTTGCAAGCTGCAAGCACACAGATCCATCTTTTCTTTGCTCTATCTTCTCCGGGATCACTGTACTTCTAAGTTCAGCTGTAGGTATAAAACGCAAACACTCATTGAAACAAAGTAAAACAGGAAAAACAGTAAGAACAGATTACAATTCCAGTTATTCATTTCTATCTAGCAAGATAATTCCCATCATTAATTCACAAACAATACAAAGGTATTGTTGAAGGTTGGATCTGGTTCTTTTCCTCAGGTATTTTTCTCCCATGGGTTGCTAGGACACAAATGACTGGGTACTTAAGAGAAACAAAGCTCAAGGGTAGAGCCTTTCTCCTTGGCAGAGTGGGGCAAAATTGCCCCTCACGGAAGCAGAGCCTGGTAACTCGAGATTTGAAGAGACTGAAAAGCAAGGGCAGAGGGGAGGTCACGCCCTCTTGCTCGGGACCCTCAGAGCTAGACGGTCGGAGCTGCTGTCTGCTGAACCCACAGCCCCTGAGAAGCCAGTGCGAAGCTGCCGGTCTGTCTGCTGTGAGTCTCTGCCCTCTGCCCCATCCGGAGCCGACCTGCCTGCCACCAGCCCGCTTTTCTCCGCTACATTGTAGCGGGGTTTTTCCCTGCACGTAGAGACCCCTTACCGTCCCAGCTCCCTGTGTCCGGGGATCCTGCTGTTGCACTGACACCAGCTGCCCCCCGAGGGTCTGTAGAGCAAGGGCTCTCCTCCATCCCTCCGTACTTCAGGCAGTCGCCATTCACCGTGTGCTACCTGAGCTCACGCCGGAGCGCCCCCTGCAGGCACCGAGGAATCACCGCACCCAGAGCGCCCCTGCAGGCTGTGACTAGAACTGCACCAAAGGGAAAAGGTGCCTGAAGCCGAGCAGGCTGCCACTGGGTTTCTGGTTCTGTTTGTTGGTTAACGTTATAGTTGTTGTTATTTGTTATCCTTTGTTTTAGATAGTAGTAAAGAACTGTTATTCCTATTCCCATATCTTTGCCTGAGAGCCTCTTGATTTCAAATTTATAATAATTCGGAGGGAGAGGGGTTACAGTTTCCCATCCCAAGGGAAGGCTCCTGCCTTCCTTAACAGACACCTGTCCTTCAAACCAAGACAGATTTTGGCGCCCAACGTGGGGCACGAGGGCATCGAGAGGAAAAAGGATAACAGTTCTTGAGTAACGCAGTTTTTGTGTGCTGGATATAGGAACCTCATTAGGTTGCACCATGTGGTCTAGCTTATTCCGGTTCGTATGGCAAGTGGTCACAGCTGTTTCTCTCCCATTTGCAGCCCCATATCTAAACATGGGCCCTATAACTAAGGCTACAGTGGCTGTTATACAGTTTGTGTCATGGGTCAATAAGGTGAGGAATTCATGGATTTTCAACTTTCTCTGGAAGGCAGGCATGTGGATTCACAGCTACCACACACTAATGACATGTTTTCAGGGTTACTTTAATAATGGTACCTACTGCGAGGAAGTGACACCAAAAGAAATGTTCTCACAACCCTTCACCCAGCTCTTTGGGCCTATCCCGCCAATCTTTGAGGAGTTCAAATCTTCTCTAGATGCTAATGATACCATACAGTGGCTGGTGTTGCTGATAGGCCTGCTCTATTTAGCATTCAGGGATAAGGGGGTCTGACTTGGATAGCCACTCTGACATCTACCCCAGACAATAGGGATGGGGCCCCAGAACCTGACATGGCCCCAAAGACTAGGGATGCTGCCACAGAAACTGACCTGGCCCCGGAAACTAGGGATGCTGCCAGAGAACCTGACATGGCCCCAGAAACTAGAGACGTAGCCACAGAAACTGACCTAGCCCCGGAAACTAGGGATGCTGCCACAGAACCTGACACGGCCCCAGAGACTAGGGATGCTGCCACAGAACCTGACATGGCCCCAGAAACTAGAGACGTAGCCACAGAACCTGACATGGCCCCAGAAACTAAGGACACCATCCCAGAACCTGACATTGCCCCAGACACTAGGGATGTTGCTACAGAGTCTGACCCGGTCCCACAACCCACCTCAGAAACAACCCACCCGGATTGGGTGGGAGTCCTGGTGAAAGAGATACGCGAGATGGGCCAAGTGCTGAAGGAATACACTTGCCCAGCTGGTGGGAAACCCTTCCCGTACCCCAAAGAGGGAGAGTCTAATGGGGCAGCAGAGGAACCCAGGGACGCTATCACCGCTCAGGCTCCAGTCAGATCAGAGGGGCAGCCACAGCCAGTAGCAGTTGCCCCTGTGGAAAAGAGGAAGACTAAGGTCAAACCAGAGCAGCCAGTGAGTAATGATGGGGAAGCAGGGCCCTCTCAACCAGTAGGGAGGCCAAGGATTGAAATCACTACTGAGTCCCTGGGGTATGACAGTCTCCGTAATCTACGAAAAGACATTGTGCGACGGGGTCGTGAGCCTTTTACAACCTGGTTACTTCGGGTCTGGGACCTTATGGGTATGGGCGTGCAGCTGGATAGTATTGAGGCAAGGCAGCTGGGACCCTTGTCCCAGGACTCAGGGGTTGATCAGGTATTTGGAAGAGATGACGGGCCCCTGTCTCTCTGGGAACGGCTTTTAATAAGTGTAAGAGAGAGGTTTGTCAACAGGGAGAGAATGCAGGAATATCATCATAGAAGACCATGGAAGACCCTTGAGGAGGGAATCCAACAGCTGAGGGAGGTGGCAATATTGGAGGTACTCTTTGGGAGGGATGGACAACATGATAACGACCCCGACAAGGTCAAGTGTACAGGACAAATGTTGTGGAATCTGGCAAAGCTAGGGCCCTCCCAATACACCATCTTCATTGCAACAATTAATGCTGATGACAACCGAGAGACAGTGGGCTCCATAGCCACCAAACTCAGGAATTATAATAGTATGATCAGTGGCCCAATGCAGGCTCAGGTCTCTGCTGTGGTCAAAGACCTCAGAGAGGAGATGATGAGGGAGGTGAGGGAGGAGATGAAGTTGATGAGTGCAGCACCAGTGCGAGTCACAAGCCCCAAAGTCAGAGCCCAGCGCCCCCCAGCCAGAGAGAGAGGGTACACCCCACGATCTGAGCTGTAGTTCTTCCTGTGTGATCACAGAGAAGACATGAGGAAGTAAGATAGGAAACCCACTGCTACCCTGACAGCACGGGTACAGCAACTCAAGGAGGGAAATACTAACCGAGGCAGGGGGTCCACTAAAGTGAAGGTAGCCTCAGCCTCCCGTGACCGAGATGCCAGATATTACAGAAGAGAGGACGATCTCTTAGATCCCCTCGAGGGGACCTCTACCATGTATGCCCAAGAAAGAAATGACAACCAGAGCTAGAGGGGCCCTGCCTCTAGCCAGGAAGAGGCACGGGAAAACCAGGTCTTTTGGACAGTGTAGATCCGATGGCCTGGCACATCAGAACCACAAAAATATGAAGCGTTAGTTGATACTGGTGCGCAGTGTACCTTAATTCCATCAAGACATGTGGAGGCAGAACCTGTTTCTATTGCCGGGGTGACAGGGGGATCACAGCAATTAACTTTGTTAGAAGCCGAGGTGAGCCTGACCGAGAAGGAGTAGCAGAAACACCCCATTGTGACTGGTCCAGAGGCCCCATGCATTCTGGGCATAGACTTCCTCCGGAATGGCTATTACAAAGACCCAAAGGGACTCAGGTGGGCTTTCGGAATAGCGGCTGTGGAGGCAGAGGGCATCAGGCAACTGAACACCCTGCCTGGACTATCGGAAAATCCAAATGCAGTGGGACTCCTGAGAGTAAAAGAGCAACAAGTGCCAATTGCCACCTCGACAGTGCACCGCCGGCAGTACCAGACAAATCGAGACGCCGTGATCCCCATCCACAAAATAATCCGCGACCTGGAAAGCCAAAGAGTAGTTAGTAAAGCCCACTCACCCTTCAACAGCCCCATCTAGCCTGTGCGCAAGTCTGACGAAGAATAGAGATTGACTGTAGACTATCGTGGCTTGAATGAAGTGACTCCACCATTGAGTGCTGCCGTGCCAGACATGTTGGAGCTCCAGTACGAGCTGGAGTCCAAGGCAGCAAAATGGTATGCCACCATTGACATCGCCAATGCGTTTTTCTCCATCCCTCTGGCAGCGGAGTGCAGGCCTCAGTTTGCCTTCACCTGGAGGGGTGTGCAATATACCTGGAATCGGCTACTCCAGGGGTGGAGGCACAGCCCCACGATCTGCCATGGACTGATCCAGGCTGCACTGGAAAAGGGTGAGGCTCCAGAGCATCTCCAATACATCAATGACATCATTGTGTAGAGAAACACGGCAGCAGAGGTATTTGAGAAAAGAGAAAAGATCATCATGATCCTCCTAGAAGCCAGTTTTGCCATCAAGAAAAGCAAAGTCAAGAGACCTGCTCAAGAGATCCAGTTCTTGGGGATAAAATAGCAAGATAGACGGCGCCAGATTCCCACGGAGGTCATCAATAAGATCACTGCGATGTCTCCGCCAACTAACAAAAAAGAAACTCAAGCTTTCCTAGGGGCCATAGGCTTTTGGAGGATGCACATTCCAGAGTACAGCCAGATTGTGAGCCCTCTCTACCTGGTCACCCGCAAAAAGAACGATTTTCACTGAGGCCCTGAACAGCAACAAGCATTTGCCCAGATCAAGCAGGAAATCGCTCATGCAGTAGCGCTTGGCCCAGTAAGGACGGGACCAGAAGTGAAGAATGTGATTTACTCTGCAGCCGGGAACAATGGCTTGTCCTGGAGCCTTTGGCAGAAGGTGCCTGGAAAGACTCGAGGCCGACCGCTGAGATTCTAGAGCCGGAGTTACAGAGGGTCTAAAGCCAACTACACCCCCACAGAGAAGGAAATCTTAACCGCCTATAAAAGAGTTCAAGCTGCCTCCGAGGTAATTGGCACTGAAGCACAACTCCTCCTGGCACCTCGACTACCAGTGCTGGAGTAGATGTTCAAAGGAAAGGCTCCCTCTACCCACCACGCCACCGATGCCACATAGAGTAAGTAGATCGCACTTATCACACAGCGCGCCCGCATTAGAAATCCGAACCGCCCTGAGATCCTAGAAATAATTACGAACTGGCCAGAAGGTGAGAGTTTTGGTCTCACTGATGAAGAGGAGCAAGAACAAGTGACCCGGGCTGAGGAGGCTCCACCATATAATCAACTGCTAGATGAAGAAAAGTGCTACGCCCTTTTCACTGATGGTTCCTGTCGCATCATAAAGATGAACCGGAAGTAGAAAGCAGCTGTGTGGAGCCCCACACGACAAGTTGCAGAAGCCACTGAAAGAGAAGGTGGGTCGAGCCAATTTGCTGAACGCAAAGCTGTTCATCTGGCCCTGGACATTGCTGAGAGAGAGAAGTGGCCAAAGCTCTATCTCTACACCGATTCGTGAATGGTAGCCAATGCTCTATGGAGTTGGCTGGAAAAGTGGAAAAAGGCCAACTGGCAGCGTAGAGGAAAGCCAATCTGGGCAGCTGATGAATGGAAAGACATTGCCACTCGGGTAGAGAAGCTACCCGTAAAAGTCCACCATGTAGACGCCCATGTCCCTAAGAGCCGAGCTAACGAAAAACACCAGAACAACAAGCAGGTAGATCACGCCGCAAAGATAAAAGTGGCACAGATAGATTTAGACTGGCAACACAAAGGAGAGCTGTTCCTAGCCCGATGGGCCCATGATGCCTCAAGCCACCAGAGCAGAGATGCCACCTATAAGTAGGCACGAGACCGAGGAGTGGACCTAACCATAGACAGTATCTTCCAGGTGATCCATGATTGTGAGACGTGCGCTGCGATCAAACAAGCCAAGCGGGTAAAGCCTCTATGGTATAGTGGACGGTAGTCCAAATACAAGTATAGAGAGGCTTAGCAGATTGATTACATCACACTGCCCCAGACCCGCCAAGGCAAGCGCTATGTTCTCACAATAGTAGAAGCCACCACAAGATGGCTGGAGACCTACCCTGTGCCTCATGCCACTGCCCGGAACACTATCCTGAGCCTCGAAAAACAAGTTCTTTAGAGACATGGTACCCCTGAAAGAATTGAATCCGACAATGAGACTCACTTCAAAAATAGCCTTATAAACACCTAGGCTAGGGAACATAGCATCGAGTGGGTGTACCATATCCCTTATCATGCACCAGCAGCTGGGAAAGTTGAACGGTACAATAGCCTACTCAAAACCACCTTAAAAGCACTGGGTGGGGGGACGTTCAAAAACTGAGAGACTAATTTGGCAAAGGCCACATAGTTAGTGAACACCCGAAGTTCCTCCAGCCGGGCTGAGCCTGCCCACTCTGACCCCTTGCGAACAACAAATGGAGATAAAGTTCCAGTAGTACACATGAGAGGTATGCTGGGAAAGACTGTTTAAGTAAACTCTGCCTCAAGTAAAAACAATCCTATCCAGGGAGTTGTCTTTGCTCAAAGACCGGACTGCACCTGGTAGGTGATGCAAAGGGATAGAGAGACCCGATGCATACCTCAAAGAGATCTTGTTTTAGAGTGAACTACTTATGACACTGCGCTTGTATCTGTATCTGCATGTATGTATATACCTCGAAAGTTTAAATTTGATGTAAAGTGTTTGCATGGAAAAAAATTCAGGGTAGAGAATGTTGAAGGTTAGATCTGGTTCTTTTCCTCAAGAATTTTTCTCCCATGGGTTGCTAAGACACAAATGACTGGGTACTTAAGAGAAACAAAGCTCAAGGGTAGAGCCTTTCTCCTTGGCAGAGTAGGGCAAAATTGCCCCTCACGGAAGCAGAGCCTGGTAACTCGAGATTTGAAGAGACTGAAAAGCAAAGGCAGAAGAGAAGTCACGCCCTCTTGCTCGGGACCCTCAGAGCTAGACGGTCGGAGCTGCTGTCTGCTGAACCCACAGCCCCTGAGAAGCCAGTGCGAAGCTGCCGGTCTGTCTGCTGTGAGTCTCTGCCCTCTGCCCCATCCGGAGCCGACCTGCCTGCCACCAGCCCGCTTTTCTCCACTACATTGTAGCGGGGTTTTTCCCTGCACGTAGAGACCCCTTACCGTCCCAGCTCCCTGTGTCCAGAGATCCTGCTGTTGCACTGACACCAGCTGCCCCCCGAAGGTCTGTAGAGCAAGGGCTCTCCTCCATCCCTCCGTACTTCAGGCAGTCGCCATTCACCGTGTGCTACCTGAGCTCACGCCGGAGCGCCCCCTGCAGGCACCGAGGAATCACCGCACCCAGAGCGCCCCTACAGGCTGTGACTAGAACTGCACCAAAGGGAAAAAGTGCCTGAAGCCGAGCAGGCTGCCACTGAGTTTCTAGTTCTGTTTGTTGGTTAACGTTATAGTTGTTGTTATTTGTTATCCTTTGTTTTAGATAGTAGTAAAGAACTGTTATTCCTATTCCCATATCTTTGCCTGAGAGCCTCTTGATTTCAAATTTATAATGATTCAGAAAGAGAGAAGATACAGTTTCCCATTCCAAGGAAGGCTCCTGCCTTCCTTAACAGACACCTGTCCTTCAAACCAAAACAGGTATACATTTCCTGACAAATCCTGCTACTCAGAGTTACCACTCTAAAACATGCAGGATTTTGCAGAATGAAAAAATCAAGACAGAAATATTTGAAATCTTATTCCAATACTGTCACCATAAGAAACAAACTGCCCAGTTTTTCTCCAACAAGTAATCTCCTTGTCTCACTTTTACATTATAATTCTTGATAAAAGATACACCACTTAACTTTAACTCTCAAGAGTCCTTCAAGGAAAATCTGACTTAAACATTTCCTAATATATAGTCTGCAAGTTTGCACATGTTATTTATTCAAATGTTTCTTCTAGCTTATTAATCAGTTTACATTTTGCCTAAACTTCCTTATTCTGCTCGGCCTCGGCCCCGGCCCCACTTTTGCCACAGCCTGTTAGGTGTACAACTCTGCTGTGTCCTCTCTGGATCAGTTCTGCCACGTTTTCAATCCTTTGTTTTTGCTGAATTGTTGTTGTGGGCTGGACGCTTGTGAACAGTCATTCCAGCATTCTCACTTTCTCTGTCCTCCCCGTCTCCCCCTTTTTCTTTTTGCACTGAATAAGTGCAAGTCTGGCAGCAACCTAGATTTCCCAGATTTCTTCTCGTTAACACAGATTCCACCAGTAAAGTCAGCAGCAAGTATACGAGACAATATGAACAGTCTTTGATACTTGCAGAAAAACGACCTATTAAAAGTGCACCCAGGGGTTGACTCAGGAGCACCGGCGGTCGAGGGCGCAGGCGCAGAGAGTGCTGGGCCGGTACTGCTGTCGGAGCGCGGCGGGCGGCCGCGCTCTCCTTCCCGTTTTCCGGTGCCAGCAGGCGAGCTGCGCGCGGTCCCGGTGGCTAGGGAAAACTGTTGTTACTTAGTCGATGCTGGGAAAAGAGGTTCCTCGCTGCCCGCCCGGCGCACAGAAAAGCCGTGGCTGTTGCCGCGCCGTGTCACCACCGCTGCCGGCTCCACAGCCTCCCACCCCCGGCGCACTGAGATGCCGCCGGAGCCGAGGGCAGGAGCCGAGGGCAGGGACCGCCGGGCAGGAGCCGCTGCTTACTGCAGCGGCCGCGGGGAGAAATCCGAAACCGCTGCGGGGGGGGGGAGGGGGTGCCGTTGGAGGCTCGCGGGCCGAGCTCTCTAACCTTTTAAACATGTAGAAATTCCTCCAGTACATCACTTTTCTGTTTCTTCTTCCCTGACGGATTGTAGAAGCGAGTCCGATTGCAAAGCTGTTTTCACAGACTCGGGGGCGGCTGCCCGGTTATCACTGATCGTGTCTCGCAGCGCCTTCTTAATTGTCTCTCAGCCGGGTATTTGAAAGGCCACTCTCGCTCTCAGGGTTAGTCTACAGTCTCAAGCCCATTTTAGGAGATTCCGAATAACGGAATTACCACAGTCCAATTCTCTCGCAGAGATGATAAGTTGGAAGAGGTCCTGGACTGTCAGCTGTCCTTCATCTATCTCCATACCTTCCGTCCTCTTCCCCAGACCTGAAGCACCGGGGCTCTCTCCC
Organism: Eopsaltria australis; assembly: GCA_034509425.1. Classification (NCBI taxonomy): domain Eukaryota; kingdom Metazoa; phylum Chordata; class Aves; order Passeriformes; family Petroicidae; genus Eopsaltria; species Eopsaltria australis. Next base: position 27,078 of record JAVTVJ010001010.1, on the reverse strand, counting down.
TAGGCGCGACCCACCCGCCACTGCGCTAAGGGCCTGCGTCTGGGCTTAGACTATCATATCACCTACTTTGTCCCCCATGGCGGTGACTATTTCTGCTATAAATGCCTGCATTCCCACTGGCACTTGGCTCATCCTTTCTAACATGACTTCAATGGTAGCGTCTGCAGGAAGCGTAACTAGAATGTTTTTTGTTTGCTGAGTGCTGTTTTCGAGAACACACTGGCGTAACAGTGCCCCTTGCATCCACTGAGGCACCCCAGAAGCTGTGATAGCTGCAGAGACCTTGTCCACAAAGGCAGCAAATGTCTCCTCCTTGCCCTGCTTAATGGACATATAGGAGGGCGTGGGGGGAGCAGTATGTACCTTGTCGATAGCTTCCCTTGCTGTTCGCATGGATTCTAGCATAATGTCTGACCCTAACTGCAGCTGCGCAATTATGGTGGACCACTGTGCATGGCCCATTAATTGCTCAGGAATGACTCCCCGCAGGGGGTCACCCTCAGGCCTAGGTTGATTGGCTACTTCGTTACAAAGCTGCTGCCAGTGAGCTTGCCACAGCAGTTGCTGCGACTGGGTCATAATCATTCTAACAATTCCCTTGATATCCTCTGGGCATAGTATAACACTTCCCCAAATATAATTTAACATCATTTTGGTGGACTCCCCGTGCAGCCCCGACTCACTAGCTGTGGTACGTTGTAGCGGTGGTAAAAACCCCTTGGACGCTCCTAGTGGGCGAGTCCCAATACCACCCCAGGGACTGAAACACCAATAGTTTAGCCCAGGTATGGGCCACCCCCCTGACTCCTCCTAGTCGATAGTCATTGGTTCTATAAGCTGTTCCTTTAAGTTTGTACTATCCCATTTTTCCAGAGAGTTCTTAGTTCTGTTACCCTTGATTTGTCACCTACCCTTATCCCCTCCCCTGCTCCCATCCCATTGACTGTGATCCCCATACTCCTCCCCAGCTCCGCCTCCCTTCCCTCTCCTTATTGGCCCACTGGTTCTGTTATAAGTCATTGTCTGAGCTAGCTCGGGGCCCTTCAGCTCCGGGACTCAGAAGAATAAAACCATTCTGCTACCCAGCTGTCGAGTCCTCCCTAATTCCTCCGCGGTTCCGGGAACAACTCACGACCCACCAACGCTCCTAGCCCCTGACGAGGCTGCGTGTCTCCCTCGTCTGCCCACCTTGCGGTTAGGGCATTCGAGGTCCCTCAGGCGAGCTAGGAGCAACCATCGGCAGGCGGATCGTAGAGTGCCCGGCACGTTTTCTACAGTTGGCGCCCAACGTCATGGTTCTTCGGAACCACGGAGGACTGCTCGTTTTCATCGACGATGACGCGCGTTGTGAGCCAAGCCCTGCATCTCTTCCTCTTGTTTTAGAGGGGGGATTTGCAGGGAGAACAGCGACCTCTCACTCGGGGAGTGAGAGAGCTGTTCTCCGCGGAGACCTCAATCCTCCTTTTCAATTTATTTTGGCGGCGACGAGACCCTCAGGGAGAGGGTGAGTCGGTAGAGCGAGACCCTCTGGGAGAGGGCGAATCGGCGAAGGAGGACGGATCGGCAGAGTGCACCTGCGTTGTGAGTCCTCAGACTTCATCCCCGCCACCCTTATTTTTACTTTAGAGGATTGGGGACATTCCTCCAACTTAGAAAATGAGTAATCGTTTTTCTAAGAAGGAGAGGGAGTTATTCTACATGTATCATAGTTTTAAATTTAAGCTTGTTAAGAATGGGGAGGAATTTGACCAGAAACTTTTAAGGAAATTTATTTGCTGGGTGGGCATTTCAGTTCCTGTTATAACTCCTTATTCTGTTTTAAGTCTTTCATTTTGGGATACAGTGGGTTTCAAATTAATAGAAACAGTTGAGAAAGGGGATGATTCAGTTCATTGATTTTTTCCTTTACTAATTTTGATTTACCGTATTTTGCCGGGAAATGGGGAAAGTTCAGGAGTCACTAACCCCCCCTCCCTAAATAGTGTCCCTAACACCGCTAACCCTAGTCCCACTATCCCAAGTGGACAGTCCGCGGGGGTACCCCCCGATAGCCGTCGGCGCGGGGGAGAAATCCGGGGTGTTGAAGACCCCGACCCACGCAGGGTGTCCACTAACCCCTTCTGCCCTGGGACTGGCCACCCTGGGACAGACCCTACCCTTACCCTTGTCCCTAATCCCTCTACCCCGGTTGCACCCGTTGTGCCTCCACCCCCCCCAGTTATTCCGTTGTTAATAAATTTGATACTGCGTCACCCCAAGATGGCGCTGGAAAAATTCAAGCTACGCCACCACAAAATGGCGGCACGGCAACTTTGACACAATGTGGCAGTTGTGGTGGCATGGGCGCAGGCGCGAAGGGCGCGAATCCTTTGTTCCCTACCCCTTACCCCTCCCACCAACCGTCGATTGGACATCCGTCGGTCCCTCCCCTGGCGGCCGAGGATGTCACTCCGTCGGGTCCCCTCCTACTTTCCCAGTCCCACCTCCAAGTTACCCCCGCCCCTCCGGTCCCTTACCCAGCCTCTTCCACCGCCCAACCCGCCCACTTTCCAACTCCCCCCACCACGGGCCTTACCCCGCTTCCGGGTTCCCACGTCATCGGTTCAGTGGTGCGGCCCTACCGCTTGCTACGCCAGTGACGTACAACCAAACAAAGACCTGACAGGTTCTATTAGCAGCAGTCCTGTAGGTGGCATTTTTAATATTTCCGCAGAAGTCAAAAGCTATAATTCCTGAGGCACAAACGTTTTTCATCACTTTTCATAATGTATTTGTTCTGCCTAAAATTGAAAATAATTGTTTATTCCATTAATAGAATGTGTTTTGCAGAGGAGCAACCTGAGATCTAAGTTTTGAAATGAGAACTGTGATGTGTTCTTAAATCGAAAGATGTTTGATTAATGAAAGCTTCTCCCATGTACTATTAATGAAAGCTTCTCCCAAAGCCCGAAGCTGTGCCAGTGAACCATCCAAAGAGAACCACACCAGCTAAGTCCTGGCACGTCAGCAACTTGTGAAGCTAAGAACACAGACTTTCAACATGTTACACTCACGTTAAAAGACGCACTACCTAATATAAAGACAGTCTTGTTATATTATATTGCGTATATGGACGGTATCACATCGATACACGATATTATATTATGGACGGTATCACATCGATACACAGAATTATACTGCGTGTATGGACGTTCTCATATCGTTATGATGGGTTTTGATTGTTATAATTATTGTTTTCATTATTATAGGTTTTGATTGTTATAATTATTGTTTTATGTATGTTTGCTTACTTAAAAATGCTTTAGTTTTCTTTACTTTAGAAGACCTTCATAAATAAAAGAAAAGGGGGAGATGTAGCGGTGGTAAAAACCCCTTGGACGCTCCTAGTGGGCGAGTCCCAATACCACCCCAGGGATTGAAACATCAATAGTTTAGCCCAGGTATGGGCCACCCCCCTGACTCCTCCTAGTCGATAGTCATTGGTTCTATAAGCTGTTCCTTTAAGTTTGTACTATCCCATTTTTCCAGAGAGTTCTTAGTTCTGTTACCCTTGATTTGTCACCTACCCTTATCCCCTCCACTGCTCCCATCCCATTGACTGTGATCCCCATACTCCTCCCCAGCTCCGCCTCCCTTCCCTCTCCTTATTGGCCCACTGGTTCTGTTATAAGTCATTGTCTGAGCTAGCTCGGGGCCCTTCAGCTCCGGGACTCAGAAGAATAAAACCATTCTGCTACCCAGCTGTCGAGTCTTCCCTAATTCCTCCGCGGTTCCGGGAACAACTCACGACCCACCAACGCTCCTAGCCCCTGACGAGGCTGCGTGTCTCCCTCGTCTGCCCACCTTGCGGTTAGGGCATTCGAGGTCCCTCAGGCGAGCTAGGAGCAACCATCGGCAGGCGGATCGTAGAGTGCCCGGCACGTTTTCTACAGTACGTAACTGTGTGAGTAACTTGCAATCGATTGCCGTGTGAGTCGCTTGCTGCCCTCCATCCTGCAGGGACTCAAACAGCACTGGAAACGCCGCTTCTGCTCGGCTTAAAGTTCTAGCGTCCTGAGCTAGTTTCACATCCCGCTCTTCCAAAGCTTTCTGTTCTACTTTCGCCCAGCTAATTCTGCGTCTCCCTTCCCCCACGTGAAAAGGGACACAGCCTCCATCCAGCGAGGGGGGGAGCGCAGGCGGCTGGTGCGCAGGCAGCTGCTCCTGGCGAAAAGGGACACTGCCCCCTCGCATCGGGCGAGAAGGGATACAGTCACCCGGGGTGGGGGGAAAAGCCGGCTGATCTTCCTCCTGGGGTTTGGACGGTGCACAGGGGAGGGGCGGACACCCCTCCTCCAGCTCCAGCGGCACGGGCACCGGGGCGGCCAATTGCTCTGTGCAAGCAGCGGCCGCCTCCGAGGCAATACCGTGCTCGGACGGCGAGCCGTGCACCCCCAGCACCACACACTTCTCTACGGCCGGCAGGCTGGGCGTTTCGTTACCAATGCCGAGCATTCCCGAGATAGGGCGCTCACCTCCCGGAGTCCCCCCGCTCCCTTCTGTGATCCCTTCTAGTTTCGCCGTGGCAATGGCTGCAACTTTTTTCTCTGCCTGGTATCTTTGCAAACAGGTCGTTACCTCCCTCCAGGGTTTCCCTAGCTTAGCGCATACTTTGTTGCTGTCTAGAATTCCCTCAAACAACTGATCACCATATTTCCGCCATTCAGGCAGGTCAAAAATCGTGTTAGGGTCCCCGAAGCAACCCTTTGCCATCCCTAACGTAACTAATCCTGCTACCTGCTTTATGGTCTCTTTGCTGACTCCCTGCTTTTATAAAAAGCGTGTTAATAAGTCTACGGCTACCTGTGTGTCCATATTCGTCCAGCTGGTTAACCACTTCTAGCTGATTGCAACGGCCTCCGCGTCCCTTCGTGCTGGCCCCTCCGCGTCTTCCCGCGCCGTGTCTACCCGCTGAATCTGCAATCGCCACGCAGCTTCTCAGAGTGTAGCCGTTTCAGGCGGCGGACCTCTCTCCTGAGGTCCGAGCTATCGGATCTCCCCTTCGTCGCGCAAAAGGTATAGATCTTCGCTCCCCGGTCGCTGCTACTGGTGCTTCCCCGATCCTGCCGGTCCGGTCCCGCACGTCGGGGTCACCATTTGTTGGTGGCGAGAGAAGCAAGATGTAGATCCAATGTGAATCATAAATCAAGCTCGTTTATTGTCAGACAGTGCACATACTTATACTACTTTACGTGCTCAAGATATTATTTACTTACAGAAGTTTCACACGGGATCTTTCTCTAATCTAATTAAAACACCAAACTGGTATCAGAAGGCAACAACATCAACAGTTTCTTCTGCCAAGTTAATCTCTAGACACCTGCAGCTTGTTTTCAGCTCTCATGTCTCCCTTTCCCACAGTTGTTTTGAGAATAACCTTGACCAGAGGCCTAACTCTTGTCTATGGGGCCTGGATTGCTCACTTATACTTTATGTCTGTGCAGCCAGAGATGGCCATTTCCCAACACCCGTTCCTGAATGACACACCACAGGGCCTTCAGCAAATGAAACAGATCAACATTGTCGACCTTTTTCAAAAGTGAATAACTCAATCGCTTTGCTATGTCAGCCACATAGGCGGAATCCGTGACCAGATTGAAAGGTTGCTGGGAAAACCTTTGAAATGCCATAAGAGCAGCTCTCAGTTCAACCAATTGGGCTGAGCCAACCTCATGACCTTCCAGAACCTGCCACTCAGATCCATCCTTCCAAGTAACAATGACCTTCCCGGTTCTGCCTGAACCGTCAGTAAAGACTGTGGGTCCTTGCACTGGCTCCTGACTGTGTTTGGGTCTCAGAGAAATCTCTGTGAGTTTTGCCACTTGTAGCAACTGGTGGCTGGGCAGATAATACATGATCTGCCCTGAAAATTTTTCTAGAGCACTTTGCAGTGAAACTGTTTTTGAAGCTCCAATCAAAATCTTCCCGTTGTACCGGTAGTACAATTTTTGCAGGATCTCCACCCATCAATTTTCAAACACCGTTGTCAGCATTTGACTATCAAATGAGCAATCAGCTCGAACAATGCAGTTGTCGTCTTCTGCGGCTGATGGGGCAAAAAGACCCATTCCAGGACGTGCAAAAATCAGACCATTTGTCACTCCATTGGCCAATGATACCTGTGGGATGCAAATCTGGAGTGGTGATGAACACACTTGTGAAGGGCTTCTAGTTTATCTTTAGGAAGGGACCACTGTTCTTGACAGATTGGTTTGTCCGACAGCCACCGTATAGGAGGCATAAGACACACTGCGCCCTTCAACGCAGTGGCCCCAAGTGAAAATCCGTCCCAATGCACACTCCCCATACAGCCATGACATCCCTCCCCCAGAGGTTAAAACCAGATTCAGCAACATGAGGCCTAATCATGGCCATCTGTCCCTCTGAGTTCGTTATTACCACCAGCTTCTGGCTCACGTAGCAGTGCTTCGTCCCTCCCAATCCTGCTACAGATGCCCCCACTGGGTCCAAAGGCCACTGCAGAGGCCAAGCGGCTAGGGAGAGAATTGTGACGTCCGCGCCGCTGTCAAGAAGCCCGCAGAGAGACATCTTTGGTGGCGCAGCATCAGGGATCGACAGTGTGCATTGCATCTCAGGACGTTTTTCGGTCATGACAGCCGTCCAGTGAACCTGAGGTGGTCCAGTGGAACCAAAGCAGCTGTCTCCTCGTGACCTTGGTTCTGTCCTGTGAACAGAAGACTTAGAAGGGACAAGTTGAGCAATCCGTGTTTTTTCAGGAATTGTGACCGGGGGGGTGGGTGTGGAAACCATGGCAAAGGTGCATCCTGTATAATCCGCATCAATGAGTCCCAGATGCACAATGATACCCTGAATGGTGGCACTAGATCTCCCCAATTGCAAAGCACTCATGCCACCGCCCAGGGGACCAAAGTATCTAAAGGGACCTTGTGCACTGCGCTTGAGTCTAAGACTACTGTTGCTTCCGTGCTGACATCCACACCTGCTGAGCCACTGGTGCTGGCTGCGGGCTGGCCCAGCAAACCTCCATCGGCTCTAGGGTTTGGAGAGACATTTGTGTCTGAGCACGTCTCCCCTGCATGCTGCGCCACCTATTTCCCGAGCTCGATGGAAACAGACCCTTGACAGGAGCTGCAGCTTTGCACTCCATTGCAGTGTGGTTCGGCTTTCCACACTTCGGACACAGAAACATGAGAACCCTGCCTTTCTGCCCTTTCTTTCTTGGTTTCTTTCTACCTTTAGCACTCCTTTGCTTCCACTGCCCACCTTGTGGCCCTGACCAGGCTGGCCGCAGGGCAGCAGCCATGGCAACCACCTTACGACCAGCGGTGCCTACATTTTCACAGGCTTCAACTATCTGCATTACCGAATTTTGACCAGCACCGAGAAAACCAGGGAACACCTGCAACCTTTGTGATTCTGCAGCATCTGTTGTATCCTATCCCTTGCTTATCACAGGGACTTGAGCTGGCACAGGGCTCGGAGATCTGCTGGCACACGCCTCACAGCAAAGGATCCGGACAGGGGTGGGCAGAATTCCGCCGCCCGGCCGGGAGTGGGGGACCAAAAAACTGCGCCTTCTGCCACGTCTGGAGCTGGCGGCACGGTCCTGGCGGCGCCCCCCGCCCCGGAGCCCCCGGACCTCGGCTCAGTGCCCGCCTGAGCGCTGCCGCGCCTGTGCGCCTCAGGCGGCAGGCAGCTCGGGGATCGTAGCGGTTCCCCCTCCCCTGCGGGAGGGGGCAGCGAGCCGTGCCATTGCCCGACTCTTCGCTGGCTACGTCATCAGCTTCAGACAGTGATTTTATTTCTGCCCCCACCGCGCCAGGGGCGCAACTAACGAGAACGCCGCAACTAGGGCATTCCACTGTGCAGGCTTTCCAATTCTCCTGTTTGCCTAGCACAGGAAAGGCGCAGGGAGGGGGCATTTCTTGCTGCCCCGTCTCCCCCGCTGTGCAGGGTGGGGCGAAGCCCGTCCCCGCCAGCTCCGCGGGACTCTTCAAAGCCGATCTCTCGTCCGGAATCGGCAGGCTACCAAGCCAAATGCTCTCTGGGGGGGGCCCATTTCCACCCTCACAGTCTGGGCTAGGGGTTTCGGGCTCAGATGCTGGCTCCGAGCCACGCTCTTCTTCCTTCACCCCCCCACACAGCTCGGAGAATCCTCCGAGTGAGCTGGCAGGCGTAATCCTGCCAGAGGGGCTCTCCTGGCTCTGGATAACAGCATTCACTTGTCTCCAAGTTATTAGTAATTTAGCCATCGTTTGACTATATGTCTCCGACAGCACCCCTTTCAATTCTTTTCCCATGAGCGTCCATGTCGATTTAGACAGGAATTTGCCGTCGTCAGGGAAAAAACCCATCTCCTTGGTCCAAAAATATAATTGCTCTAAATTTGACCTGCAAAAATTCCTGTTCTCGCTTTCTAAGAATATTTCAAGAGCACCCAATGTCAAAGCGTCGCTCGGGGACATCTTAGAGACCCCCATAATTAATTTTTAAAATTTTTCACCTGAGCTTTACTTGAGCTTTGTTGCAGTCCCCGTACGGGCCACCAGATGTTGCACGGTTGGACACGAAGAAATCAGGTACTCAGGTTAGGTCAGAGCCACCAAGGCTGGGCAGGAGAGCAGAAGAGCGCCCAGCCTCTCTTTATTCTTACATTTATATATCTTGTCACAGACAGCTATGGATTGGACAATGAGGTTACCACCTCTCCAATTCCATAGGTAAGGAACACAGTCCATCAACCATCCCCGCCCTTGGGAAAGGAATGACAAACAATACCAAAGGTACAAAACAATCCTTAGCCAGTTGGCAAAACATAGACTATGTTTACATAAAATCTATGAGAACCTTTCCTACCAAGTATCAACACAGCACACTAAAAATTCAGGGCGACAGCTTCCCACCTTTCGGTGAGGATCCTCTGTCTTCCCGCAGTTCTGTATGTTCAAGGCTTCCCACCTTTCAGTGAGGCATCCTACCCTTTTAGTGAGGCATCCTGCACCCTCGGGTGCAATGCTTCGTGCCGGAGCAGCAGGGATTTGGCCGGCTTACCCACTCCCTCAGTGATCTATTTCACCGAATATCAGCATTCGATGCATCCGGGGGCCTCCTATCTCATCGGTTGGTATCACGCCAGGTGGAATCACTTCGGGAGGAGTCGCGTTGCGAGGCCCTCTATCACGTCGATCACATCGGGGTCACCATTTGCAGGGAAAATGATGGGACATCACGCCAGATCAATGTGATCAAAGTGAAGCCGTTTCATTACAGACAGTGAGGATATTTATATTCTACAGTGTGCTAAAAATAAAGTTACATGATAAGTTTTTCTTCTGCAGTTCACACAGTGTTTTTCTCACACAAAGGTTTCTCACAAGATTTTCTTTAATTAGAGCACTGAGTTAGTATTAGAAGGCTATAGTAACAGTTTCTTCTGCCAAGTTAATCATGAGACACCTGGAGATTATTATAGTTCTTGCGTCTCTCTCACAGCTGTCTTTCGAATAACTTTGAACAGAGGCCTATTTCTCATCTAAGGGGCCTGGATTGCTCACTTATGTAGTTATTCCCAACAGGGGATGATTACATTATGGTAAAGGGAGCAACTGGCCAGTCCGAAAAAGCATATTTTTGCAAACCTTTAAGGTATACATTCGGAAAACAATGGGGTACCACATTTAACATTGGAGAAATTACTCTGGAGGTAAATGACCGACAATATATAGAAATAATATTAACAATTACTGAGACTGAAGAAGGAATTAGTGAGGAAATAACAAATCAAGTGTTTTCTAGAGTATGGGCCACTGATGTGCTAGGAAAAGTAAAAATGCACCCCCTATACAAGTTAAACTTATAGAAGAGATGCAGGCAATTAGGACTAAACAATATCCTTCTAAAAAAGGAAGATAGTGAGGGAATTAGTCCAGTGATTGAATATTTTTATAACTGGGATTGCTGATGGATCTTACTGAATACTACAGGATTTACAGACAGTTAACAAAATTATTGAAGAACTTTACCATGGCCAACCCATATACTTTGTTACATGCTTAGCACCAGAGTTAACTTGGTTTACCATTTTAGATTCGAAAGACGCCTTCTCTTGTCTCCCCCTCCATGATGCCTGTGGCAGGACGTCTACCCCCCCCTCCTTCCCCTCCTGTGTACCACAGATAACTGGTGCATAAAGAGATAGCCCAAGGCCTGACAGGCCAAGCAAGGGTCATCTCTGGCACCAAAGGAGCTCAAGCCCAGCTAAGAATCCACATCTTAGTCTGGAGAGCCGATGTGGGAAGAGATAAAGGAAATATTACTGACTTCAGAGACACCATTTTACACTATAAAAGATACACGAGCTGTCACTGAGGCAGAAGCCTCTTACACCCTGAAAGTGTTCGAACCTTCTGCCCGAAGTCTGGACGCAGGTTTCGTGGTTACTTCTCTGGAGATTGAGGGAAAGTATTTCAATGTGTGCCCCACCAGCAACTGGATGGTAAGATACATTGAATCCTAAGCTTATACTATTTCTTCGCTAGCTGTAACTGAAAAAGGTACCTTGTCGTGCACTCTATGTTAATCTACTAGTAGTCTTTCTTTTTTGTTTAATTCCTGTGTAGTATTGGTTTACTTTAAGTCTTATGTCTGTTAGTTTTCTTGTCTATTAATAAATGATTCATTCTATAATACGGCAAAGATTAATCTAAACTCCCACATCCATTCGTGACAAAGCCAGCCAGAAAATTTTTGCATTTGAATGGGAAATTCCTAAAAGTGGACACAAAACTCAGCTCACATGGACGGTGTTGCCTCCGGGATTTAAGAACAATCCCACACTGTTTAATGAACAACTCGCAAAAGACCTAGAATTCTGGGAAGCTCCATCAGGAGAAGGAAAGCTGTTACAGTATGTAGATGACCTCCTAATAGCCACCCGAACAAAGAAAACTTGTGTGAACTGGATGGTAAGCCTCTTGAACTTTTTGACGATGCAGGGATACAGGGTATCCAAGAGAAAGGCTCAGGTGATAAAACAGAAAGTAATCTACCTGGGCTACGAAGTCAGTGCTGAACGACAAACTCCAAGGCAAGATTTTAAAGAAGCACTATGCCAAACCCCGAAGCCCCAGACAAAAGAAAAAAACAAAAAAGCAAAAAAAAATGCAGACCTTCCTGAGAATGATGGGATGGTGCAGATTATGGATTTATAGTTATAAACTGCTTGTGAAGCCTTTATATGCTCTTATTACAAGTGGAAACAGACATTCAGTGGACAAAAGAGGCCACACGGGCCTTTAACCAGTCAAAAAATGTCCTGGTCAGCCCCAGCTATAAGACTTGCAGACGTGAATAAACCATTATTTTTGTACCCCTATAAGAAGCAAGGGATTGCCCTGGAAATACTGGCACAGGACCTGGGTCCGTATCGATGAGCAGTGGCCTACTTTTCGAAGCAACTAGACGCAGTGACTAAAAGATGGCCTAGGTGCCTCAGAGCTATTGCTGCAGCCGTGCTAAATATTCAGAAAGCATGCAAGTTCACTTTGGGGAAAAAAAAAAAAAAGACTGTGCTAGTATCCCACACAGTGTCCACAGTGTTGGAAGTGAAAGCCGGGCACTGACTTTCCCCACAAAGTTTCCTGAAGTACCCGGCTATCATAGTGGAACAGGATGATGTAGAAATACTGGTAACTAGCATTGTCAACCCAGCTTCTTTCCTCAGCAGAAATCAAGGGGAACCAGTACACCACGACTGCCTGGAGACCATCAGAGTGACTTACTCCAGTCATCCAGACCTGAAAGATACCCCTTTTGATGACACAGAAACTTGGTTCACTGATGGGAGCAGCTACTTCATCGGCAAAAAGCAACATGCTGGGTATGCAGTTACCACCTGCCGAGAGGTAATAGAATCTGAATGGTTGCCAACGGACACCTCCGCACAAAAAGCCACGATAATTGCCCTAATCCGTGCCTTGAAAATGACAAAAGAAAGAAAATAAACATCTACACAGACTCGAGGTATGCATTTGACATTGTATATGCACACGGAGCCATTTAGGAGAGAGAGCTGTTAAACTTACAAGAGAAACATGAAAGAGTGTGACTGTTAGAAGCAGTCCAGCTACCTGAAAAGGTAGCAATGAAACACATTAAGGCACACCAAAAGATGAGCTCAGAATTAGAAGAAAGAAATGAACTTGCTGATCAAGAGGCAAAAGAAGTGGCAAAAGGTGAGGTAATAACTGAAAGAGTCTTAATCCCAGATAGACAGATCTCCCTAAAAGATAAGCCGATGTATAACAAAGAAGACAGAAAGCTAATCAAAAATCAGAGAGGAACATACAATCAAGAGGGATGGGCTATTACTGTAGAAGGCAAATTAGTTATTCCCTCTCCTTTATTATGGTTACTAGTAAAAGAAAAACCTTAAGAAATCCATTGGAAAATAGATGCCCAATATATAATTATTTAAGTAAAAGCATTATTGCTAGAAACTTACAAATTATCACTGCACAGGTAACTCGGCAGTGCACCCTTGGCCTCCAGACTAAACCCAAGAATACCCCCAAGCCAAAACTTGGCTAAATCAGGAAAAACCATAGGCCTGGACAGCAGTGGCAAATAGATTTTTTGAAACTTTCAAGAAAAGGGGGGTACCGATATTTATTAGTATTAACAGATGCCTTTTTGGGGTGGCCAGAAGCTTTCCCCACCAAAACTGCTAAAGCTTGAGAATTAACCAAGGTATTGTTACAAGAAATAATACCGTACTTTGGAGTTCCAGCTGCAATCTTCTCAGGCAAAAGACCACACTTTATTTCAAAGGTGGTGCAACAAATTAGCCACTATCTGGGCATAAATTGGAGGCTCTACACTTGGTACCACCCTCAATTAAGTGGCCAGGTAGAGAAAATGAGTAATTTGATCAAACAATTGTAAAGCTAGGGCAGGAAGCCAACTTGCCCTGGCCCCAATTTCTCCCACTTGCCTTGCTATGAATTCGGACTAAACTCAGAACTAAAGAGAACTTAAGTCCTTTTGAAATGCTTTATGGGAGATGATACAGCTAGCAAAAAAGGAATATCTATCCAAATTGGGGAAGAAACACTAACTACCTATATGGTGGCTCTGAGCAAACAACTCAGAAAGATTGAAAAACACGTGGCTGGAACTCAAAGTCCAGATTTAGATAACCCTATACAACCTGGAGATTATGTATATGTTAAGTCTTTTACAGAGAAAACTTTGGAACCACAGTGGAAAAGACCATAACAGGTGCTTCTCACTATTTTCATGGCGATCAAAATTAAAGAGCAAAGCACTTAAATTTATCACACCAGAGTAAAGAAAGCTCCAGAAGCTTCGTAAAGAGTGACCTCTAGTAATGACCTCAAGTTGAAGCTTAGTCATGCAACATGAGGATGTGATGGTGGTGGTATTTCACATGTCGATTTTTAAAGTGGAAACCTGAGAAGAAAACAGTTTTTATCAATTGAATAGAAATATATTGCATTATTTAAACGTAACAAACTGTTGCATATGTACCCAGTTACCTCGAAGAGGGTTTTTTTCTTGTATTTCGAACTAATATTGAGCCTTGATTTGACATTACAAGTGCAAACAGGATTTGTTTATACCCTGAGGAAAAATTTTACAAATTTGAACTCTGGATTAATGAGACTGAGATCACAATTAATTTTAGGTGTGAAAATAAGTTTTTCCCTAACTATTTAGCTGCAGTGGATGTCGAAAAGTTTAACTTCGCGAGATCCGAAGAAGAATCAGAAGAAGAGAGATTTAAGCTTAAAAGGGTTAATGTTGGAAATAACTACATATGTGAGCAATCCAGCAGCTTTAGATGAGAAATAGGCCTCTGTACAAGGTGATTCGAAAGGCAGCTGTGAGAAAGAGAGATGCAAGAACTATAATAATCCCCAGGTGTCTGAGGAGGAACTTGGCAAATGAAACTGTTATTGTAGCCTTCTGATACTAATTCAGTGCTCTAATTAGAGTAAAGAAAATCCTGTGTGAAACCTTTGTGTGAGAAAAACACTGTGTGAACTGCAGAAGAAAAACTTATCATGTAACTTTATTTTTAGCACACTGTAGAATATAAGTATCCTCACTGTCTGTAATGAAACGGCTTCACTTTGATCACATTGATCTGGCGTAATGTCCCATCATTTTCCCCGCAGGTTAACGTTACTAAAATACCTCTGGATGATTGTTACGAATGGATGTGGGAGTTAAAATAAGTCCTTGCCTCCTGCCCAGGCCTTGGCAGTAGGTAGTAACCTTATTGAGGTAACCAGCACCCCAAAACCCACTTCTCATGTGTAAGTCCTTTTAATGATGACTGATTCTGTCTATTATAGAATGAAGAATTTATTAATAGACTGGGAAACTAACAGACATAAGACTTAAAGTAAACCAATACTACACAGGAATAAAACAAAAAGAAAGACTACTAGTAGATAATATACACTGCACGACAATGCTACCTTTTTCACTTACAGCTAGCGAAGAAATAGTATAATCTTAGGATTCAATGTATCTTACCACCCAATTGCTGAAGGTGGGGCACACATCAAGATCCTTTCCCTCAATCCCTAGAGAAGTAACCCTGAAACCTGCGTCCAGACTTCAGGGAGAAGGTTCAAACACTCAGGGTGTAAGAGACTTCTGCCTCAGTGTTAGCTCGTGTATCTTTTATAGTGTAAAACGGTGGCTCTCAGTCAGTAATTTTCCCTCTATCTCTCCTTCCATCAGCTCTCCAGACTAAGATGCTAATTCTTAGCTGAGGCTTCAGCCCTCTGGTGCCAGAGATGACCCCTGCTGGGCCCTTGAGCCCTTGGGTTATCTCTTTTTGCACCCATTATCTGTGGTACACAGGAGGAGGAGGTGAGGGGGTAGATGTCCTGCCACAATGATGCTGAATCAAACACAGCAAATGAGAAATGAGATTGTGATGCACATAAATTAATATTTTTTTAATAATATTTGGAGACCTGGATGGACCTGCCTTTTACCACTTGAAATATAGTGGTTATGTAGTGATGAATGGACCAGAAAACCACTCCCTATAAATTAGACAAGAGAATGTTTTAAAAGAGTTTTAGTTCCCCAAGTTAATATAATAACAAAATTAAATCCACAAAGAATTGTTAGAAGAATTTGAAGAAACTGATTTAACCCAACCCTTAACCTCCTGACTAGATATAATACTGAGTTTTTTAGCTTTGTTAGTTAGGGTGTCATTTCCTCAATTAGGAATTGTCCAATTGGAAAAGGCAATTGTGAATATTTTTGCAGAGATGGAGATAAATTTTAACACGAGTGCAGATGCCCTCACAAAGTTACAAGAAGTCGATTCTCTTAAAGGGATAGTTTTTCAAAAGTGTTTAGTATTAGATATGATAATGACACAAATGGGAGGTGTCTATACATTAATTAATTCCAGTTGTTGTACTTATGTAGACCATAATAAACAGATATTGATCCTTCATGAAGTTACCAAAGATAACACTTTTTGGTGAAATCTCTTATAGGAAGCCCTGACTTCGTGGCTCCCTAGTTTAAACTGGCTAAAACAAGTTTTTATGAGTATTCTTTTATTAGCGTTGATGTTGCTAATGACTTGTGTTTTTGTCCAATGTTTTTTTTTGAGGTGTCAATGAACCATAACTTATAGTGAATAAAAAGTATAAAATAAGATACCAAGTTTAAAAAAGAAGTTATTTTCAAAGCTGAAGCTGATATCTTATTGTAAGTAGATATTCCAATTTAAAAGATTTAAATTTATAAGACAAGAGTAAGAAAGACCTAAAACCTAAGAACTTCAGAGAATATAAGAAAAAGTTAGGTAATACAAACTATTAAAATACCCATGGTAATACTGGACTCTCATTATGTATTGTCAGGATCAAACTGTTGCCTTTTCCCCCAGCCTGGAAAAGAAACTCGAGATCATTTTAGCAAGGAGGTAATATAAAAGGGGATCTTTATTTTAAAGGTCTTCAGGAGCAGTTATGGAAAGGTGTCCATAAAAGCCCACCCCCTCCAGGGGTGAGTACATATTTATAGCTTTTAGGAAATTAGCATAATTGATTAAAAGCACCAATTAGAAGAACAAGTGGTGATTCAATTCCCCCCCCAGGTCCAGCCCCTTCTCTGGAGCCCCCCTCTTAGCACTGGTTCTACTTTGTTTATGAAAACAAAGAGTTGTTCTCGGCCTTGGTTCCCAGGAAGAACCGAGATAGGACAGGGCCTTGCACCCCCTGGGGCTTGGAGCTCTGGAATTTGTTTTGTCTTTCTGCTTAGGGAAAGGCCATGGAAAAGTACTGGGAAAACTATCCATTAATAAAATAGGCTACAGAGCTACAAATATATGTGCAAAGAGTACAGAGAACATAGAAAAGAAAAAAGGCAGAAACCAAACGGCATCATTCCCCCCCTTTTTAGCGACTAACAAGACTATCTTGTCTAGTCTCTACTCTGCATTTAACCATATCACTGGTTGTTATACAGATGCCAATTATAACTACAGCTACTATGAACATTTCTTTTATCTAGGTTCAGGTTGGTAACCATGAAGTGAGTGTACTGAAGATATTCAAGGTTCAGTAGGCTCTTCTGAGAGTTACTTGGTGTAGAATTTGAGTTTGCTTTCAAATTTTAACCAAATTTCAAAAAAATTTTTTTCACTCTGATCTGCATAAGAACAACAACCAGTGTTAATGATTTTGTGGCTAGTAGGGAATTAAGAGCCATTTTGTTTTGTCAACAGCCCTTAATATGATTAAATACTACATTTGGAATCACAGCTCCATGGTCACAGGCCAGATCTTTATCTTGGGGCAAAACTTACCAGGCCAGATTCTCATATCCAATACCACTTTGACAAGTTGTCCTTATGAAGAGCTTTTGGATTCATTTTGGACTAGAGCCACATGCAAATTTTAGGACCAAATTTGAATCATGGTTACCAACTGTACAGATAAGAGGTACAAAAGAACAGTTTAAATCATATCATCCTAATTTGTATCAGTCTCTGTTTTCTGGTTGTCTCAGGAACAGACATCTTCTTAACTCTGGAGCAGTGAATTCAAGGCTCTCTGCCAGCACCTTTGGAATTGGTGAGGGTAGTCAGGACTTGGAATGACCCTTTCCTCTCAGCTTGTAAGGTTACTGTCTCTCCATTCAACACAGTATCCAGGCTTGAATAGATGACTTTGCTCAGTTCTAGATCTTTCATTGATATAATCAGTTCAGCTTTTTGTGATGGTACATTTGATGGCAAGGCTTTTCTCGTGGTTACCTGGTTCGTGGTTGTCACTGCATAACCTGTCTTTTGTTTGCCATCTCGCATGAAGCTGCTCACATCTGCATACAGCTACCAGTCTGGCACATCCTTCAGGTCTGCTCGGCTGGAATAGTCTTCTTCCATGGTCTGCAAAAAGTCAAACTTAGATACATTATTAGTTAGTGCTGGGAACAGAGACATACTAGGACTTACAGCAAACGTTTTCAGTATAACATTATTCAGTTTCAGTAGCATGGCATAGGGTACATGTCCTCCATGTTCACAGAACAAACGTATAATGGGTTGCATGCAACTGTTGGATGTATCAATTCTTGGCTGCTGGTTGGATGGAGCAATTTTCAGTTGCTGACTGCCCTAGTTCTCCAGTTTCAGGATTCTTTTACATAATAGCAAAGAGTCCTTTGTCTTTCTTACTCGCAGGGATGCAGGAGAAGGTCTTTTTAAAATTTAACTCAGTAAACCATCCTAAGATATTTGTTAACACAGGAATCTGCTTACTTATAGCATGGTTTAAGGGAGCCTAAAAACAACTTCTTGTTCTTTGGACCCGGTGTTTCCCTTTTGAGAGCCTACGAGAGCAAAGAGCGCTCGCTGCCCGCCGCACGGCTGGGAACGGGCGCGGCATGCGGGCACCCCCGCCCAGGGGCTCGCCCGCTCTCGGCCCGTGCTGCTGCTCACAGCGGCTCTCGGGTGTCTCTAAAACAAAACTCGTTACTGTGGAAAGTGCGATAGGGCCGTTCCTGCCCGTAGATTTCACACTCCCGGCCCGCTACGGGCCAGTGCGGGTGGGGCCCAGGGGCGGCGGGCGAGCCGGGCCGTGCCTGGGCAGCGGCAGCCCCCCCTCCGCCGGAGCAGGGCCGAAGCAGCGCAGCGGCGGCCCAGGTCCCGGTTTGCTTCCTGAAAACCGCTCCCCCGCGCATCCCCCGGCTGTTACCAGGGCAATGGCAGGAGTCACCTTGGCCCCTCTCAGAGTGGTTGGTGCCCCGCTTATATCACGGGGAGTGACCGGCCTGCTCGCGGAGGCGTTCCAGGAGTCCGGGAGCCGCCCTCGCCTTAAAATATTGGAAAAAACTTTCTACAGATGGAAAACAGGAAATGGGCGCTTCTCCCCCTACCCTTATGTAACAAATAAATAGGCCCAATTTATAGTAAAACAAGTATATGAAATTTATTTCGTGTCCGAGAGTTCGAACACGCAATGCCACGATCGAAAAGGGAGACAGTGCCAAGCCTGGGGTTGGCACTGGGTGAACGCAGGTCTGACCTCTATCGCATCAGACCTCCCTCTGTTCACCCCGACTGCTTCCAACAGCTGGTTTATATACAGTTTTGACTATAAAGTCCGGATTTTGGGTATTGTTTCTGTCACTCAGCACATTCATGAAGCATGTTATTCATGAAACTGAGGTGGACAAAACGCATCCTGTGTTTGATTGATTTCTCATCACCAGGGGATGTTATCTGATGGCTCATGATGTTCCTTATCCTTGTCCGATCTGGCCGTTAACACCTGAGCTGGGATGGGATTTTCTGAGATGGTCGATCAGTTCTGCCATGAGATCTGCTGGGAAGTTCTCCTTGGAAAATGTAGACATCAGGGGTCGGCTGAATGCTTTCCTGATGTGCCGCCGTTCTCTGTAGTGCTGTCTTTGGGATGTAAATCAGTTCCCTGGGCGAGGCCACAATTCTTTCCTTGGGCAGGCTCTGCTTGTTCTAAAACTGGTTACAACTAAACCTTTTTTACTATATATTTCGATATTACACATTTGAGCACGAATTTCCCACTTTTATTTATAACAATTCCCCCCTCTTTTTAATTGGTAACATTAATTCGTGCTCAGAATATAAAAAAACATCTTTACAAATATTCATACTTTATTTTCTCATTGGTTCTTATCTGTTTCTCGAATTTCATTAGAGCTTCTGCTGCTCTACTATTTTCCTTTTCCTCTCTCAATTCCATAATTTTTGAGATATTTGTGGGATGTCCCGTTCTCTTTGAGTCCAATTCTGGATCTATTGGCATTGTTGCTACTTGCATGCTTTGTACTACAGAATGGATTAGCCGAATAAAACAAGGGATCAAACATGGCACAAATATTATTCCTTCTACTGAGCATAGCATGAAGAATATCATTTTCTTCCACTATGCTCCTTTGAATAAATGGTCCCACCATGATGCTTGTAAAATAGGATTCCATTTCTGGACTGGGACATGAGCTCCTTTTATGATTTCTGCGGCAAGGCCCCTAATAGCCTCACCATAGTAATTTATTACAATGCAGCATTCAGATTCATTGAATTTCTCACAGACTCCCCCTTCCTCTGCTAACAAATAGTCTAGGGCAATCCTGTTTTGATATACGAATGCTCGCATTTGAGAGTGTTGTGTTGCCAGGAGCTCCAGTGCATCTGAGGTGTGATTTGATACTATCTCTACCACAGCTTGGAGCCTAATTAACCTGTTAAGCAAATACACTAGGGTCCAATATCCATAGCTTCCATCCTGGGCCCATGTGGCAGGACCATAGTATTCTATGATCCTTTCTGCAGGCCACTCCTCTTCTCCCCATTTTTGATTACCCCCGGCCATAGGTAGCTCTTTGTTGATTTCACTTTTTTTTTTGTTTTGTTTTGTTTTTTTTTTGTTCAAGGTTTCATACAGAGGTGCCCTTAGGAGACTGCTCCCTGATTTCGGGAGTGTAAAAAATGAGGGCCGAATCATGCCCAAAGTACATGAACCTCTCCATTTACGGGGCAATTCACTGTATGCCTTTTTACCACATATCCAGTATATGCCATTTGGGGCTTTCCAATTTATCTTCAGATTTTCTGGTTCCTGCTAATATCTCCTCAGATTTTCAAGGGATTGGAAAGGGTTAGCTCCAGTGCTTTTGTACCAACACAGGTTAATGTTATTATTCCATTCACAATGTCATTTTTATCTGACTCCAATATCCAGCTGGTTTTTCAGGCTGCCAAATTTTACTTTTGTTATGCGAGTTAACTGTAAGGGTGGAGATACAGGGTGTATACCTCACCACTTCGGTGTACTCTTTACCTTCCCGGTGTACTCTTTACCTTCGCGGCTGACACAAATCATTCCAATCACCCTCTGGTCTAAAATCCAACCCTCGGGTCTCTGGGTAGATCTGGGGGCTTGATCTTGATTCCATTTTAGAAGCTGCTCTGGAGTTAACCCTTCTCCTTTCCAAGGCCAGTTTTCTGCTGATTTTAATCCCCCACAAATCCAGCAGTTAGACAGCCCCAATTCAGTGGCATTTTCTTGCATCAAATCGATAAATAAATTTTGGTTGGGAGCTGGTAATCTCCATTCATCATACTGTTTTTCTATTTGGTCATATTGGTTGCTTAACACCTGTAACTTCTCCTGCTCTAACCTTTTTTTTTCTCATGTCAGATTCCTGTCTTTTTATTTCTAATGCTATTTGTTTAATACTATGTTCTGGGTCCATTCCCTCTTTGTTTCTCAAAAAGCAAAATGTTTTTTCATATTGCAAACATACCTGATCATCATTTGCATATTTCACATTCTGTCCTACCTAGTAAGTTTTACCTTCTATTACACATGCATCTAATTTAGAGTTATCATAACATTTGTGGTTAATTTGAAAATATCCTAAAAACACAGATTTCATTTGTCCACCAACTCATAGTGTCCGATTACACAGTTTACATTTTGGTATATGCTTAAGTTCTACATTCTTTTTTTTGCCTTTTATGGTTTGCATTATTTCAGACCAGGAGCTTTGGCTGCCTGTATTTGGGTCTTGCATCCCAGAGGAAGCAATTAATTTCATTATTTAATTTGCAGATCTCATATCGAGTACCGTTAATCTCGCAGGGCCCGCTCAGCTTTCTGTTTTCACAACGTCTAAGGATCCAATTAGTGCAGTCTGGGGATATGCTTCAGCCTTCTTGAGGGGGCAGTTTGCACATCCCACACTCTGTGTTTAAGTTTTGCCCTCTCGTTTGGGCCTGACTCTCAGTCTGGAAGCTGATCGTCTGGTCTATAAGCAGGCTCAGGATCATCAGGGGCCCCCATAGGTGTACTCCTCTGCTGACGCCTCTGCCCACTGGGTTGCCACCAGCGGCGGGGTAAACCATCTTCACGGCAACAGGCGGATTCTTCCAGGCCCCTGGTATAGATCCGAGTAGCATATCGCCTTTTATATGTTCCCCACCGAGAAAATTTGACCGCGTCAGTACTGCAGGGCACTCTGTTTGACTGTTGGCACTCGATATTTAAAATTTGAGCTTGTGAGTCCAATTCTTCCCTCACCCCCCCTTTTAAATATCTGGTACCACAATAGTGAGTCTAGTTCAATTATTCCTAAATTGGTAGCAAGCTGTAATACAAGGCTAGTCAGCTCCTGTTCCTCTTCAATACACTTGGTGCACAATGCTTTAGGGTGGTATCTCCGGCGACAGTGAATTACCCAAATTTCTTGACAATATTTACATTTAAAAGATAGAAAGGGATAACAAGTACAATTGGCATTTATACAACTTATCTGTTCCCTCTGGTCTGGAACTGTAGTCCTGATTGGTGTCCCTTTACATGGACTATTGCAATTGCTTTTGGTCCCCTGATTGCCTCTAAGATTCTTTTGATTATCTCCCCATGAATCAGACCTCTCCCCTGTGTGTTGATTAATCCTCTCTCTTCCCAAATCTTTCCAAATGTATGTACCACACCATAAGCGTATTTTGAGTCCGTAAAAATTGTTCCTTTTCTTATTTTCAATCCCTGTAATGCTCGTAAAACCACATATAATTCACATACCTGAGCTGACCAACTAGGATCCAGCGGACCCGACTCCACTACTTGCCTTGTCTTACCATCTACTATTGCATAGCCCAACTTTCTTTTCCCATCTACTACTCTTGCTGAACCGTCTACAAACCACTTTTCACCTTCGTCTAATTCTTCTTCCCCCAAATCTGGTCGGATCTTAGTCTGTAATGTAGCAATTTCAGCACAGTTGTGAACCGGTGTCTCTGAAAAGCCACCGAATAAAAATTGAGCGGGGTTTTGTGCACCAGTTGTTCGTAACTCCAATTCCCCTGAATGAACTGACATAGCCTCATATTTCAGTAGCTGAGCATCGGTGAGCCACTTTTCCGCTTTTTACTGTAACCGATTTCTTACACTATGGGGGTAAAAACTATTAACGGCGCCCCAAAGGTTACCTTAGCTTCCTCTACTAGTAATGCTACTGCTACTATAGCTTGCAGACATGTGGGCCATCCCCTGCTCACAGGGTCCAACAGCTTTGATACATAGCCCACAGGTTTCTTTGTACCGGCCCAATCTTGGGTCAAGACCCCATAAGCAGTGTGATTGCTTACATCCACAAACAACTGGAACTGCCTTTTTACATCTGGGAGACTTAAAACTGGAGCAGTTATGAGTGCCTCTTTTAGCTCTTTGAACCTTTCTTCATCTTGCTCTGTCCATTTAATCCGGTCCATTGTTAGTTTTTTCATATAAAAATTTTACTTTTTCACTATAATTTTCAATCTATTGCCGACAATATCCGACAAGCCCTAATACTTGTCTGACTTCTCTTTTAGTACTAGGAGGGGGTAAAGTTATGATACTTGCCACCCGTTCAGAATTTAGCTTTTTCTTCTCTTTTGTTAACCAATGTCCAAGGTATTTTACCTCAGGTTCTGTGAACTGTAATTTTGATTTTGAGACTTTTAACCCCCTATCTCCCAAGAAGTTCAACAATCCTATAGTAGTTTTTCTCACCTCCCTCTCAGTCTGGCCGGCCACCAGAAGATCATCCACATGCTGAAGCAACTTAGTTCCATCTACCAGCTTAAACTGACTTAATACCTGTTCTAGAGCTTGTCCAAACAAATTTGGAGAATCCACAAAGCCTTGAGGTAAAGAAGTCTACCTCAATTGCTGTTTTCTGTTTGTCTCTAGATCCTCCCACTGAAAAGCAAAATAATCCCGGCTTTCCTCGGCCAGAGGACAGGCCCAAAATGCATCCTTTAAATCAATCACACTGTACCATATATCCTTGGAGGAAATATTATTCGACAGGGTATAGGGGTTTGGAACCGTGGGGAATAGAGTTTTGGTTCTCGCATTCACTGCTCTTAAGTCCTGCATAAGCCGATAACTTCCATCAGGTCTTAATACCGCTAGGATAGGAGTGTTGTGTCTTGACATGCACGGCTCTAAGGTTCTTTGCACTATAAGATTATCTATTATCGACTTCAGTCCCTTTCGTCCTTCCATCGGGATGGGATATTGTTTAATTCTAATAGGTTCTTCTGGTTTCTCAATCTCTATATGGATTGGTGTCATTTCTATTCTACTGGCCTCCCCCTGGGTATACCAAACCTTTGGGTTTATTTCGCTCTCATCTTCTGCAGTCAATTTATACAAACTTACTACCAGTTGTGCTTCCTGCACAATCAAACTGATTTCTAGAATCACCATTAAATCTCTTCCTAATAAATTATAATCTGCTTCTTCTACTAATAGCATGTTACCTAGACATATCTTGGTTTCTGATTCTATTTCAACATCTTTAATAACAGGTACTTTAAATGGTTCCCCCTTAGCCCCTATCACCACCACAGTTTCTTTACTTTTAACACACCCCGAGGGTAATTGCTGAACCGTACTCTGTTCAGCTCCAGAATCCACTAAGAATATTAGCTCTTGTTTTAAGGGTCCTAATTTCAGTTTTATCAAGGGGTCTGTTGATGTTATGGACCCTAAAATAAAGAGCCCCTGATACCTCTAATCTGTTTGAAAAATTTTCTCATCTCTTAACCTCCTCTTGCAATCTTTTTTAAGATGTCTCTTCATTTTGCAATAAAAACATTCTGGGACATTCCTCTGACTATCGGGGTATTGTTTCTGATGGATGGGTTTTTTTTTTCCACTGTCCTGTGTTTCGTGTCGGCCTTACTACGTTTTGAAATCGCTCCTGCTTCTGGGCTTCTCGAACTGCTGCTACTAGCACTTTCGCCTGAGCTTTTTGCTTCTCCTCGTCCCTTCGCATGTATATCCACTGGGCTTCTCGGAGGAGTTCTTGTAGCCCTTTCACTTGCCAATTATCTATCTTTTCTAATTTTCTCTGAATGTGGGGAAGTAAGGAGATGAGAGAACACCTAATGTGGCCCATATTTGGCACCTTCGAGAAATGGACAAGCCAAGCCTTAAATAACTATGTGGGCTCACGCGGCAAAGAGGAGAAGGAATATGCTAAAATTTGGGAGGACGCTAGAGTAGGACTTCTCCAGGTTAGAATTCATAAGACCCCCACAACCAAAAACGAGACTTGGGACCCCCTGTACCATCTCCCTCCCCGTTATACAATTCCTCGACACCAACCTGTAATACCTGATGCACCCCCAATGGACGGTGCGGTGGCTGCGGCAGCGGCAATTGCGGCACCAGAGCCAGCTCCAGTGCCACGAACATACCCTCAGCTCCCGGCAAATCCCCCTCTGTTACCCGTGGGAGACGAAAAACAGACGATTCCCGCTAAGGTGACTGACTCCCGTTTGGCTAGTAGGACGCGACTACAGACTAAGAAACTGAATGACAAGCTCAGTGAAGACGATGATGAAAAATCCAAACTCTTTCCTTTAAGATAGATACCGACAGCTCCGGGGGTTATTGGGTATATAAATATACCCATTAATACCGGAGATGTGAGGGCATTTAAGAAAGAAATGGGAAAATGAATGGATGACCCGCTGGGCATGGCAGATAGATTAGATGAATTTTTGGGAACCAGCATATATTCGTACGAGGATATAAGCACGATTCTGAGGTCTTTGTTTAAGAATGAGGAACGGGAAATGATTAAACAAGCTGGAATATGGGATTGGGAACGAAGAAACCCACAAGGGACCCCGGGGAATCAAAAATGGCCAAGTCAAGACCCGGGCTGGGACCCACAAACAGAGGAGGGGAGGCGAAATATGATCGATCTGAGGAATATTGTTATACAGGGAGTTCAAGATGCAGTACCCAGGGGACAGAATATGAGTAAGGTTTTCGGGGAATGCCAGGGGAAAGATGAAACACCCACTGAGTGGTGAGAAAGATTAAAGCGAAATTTACAAATGTATTCAGGAACGGACCCGACCTCACCAGTGGGTGAAGTCTTACTTAAAACTCAGTTTGTTGCAAAATCTTGGGAGGACATTCAGAGAAAATTAGAAAAGATAGATAATTGGCAAGTGAAAGGGCTACAAGAACTCCTCCGAGAAGCCCAGTGGATATACATGCGAAGGGACGAGGAGAAGCAAAAAGCTCAGGCGAAAGTGCTAGTAGCAGCAGTTCGAGAAGCCCAGAAGCAGGAGCGATTTCAAAACGTAGTAAGGCCGACACGAAACACAGGACAGTGGAAAAAAAAAACCCATCCATCAGAAACAATACCCCGATAGTCAGAGGAATGTCCCAGAATGTTTTTATTGCAAAATGAAGAGACATCTTAAAAAAGATTGCAAGAGGAGGTTAAGAGATGAGAAAATTTTTCAAACAGATTAGAGGTATCAGGGGCTCTTTATTTTAGGGTCCATAACATCAACAGACCCCTTGATAAAACTGAAATTAGGACCCTTAAAACAAGAGCTAATATTCTTAGTGGATTCTGGAGCTGAACAGAGTACGGTTCAGCAATTACCCTCGGGGTGTGTTAAAAGTAAAGAAACTGTGGTGGTGATAGGGGCTAAGGGGGAACCATTTAAAGTACCTGTTATTAAAGATGTTGAAATAGAATCAGAAACCAAGATATGTCTAGGTAACATGCTATTAGTAGAAGAAGCAGATTATAATTTATTAGGAAGAGATTTAATGGTGATTCTAGAAATCAGTTTGATTGTGCAGGAAGCACAACTGGTAGTAAGTTTGTATAAATTGACTGCAGAAGATGAGAGCGAAATAAACCCAAAGGTTTGGTATACCCAGGGGGAGGCCAGTAGAATAGAAATGACACCAATCCATATAGAGATTGAGAAACCAGAAGAACCTATTAGAATTAAACAATATCCCATCCCGATGGAAGGACGAAAGGGACTGAAGTCGATAATAGATAATCTTATAGTGCAAAGAACCTTAGAGCCGTGCATGTCAAGACACAACACTCCTATCCTAGCGGTATTAAGACCTGATGGAAGTTATCGGCTTATGCAGGACTTAAGAGCAGTGAATGCGAGAACCAAAACTCTATTCCCCACGGTTCCAAACCCCTATACCCTGTCGAATAATATTTCCTCCAAGGATATATGGTACAGTGTGATTGATTTAAAGGATGCATTTTGGGCCTGTCCTCTGGCCGAGGAAAGCCGGGATTATTTTGCTTTTCAGTGGGAGGATCTAGAGACAAACAGAAAACAGCAATTGAGGTAGACTTCTTTACCTCAAGGCTTTGTGGATTCTCCAAATTTGTTTGGACAAGCTCTAGAACAGGTATTAAGTCAGTTTAAGCTGGTAGATGGAACTAAGTTGCTTCAGCATGTGGATGATCTTCTGGTGGCCGGCCAGACTGAGAGGGAGGTGAGAAAAACTACTATAGGATTGTTGAACTTCTTGGGAGATAGGGGGTTAAAAGTCTCAAAATCAAAATTACAGTTCACAGAACCTGAGGTAAAATACCTTGGACATTGGTTAACAAAAGAGAAGAAAAAGCTAAATTCTGAACGGGTGGCAAGTATCATAACTTTACCCC